>CM046434.1:62392835-62855335 GCA_025506505.1 Flaveria sonorensis | reverse complement strand
AGCCCTTTCTCTTTCTTGTGACAGAATAGACTCGAGCTTGCCCACGACCTGCGCCATCGTAGGGCGTTTTGTTGGTTCCTCATGCAAGCATTCAACTGCTATGCTTGTAAATTCCTTCAAGCATTTTTTTGAGATCTGTCCTATCAGTCTATGGCTAACAATTTTATCGAGTCTTTGCTCTTTGACGTGGGCTTTAGCCCAAACTGCCAAGCTTTGTTGATATTTAGTAAGTGTTTGATCTACCGCTGGCTTACCGGACAACACCTCAAAAGGACAACCCCAAAGGCGTAAACATCAGAACTTGTTGTCAACTGTCCGTTTTGGCAGTAGCATGGATCCATGTATCCAAATGTACCTTTAAATTGCCTGAACAGCAAAATATGGAGGGCTTCACATCACGGTGTATCACTCTACGTTTAGTTGATGTACCTGTGTGAAGGTAGTGTAACCCACAAGCTGCACCTATGAGTATTTTTAGTAGTCGTAACCAAGATAACTCTGTATCACCTTTGTGGATATGATCTGCAAGGGTCCCTTTGGGCATAAACTCCATAAGCTAAGACCATCTCATTTCCTTCACAACAATAGCCGATCAACGACACCAGATTAGCATGACACAGTTTAGAAAGGAGCTTAACTTCAGCCTCAAACTCACGTGCTCCTTGCCCAGGTGTCGAATTTAACTTCTTGATTGCAACTTCGTTTACCGACCCAAACTTGTTGAGAGATTTGTAAACCTTGCTGAATCCCCCACTGCCAATAGTAATGCCTCATGAAGTTGTAGTTGCCAATTGAATCTCTGCAAGTGTAAGACGTTGACATGTTTTCCCAATTGGATCCCTGCAGACATGTGCCTTTGATGTCATTCTTCTAGACTTGAATCTGCAATATGGGGTGATCTTCAAGGAGATGGAGGATGTTGAAGGCGTTTGGTGGTGGTGCTTTTTTTGTCGCCGGAGTAAACAGAGGTCAACGGCGAACGAGAGTCGTACGTGTCGTCTGAGGGGTGATTAGTTTAAGATTGATGAGGCACAATAAAGAGCCGTGTGGGAGGGGTTTACAGTTTACTTAATTCTTTAGGAATTAGAAATGAACTCCGTGATTTACGGCTGGATTTGAAAGTATATCACTAGATCCTTTTTGAAAGTATATCACTAGATCCTTTTTACTTTAGCTTTTATTTATTATGATAAGAGTCTAAACGAGTCAAGGCGGCTCGCAAGCTACTCGGTATCGGCTTGAATCGAGCTAAGCTTAAACAAGCTCGAATCGAGCCAAGCTTAAACGGGCTCGAGCTCAGATTATTGCTCGTCTACTAAAAGAGCTCGAGCTGGCTCGCGAGCCTAAACGAGCTTTTTGTTTATATAGTTTTTTTTTTTACATATTAAATATGTATAAATACATATTTACATAAATATATTATTAAATATATTATTATGATAAAAAAATAGTTACATAATATATATTATGTTATATATAAAAGATATGATTATAAATAAATATAAAAGTAATTATAAAAAAATTATAACAATAAAAAGCGAGGCCAAGCCGAGCTCGAGCTTGAAAATTTTCTAACGAGCTAAGCTCGAGCTCTATAAATAAAACTATAAGCGAGCCGAGCTCAAGCTCTATAAATAAAACTATAAACGAGCCGAGCTCAAGCTCTATAAATAAAACTATAAACGAGCCGAGCTCGAGCTTTTTAGAACCAAAACAGGCCGAGCTCAAGCCTAAGCGAATTCGGGTTCGGCTTGACTTGACTTGACTTGTTTACACCCCTAATTATGAACCATCGGGAGTGTTTCTGTGGATTAATAGTAAAAGAATTTAAACAAAAACAAAAATGCATATATAGGCTGCGACCGAGTTGGTGGACCAACCAAGGTTTGGTTGGCTGTTGAATTTGCCTTTTCAACTATTGTGACGATGTTAAATTCTAATTGGTTTGGTATATTTTTATTTCATAAAACTATTAAAAATATCAATAATTCATAACTTTTTTTTTCTCGAGTGCAATGTAAACATACTTTCAAATCATTTCTCATTTTCTTTTTCTAATCTCTTTTGATTCCTTAATAGAATAAACTAGTTACATGTGAAATCAGTTATGAAACCAATCTAGATAACTTTACTAGAGTAATGTAAAGACCGTATGAAAATATAATAAGTGGTGCTTTGTATAGACAATTGTGTTTAAAATTAAAAGTTATTACATACATGTATCATGAAGGTATAATCGTGATTAATTATATCTTATTTTAAATCAAGCATTTGTACGAAATATCCGCTCAATTGGTTAATAAAGGAAAAGAAAACGTTAAATATTTACAAATATATTAAAAACTAAATTAAGAATGTAGTTTTAAAGTCATTGTTGTATTGTAATTAGTTATTATTTTGACTTCTATGAAATATTATGTAAGAATATAAAACAAACAAAAGGAAAAACATCAAAGAAAACCATCGATGTATGACATATGTAATAAAGTAAAAAAGTTGAAAGCTACCTTCAGGGATATGATTATAGGGGGGAGACTTTGAATATAAATGAAACCACCGCACTACATATTTTCAATATCCAAGTATAAACACCTGTTTTCAACGTAATCAGAAGTATAAAATGCAAACAAATTATTCTTGTTAATAGTAAATAAAATATATTTTTATACAACAAAAGTAATAAAACTAATCTAACCTAATAATTCTTTACATGTAATATCACATGGTATTCTCACATACTCTCTCCACTTAGTTATCATGTCCAAACTATTTATTCTATTTTAAAATGTCAATTAACTAATTTTTAATTTTTTCTCATTCACTCTTCATTATAAATCCAAGTTTTTTTTTAAATAAGATTTAAATATATTTTTTATTAATATAAACTAAGTAGTTTGATTAAAAATATACTTTTTCAAAATCAAGTTGGTCTAAAAACTATGCTTTTTTTTACTAACACAACAAAACTTTTAAACTATAAAATATTTTAAAATCAATCTTTTTAAAAAATAAAAGTTTTATATAAAAATAATTTTTAGAAAACAAACCCGAAGTTCCTAAACAATGAGATATTGATAAAAAAAAACAAGTTTTTTTCAAAGCAATAACTTTTTAAAACGAAAGTTTTAAAAATAGTAAAAAATTTTATCAGCTAATTAAATTACTTATATATTTAAGTTTTATAGTTCCTAACTCTTCATAATAATGTTTAGTATTTATCTTATTTAACCAGTGTGATACACGAGGTTATAGCCTGATTTTGTTATATAAAAGAAATTATAATAACATATACCAAAATCAAACTAAAGTATGAAATAAGAGAAATCAACACAAAAAATATGGATCATATTTGGTTGAGTGCTCATAATAAATAGAAAGATCACATGATATTCTCGAAAAAATTTAGTTTAAAACTATTCAAATATAACCAATATTCAGATTTCACTTTAATCGACATTGGCGAGATCTTTTAAAATGTCCCGCTTAAGTTCATGCCGAGATTTAGGTTTTTTTTCAAGTTGATTTTTTTAAAAATTCTTGCCTATGGCAGGATTTTAATTTTTGATTTCATTTAAAGCTAAACATAACGAATGAGATTTTCTCGCTGACGTGGCGAGAGTAAGTGGATTTAGGAACCATGCATTGTGTAAAGGGTATTGTATAGTTGTGTGTGTTTAATTGTATAATGTTAGACAAATTTGTCTATTTGTATATCACGCTCAAAATATTAGTTAGTTGGACATTAATTTGACTTAATTGGAAACGTATGGTTCGTTTTTTCTTTGTGTGTAGTTAAATTATTTTTATCCTCTATACACTATAGTATTATAATTGTTATTATACAAGCCAGTGTAATACACGAGACTATAACCTAATGCCACATATACTAATAATAGTGCATTCGATATCTGTTATGTGTCTACGCCCTCATTGACCATGCAGAAGCCCATGACCAAGTCCATGCAAGTTTTGAAGAAATGGGTCTAAGGCTCATGCAGATTAGTCAACACCTTTGGCAAATGGCAACGTATTTATTTTGTTTATTTTGAATAAGTCTTTTATGTTTGTTAGTGGTTGTGTGCTGCGAATAAAGAGTATGGGGATGCCCACATTCGAGTTATTTATCCAATTAGTTAGAAAGTTAATTTGAATTGTTCTTGTAGTTTCCTTTGTAAGGAAACCTTTGGGCTTTGATAATATTATGCAGGAAATTAGTCTCAATATTCCTCTCTAAATTTCTTCAAGCTTCTTATCTATTATTTTCTTAGTCCACTCGATCACTGATCGGAACCACATCAATATCCTAAAAAATATCTAACATGCAAGAATTTATGCATTAGGAGCAAAATGAAATATGAAAATATATATATATGTACGACTTGAAAGTCATTAAACTCAATTTCATAAAACTCCATCTTTTTGCCACCGTGAGGTTTGCCATAAACCGCCACACATGATAGTAATGTTGATTTGTTTCATAGACAGAGAAATTTTAGGAGGAGAGATTTTGCGGAAACGGTCTTTCGGTTGCCGCGGGTTTGAGACGATTCAAGGGTGCCGGTGACTTCATCGCAAAAGTGATGAAGATCTAGTGTGGTAACCAGTAATACTTGGTCGATTATTACAACTAGTTTTATCACCCGCCCTTCGAGGCGGAAGTACTGCGGTCGTATTTCCCAGTGCTATGCGGTATGAGTTTGGTCATTATCTTAAGCTATTTACAACTATAAAAATGAACAATGATATTGGTTCTGATAATACAAAGATATTGGGGACGATGTTGTTAGCTCATAAGCGATTAGGTTCGTCATAGCACCACAACGGTAACGTCACTCGCTATATCTTACGCTTCCGAACAAAATATCCAATAATGTTTAAACTTAATGAATTTGCATAATGTATTTTATTTTAAATAATCTGATATTCAATTCAATTAATTAAGATAAATAAATATAACCATTTAATTCACATTCCAAACAACCCTCCCTGAATAATTATAAAATTTTGATTTCATTTGAAGGGTAATAATAAAAATACAAAGATATTCAACCGTAAAGTGTCATACCCAAGCATCTTAGGATGCACGTGGAACGTTCTCATTTGCAAAAAATATTGTTCATTTAATGTGGCAGAAGTGAAACCCGATTAAGTTTTTGGCCAAAGTACAAATTATTAAACTCTACTGTAGTGATTAGTTGTGCTTTAATATAGTATATAATATGAGTTTATGCTTTGAGATCGAAGAAACCTTCACGATTTTGTAGAAGTTGTGATGATTTGTTGTTGGTGAGCAAGCGATGGTGTTGGTTACTATCGCGACGCTCTACATAACATCATATAACTGCTATGCAACTGCTGTTTGACTGATTGTCCTATAACTTCCGCTGTGAAGTGATGGAAATCGCTATTACCGCCGTCAGTTATGTCGATTAACTTGCTTTTTGTAGTTTAGATAATAGTAATCATAAATCATTTTATCTAGTAAAAAAGTTGATTTTGTAGGGTTGCTACTAAGAACAAAAATTGACTTTAGTTGATGTTTTATTTGTACTCTGAAGTACCCTAAAAATAAGAAACTTTTCATTTTTAACTCGATCAACCTTAAAAAAAATTAAAATCAAAGGTTGATTTTAAATTTTTTTTTAAAAATCAAACCTTTTCATTAATTGAAATAACTAAAATACAATTACAAATAAATATAAAACAACCATAGCATTACCAAAAAAGTGAAGTTTTACCTTGCTCTACATATACAAAGCGTATACTTGCCTCAATGACTCAAAGCAAAGTCACATATGTCGTAATCATATTCACAAGTTTTGGTTCAAATTGAGATTCATCAAACATGAATCCAAATTATGACATTAAAGTGCGTAGAATTGTTCGGAATTACACCTTGAAGACTTTCTTATCTCTAAAAATAATATTATCTAAACTCGGAATTAGCTCATAAACACAAGACAGTTCTTGCTCATTCAAGTAATTATCTCTAAAAATAATATTATCTAAACTCGGAATTAGCTCATAAACACAAGACAGTTCTTGCTCATTCAAGTAATATCCTAAGAGTCTGACAAGGTTGGGATGATTGAATTCTTCAACTTTAAAATCTAGCTGCATATCAGAGATGCAACAAATTTTTGAGCTTGCTCAACTGAAAAGACAAACAAAAAACTGTTTGAAAATGCTATCAATCATCTTCTTTTAAAAAAGATAAATATCAAACACCTTCAACAGGTTAATATCAATTATCAGATACAGTAAGTTTATAGAGCTAACCTCAATATGAAATGTCACAGTTGCATATGATCATCACAATGCACTACAAAAAGTTAATTATGATCACATGGAGTACAACATTGTCATAGTTGTAATTCCTAAACCTGCTTGCCTCCCATCTCAGACATTTCTGATTCTAATACCAACAACCATTAATGATCGATCAACTTGATTTTATTCGCCTTTAAGAGTCCAATTGTTCTGGATAACACTCGCGCAAGACCTGCAAGATCTTTTCCATGATGGGCGGTCGTCTTGGTGGTTGCGGACAGTTTGAAAACAAGTTGAGCCAACATGAATGCTCCCTTTGGAGGATGATTATTATCCTGAAGCTACGGGTCCAGTATCATTTCCAAATTTTCACTCGTGCGTGAGCAATGGAGTAGCCCATTTTACCAAATTTTGCTTTCCTTCTGGTCTTTTCCGATCAAACACCTTCATTTCTGTTAGTAGTTCCAGCAGTACCACTCCAAAAGAATAGATCTCACTCTTCACTCCAAACTACCAAAGGGTCATTCAATGGTTAGCCATTGATGCGTGCACCACTAGCGCGTCCTTTTTAAGCATGGGGGCATAATTGAGTTGATAATAAGGAGTTGAGTAAACTTCGATCACAAGTTTGAGAATATAACTAAAAAACCAGCTTCAAAGCAGAACATACCATCTTCGCAGTGATGTGCTATCGTAGTACTGTCAAGTTTTACATCTGCTTGGTAATGAAACCACTCAGGCGCAGCATAACGTGCATCCATATCGATGCTAGAGCCACAAAAGACTTGTGTACCTCAAAATCCCGAAGTCGAGCATTATAATCCTGGGAGGTATGTATATAAAGATAATGTAATTTGATGTTATGTAGAAATGCGAAATGCAAGCATGTCAAAAACAGTCTAATTACCATGTCCACCAATATGCAAGCACTTTTAAATTGGCTATATGCAGGATGTCCCTTCTTATGCAAGAAAGACAGGCCTTGAGCTGCTCTAGTGCTATTTTCAGCCGTGCAACCCAAGAAATTGACGTTTTACCCGGCCCTGCATATATAGAGCATATTCTTTATGCCTCAAAGACTCACAGTCAGCTGATTTGTGCAAGAAAAAAACAGTTCTTGTCCATTTAAACCAACCAATTCACGGCACCACATTACCATGACGCAATGTAGAAAGGAGCTTAACTTCAGCCTCGAATCATTGGCTCCTTGGCTAGATGTAGAATGCAACCGCTTTATTGCAACTTCGTTTACTGACCCGAACTTGGTGAGAGATCTATAAACCTTGCCGAATCCCCCACGGCCGATGAGTAACGCCTCATCAAAGTTGTTGGTTGCCAATTCAACCTCTGCAAGCGTAATTAAGACGTTGACATGTTTGGTCCGGCGGTATAATTAAGGAGCTGGTATCCTTGATAAGAATGAGCCGTAATTGATGTCTCGTAGATATCTTTTTAATGTGTAATGAAGCTTCTTGCAAACAGTTAACACTTTTTTGTTCAAGTCTTCGTTGCTAGTCGACAAGTGTAGATTTTTTGGTCTTCGCTTAATTTCTTTTTTGGAGGCTGAATCAAATGTCTTGGTATCATTGACTTTGTACATTGGAAAAAAGAAGAAGATAGTTTTGTGTCCATTAAAAGATGATAATGTTTGCTCCAACCAAATCCAACGTAAATATAGGGGTGAGAATTAGACTATAAAATTTGATCGACTTAACATACTTGCCTACTTGGGCATAAGTGCAAACCCTCATTTCCAATGAGGTTGATCAGAGTCAAAATGTTCTTGAGCTACTTAATATCGGCTCTTTAAAAGCTTGATTCTAGTCTAATAAAATAAGCCTATCCCCATCCCGAGCTTCACTTAATAAGGTCGAGCTTGCTAACAAGTCTAAACACGCGAGCCTATTATTTATATATATTTATTTGATATACTAAAAATATATTTATATATTAATGATTATTTTATATATATATATATATATATAGGCGGAGTTATTGTAAAAAATAAGTAAAACTAAAAATGATTATTATGCATTAGATTTTAAATCTAATGACTAAAAAATTTCAATAACATAATGGTAAATAATATAAAACTTATAATCAAGGTTTTACACCCCTAATTATGAACCATCGGGAGTGTTTCGGTGGATTAATAGTAAAAGAATTAACAAAAAAAAAAAATGCATATATAGGCTGCAACCGAGTTGGTGGACCAACCAAGGTTTGGTTGGCTGTTGAATTTGCCTTTTCATTTTATATTTAAACTAAACTATCGTGACGAACGTTAATTTCTAAATGGTTTGGTATATTTTTATTTCATAAAACTTATAAATATCAATAATTCATAATTTTTTTTTTCTCGAGTGCAATGTAAACATACTTTCAAATCATTTCTCATTTTCTTTTTCTAATCTCTTTTGATTCCTTAATAGAATAAACTAGTTACATGTGAAATCAGTTATGAAATCAGTTTAGATAACTTTGTTAGAGAGTAATGTAAAGACTGTGTGAAGATATAATAAGTGGTGCTTTGTATCGACAATTGTGTCTAAAATTAAAAGTTATGTAAATACATGTATCATGAAGTTATAATCGTGATTAATTATATCTGATTTTGAATCAAACATTTGTACGCTGCTCAATTGGTTAATAAAGGAAAAGAAAATGTTAAATATTTACAAATATATTGAAACCATACATTGTGTAAAGGACATTATATAGTTCTGTTGTGTTTAATTGTATAATGTTAGACAAATTTGTCTATTTGTATATCACGCTCAAAATATTAGTTAGTTGGACATGAATTTGACTTAATTGGGAATTTATGGTTCGCTTTTTCTTTGTGTGTAGTTAAATTATTTTTATCCTCTACACACTATACTGTTATAATTTCTATTATACAAGCTCGTGTAATACACAGGATTATAAGCTAGTGCTACGTATAATAATAATAGTGCATTCGGTATCTGTTATGTGTCTACACCCTCATTGACCATGCAGAAGCCCATGACCAAGTCCATGCAAGTTTTGGAGTAACGGGTCTAAGGCTCATGCAGATTAGTCAACACCTTTGGCAAATGGCAACGTGTTTATTTTGTTTATTTTGAATAAGGAGTATGGGGATGCCCACGTTCCAGTTATTTATCCAATTAGTTAGAAAGTTAATTTGAATTGTTCTTGTAGTTTTCTTTATGAGAAAACCTTTGGGCTTTGATAATATTACGCAGGAAATTAGCCTCAATATTCCTCTCTAAATTTCTTCAACTTCTTATCTATAATTTCTTTAGTCCGGCCACTTGATTACCGATTGGAACCACATCAATATCCTAAAAAATATCTAACATGCAAGAATTTATGTATTAGGAGCAAAATAAAATATGAAAAAATATTTGGGTTCTCTACAGGCTATGTACGGACTTGAAAGTCATTAAACTCAACTGGTGGCGCGATTGGATTTAACTTACATGAATAGCTATTTAACGGTAGAATAAAAACAATTAGTTAAACATCAAGACCACAATTAACTTATCCCTTTAAATTACACACTCATTGATACAATTATTTAGAGCAGGTAATCAAACTTTTTTTAAATAAATAAAAATCTATCCATACTAATTAAAAAAAGCTTTTTGGGTACACAAGACACAAATATACAACTCCTAAATCAAATTTTCTCTCCTTTCTCTTGTAATAAATAATTGCATCAACAACCAATCATATTATTTATTTTTTTTCATATTAAAAATATTTTTTTTACAAAGAAGGAGATTTTTAATTTTTTTTCATATTAAAAATATTTTTTTTAACAAAGAAGGAGATTTTTCTTTAAATACAATTTCTAAATAAATACCCTTTTATAAAATAATATTTTTTTTTATAAAACATCAAACTTTTTTAAATAAATACGTTTTACATCCCTGAGGTTTCATAAAAATTGTCCTTTGAAATCAAAAGTTTAAATTTTATCCTTTGCATATAAAGGTTTCACTAAAATTACCATTTGAATCCATTTAACTATTCCTAATTAACACCGTTAAGTTTCCTACATTATGAGTATTTTAGTCAAAATAATTACAAATAAAAAACCAGCCCTACATGAGGTTTTCATGCGTTTAGTATTTTTTGTTAATTGCAGTTATGGTTTAACTCTATGATAGTGTTTTATTATTTTGTCTTGTTAATGTATTTTGGTTTAGTAATCATGTTACTTTTGCTCGTTTTGTTAAATCATAGATTTTTTTGATTTAAAATTTAAATATGGTTACGATGATTGATGTTTACAACATTGTTAATAGTAATTTAAATCACAACTATGCTTACCAAAAGAGTCTGAATGCATAACACCCTCTAGTACGACTGGTTTTTTATTTTGTAATTGTCATGGCCAAAGTTTGAATAAGTCAGAGTTTACTATTCATTTCATTGTTTTTAAATATACTGGAGAATTTCATAAAACTCCATCTTCTTGCCACCCTAAGGTTTGCCATAAACCGCCACAGATGATAGTAACGTTGATTTGTTTCACAGACATAGAAATTTTAGGAGGAGAGATTTTGCAGAAGCGGTCTTTCGGTAGCCGTGGGTTTGAGACGATTCAAGGGGTGCCGGTGACTTCATCGCAAAAGTGGTGAAGATCTAGTGTGGTAACCGGGAATACTTGATCGATTATTACAATATGAGTTTATGCTTTGAGATCGAAGAAACCTTCACGATTTTGTAGAAGTTGTGATGATTTGTTGTTGGTGAGCAAGCGATGGTGTTGGTTACTATCGCGACGCTCTACATAACATCCTATAACTGTCATGCAACTGCCGTTTGGCTGATTGTCCTATAACTTCCACCGTGAAGTGATGGAAACCACTATTGCCGCTGTTAGTTTTGTCGTTAACTTGCTTTTTGTAGTTTAGATAATAGTAATCATAAATCATTTTATCTAGTAAAAAAGTTGGTTTTGTTGGGTTGCTACGGAGAACAAAAATTGGCTTTAGTTGATGTCTTATTTGTACTTTGAAGTACCCTAAAGATGAGAAACTTTTCATTTTTAACTAGATCAACCTTAAAAAAATTTAAATCTAAGGTTGATTTTTTTTTTTTTAAATCAAACCTTTTCATTAATTAAAGTAACAAAAATTACAAATAAATATAACAAACCATAGCATTACCAAAGAAGTGACGTTTTACCTTGCTCTACATATACAAAGCGTATACATGCCTTAATGACTTGAAGCAAAGTCACATATGTTGTAATCATATTAACAAGTTTTGGTTCAAAGTGAGATTCATCAAACATGTATCCAAATTATGACATTAAAGTGCTTAGAATCAGTGGTGGAGCTTGAACCACGGTTAAAGGGGAGCGGGGGCGAAAGTAAATTAATTTATGGGGGGGAGACGAACACTATATTTATTAAAAAAATTTAACTACCGGACCGAAATTTACACTGTCGAACCAAAATTAACACTACCGACAGAAAAAAGAGGGGGGGCTAGCGGCCCCCGGCCCCTATGAAGCTTCGCCGGTGCTTAGAATTCTTCAGAATTACACCTTGAAGACTTTCTTACCTCTAAAAAATAATAGGAAGAATTAAATATTCCCCCCTACAAACTTCATCGATTACATATATACCCAACTTAAAATTTTAATTACATATATCCTCTTGTAAAATTTAATTAATTACGTGTATACCCAAACTAAAAGTTTAATTACATAGATCCCCTTCTAAAACTTAGTTAATGATATATATACCTAAACTAAAAGTTTAATTACATATTCAGTTTTATTAAACATAAATATTACATATTTATCCATTTGATTATTTTTATTAAAAATAACCTATATAACTAATATTTTACTCTTATTTTTATTAGACTATAAAATTATGTTTTTTCGTTTAACTAGCTTGTTGAGTTTTGAATATACACTAATATTTTTATACTAACGTTTTTTATGTTTTTTTTACATTTTGATGATAATTTTTTCTGGTTCCTATACGAGACACTTCCAGTCTCGTTATGCAACATAATCCGAACACATAATTTTATGTTGCATAATGAGACTGAAAGTGTCTCGTACTGTTACCGGAAAAAAACTAGCATAAAAAAGTAAAAAAGAAAAAAAAAAAACATAAAGAACGTTAGTATAGAAATGTTAATAAATAATAAATCTCTAAAAGCAAGTAAAGAAGGAAAACATAATTTCATAGTTTAAAAAATAAAATAAAATAGTAATTATATAAGATTTTTAATAAAAGTAATAAAATGGATAATTATGTAATATTTATGTTTAATAAAGTGGATTATACAATTAAACTTTTAGTTTGAGTATATATGTAATTAACTAAGTTTTAGAAGGGGATATATGTATTAAACTTTTAATTTGGGTATATATGTAATTAACTAAGTTTTAGAAGGAGATATATTAATTAAAAGCTTAAGTTGGGTATATATATAATTGATAAAGTTTATAGGAGGATATATGTAATTCTCCCAAAAGAATATTATCTAAACTTGGAATTAGCTCATAAAAACAAGACAATTCTTGCTCATTCAAGTAATATCCTAAGAGTCTGACAAGGTTGGTGTAAGTGTTAGTTTTGTAGTGAGTAGTCAAATGAGTCTTTGTTAGGGGTCAATAATTGTTGATCTGTATTTGTGCAAGGGGTGTTTTGTAAATGTCGTGTGTTAGTTAGTTACAAGTCGTTAGTGAGGTGGAGGTACCAACTGGTAAGTTCTCTGACTGTCAAGAAAGTTCACAATCTGAAAGTTCAAGTACAGCTAAAGAGGGTTATAGTTTAGCGAGGGATAGCCTAGAAGACAGATAGTTCCCCCTTTAAGGTATAGCTCAGTAGCTAACTTTTCAACTTTTGCTTTTGCAGCAGCTGAACAAGAAAGTTGTTATGAGCCTTTGTCTTATTCAGATGCAGTCAACTCTAAAGAAAGGGCTAGATGGATTGATGCAATGAATGAAAAGATACAGTCTTTGCATAAGAATAAGACCTGGGTTTTGGTTGACAAACCTATTGATCATAAGTTGGTTGACTACAAGTGGATTTTTAATGTTAAAGAGGGTCTATAAGGTGAAGCTCCTAGGTTCAAGGCTAGGCTGGTTGCTAAGGGTTTTACTCAAAAGGCTGGAGTAGATTATAATAAAATCTTCTCACCTGTAGTGAAGCACACCTCAATTCGAGTTATTCTGTCTTTAATTGCTGAAAACAACCTTGAGTTGGAATAGTTGGATGTAAAAATAGCTTTTTTACATGGGCATCTTGATAAGGTTATTTACATGAGACAACCTCCTGGTTTTTGAAGAGTGTGGGCACGAGGAGAAAGTGTGCTTGTTACAGAGATCTCTTTATGGTCTAAAGCAGTCTTCAAGGCAATGGTACAAGTGGTTTGATGATATATCGTAACTCATGGGTTCTGTAAAAGTAACTTTGATAGCTGTGTCTACTACAAAGAGTATGATAAAGGTAGCTTTGTCTATCTACTACTTTATGTTGATGATATGTTGATAGCCTGTAAAGACAGGTTACAGGTTGAGGGTACAAAGCAGCTGTTAAAAAGTGAATTTGATATGAAGGAGCTAGGGGAAGCAAAGAAAATCTTAGGTATGGAAATTAATAGAGACCGGAGTTGTGGGATTTTAAAATTGTCCCAAGAGTCTTATGTTAATAAGGTTCTTAAGAATTTCTATATGGAGCATAGCAAAGTTGTTAGTACTCCTTTAGCCTTGCACTTCAAGTTGTCAAGTAGTGATGGTCCTCAAACAAAAGAACAAGAGAGCATATGTCAAAGGTGCCATATGCCAATGCTATTGGAAGCTTGATGTATTTGATGGTCTGCACCAGATTAGACATTAGCTATGCTGTGAGTATGGTAAGTAGGTTTCTGAGCAATGTTAGGAAGAAACATTGGGAAGCTGTCAAATGGATAATGAAGTATCTAAAGGGGACTATGAGTGTTGGATTGGTTTATGGAAACTTAGGTGATGTGGTGCAAGTTGTTCAAGGTTTTATAGACTCAGATTTTGCTAAGGATATGGATCGAGGAAGGTCTATCACTGGATATGTGTTTAAGGTGCTTGGTGGATTTGTTAGCTGGAAGGCTTCTCTTCAACATGTGGTAGCCTTGTCTACAACAGAAGCAGAGTTTGCAGCCTTAACTGAGGCAGTTAAAGAAGCAATCTGGTTGAAAGGTTTTCTTTCTGAGATTGGTGTTTTGGTTGATAAAGCTGTTGTGTGGTGTGATAACTTGGTGCCATTCAGTTGTCTAAGCATCAAGTTTTTCATGAAGGTCTAAACACATAAATGTTAAGCTTTGTTTTATTAGAGATGTAATAAGCTCTAATAAAGTAGGAGTGTTTTATGTGGATACCAAAGTCAATGCAGCACATATGCTAACAAAGTCTTTGTCCTGTGCTAAATTTGGGCATTGTTTGAGATTGTTAAGTGTGGCTTAGTTGTTCCAATTTGACTTACACACTAAGGTGGAGAATGTAAGTGTTAGTTTTGTAGTGAGTTGTCAAATGAGTCTTTGTTAGGGGTCAATAATTATTGATCTGTATTTGTGCAAGGGGTGTTTTGTAAATGTCATGTGTTGGTTAGTTACAAGTCGTTAGTGAAGGTTAATCAAGGGGATTACTTATATAATAGGATCAAAGATAGGAAGGCATCATCTTCTTCTTCTCAAGTCCTTTCCAATTTACATTCATTGTAATTCAAGTTCTAATTCAAGTAATTCAGTAGTTGTGTTCTTTAATCTTTCGATTTCTTCTTGTGTGATTATAATTCACAGTTAGGATGATTGAATTCTTCAGCTTTAAAATCTAGCTGCACATCAGAGATGCAGCAAATTTATGAGCTTTCTCAACTGAAAAGACAAACAAAAAACTGTTTGAAAATGCTATCAATCGTCTTCTTTTAAAAAAGATAAAACACTCAAAATACTAAGACCACCCTCCATCATGAAACTGGCAAGAAAGTCGTTCTCATCTTGTGAAAAATACTCAACTTGTTTTCACTTCGTGAGGTATTAGTATAAGTACTTTACAATGTCCAATTTCACTTATAGTTCAAAATCTGTTTAGCTATTTAACAAATTCTAAAACAGCTTCAATATCAAACACCTTCAACAGGTTAATATCAATTATCAGATACAGTAAGTTTATAGAGCTAACCTCAATATGAAATGTCACAGTTGCATATGATCATCAGAATGCGCTACAAAAAGTTAATTATGATCACAGGGAGTACAACATTGTCACAGTTGCAATTCCTAAACCTGCTTGCCTCCCATCTCAGACATTTTTGATTCTAATACCAACAATCATCGATGATTGATCAACTTGATTTTATTCGCCTTTTAAGAGTCCAATTGTTCTGGATAACACTCGCGCAAGACCTGCAAGATCTTTTCCATTGACGGGCGATCGTCTTGTTGTGGTTGCAGACAGTTTGAAACAAGTTGAGCCAACATGAATGCTCCCTTCAGAGGATGATTATTATCCTGAAGCTGCGGGTCCAGTATCATTCCCAAATTTTCCTCGTGCGCGAGCAATGGAGTAGCCCATTTTACCAAATTTTGCTTTCCTTCTGGTCTTTTCCGGTCAAACACCTTCATTCCTGTTAGTAGTTCCAGCAGTACCACTCCAAAAGAATAGATCTCACTCTTCACTCCAAAACCTACCAAAGGAGTCATTCAATTAGGGCTGCAAACGAACCAAACGAACACGAACAAGGCCTTGTTCCTGTTCGTTTCGTTAAGAAATATACTTGTTCATGAACTGTTCACGAACACTTACCGAACGAGATTCTGTTCGTTCGTTCGTTTATTAAGAAAATGAACATGTTCATGAACATGTTCATGAACTGTTTACGAACATTTACCGAACACAAATGAACAATCATAAGCAAATGAACACAAACAACTGTTCATGAACATGACGAACACAAAAAAACTCATGAACACAAACGAATACAAATGATTATTGATTTATTTTAGAATAAAATTTATATTTATATTACAAACATGACATAAAATCAATAAAAAATAACAAGTACTTAACATAATATAAAAAAAATACTTAATATAATAGTCATAAAAATAACTGACACAAAAAATAAAAATATAAACGAACACATTAACGAACATAAACGAACACATTGTCGAACGTTCACGAACGGACATTAACGAGCATAAACGAACACATTATCGAACGTTCACGAACATAAATGAACGAACACGGCTCGTGTTCATGTTCGTTCGTTTAACTAAATGAACGAAATTTTCTTGTTCGTGTTCGTTCATTTACTAAATGAACGAACATAAACAAACTTCCGCCGAACTGTTCACAAACTGTTCGCTAAACGTTCAGTTCGTTTGCAGCCCTACATTCAATGGTTAGCCATTGACGCGTGCACCACTAGCGCGTCCTTTTAAGCATGGGGGCATAATTGAGTTGATTGATAAGGAGTCGAGTAAACTACGATCACAAGTTTTGAGAATATATATAACTAAAAAACCAGCTTCAAAGCAGAACATACCATCTTCGCATTGATGTGTTGTCGTAGTACTGTCAAGTTTTACATCTGCTTGGTAACGAAACCACTCAGGCGCAGCATAACGTGCATCCATATCGAATGCGTATGAACCTAGAGCCACAAATGACTTGTGTACCTCAAAATCCCGAAGTCGAGCATTATAATCCTGGGAGGTATGTATATAAAGAGAATGTAAATTGATGTTATGTAGAAATGCAGAACGCAAGCATGTCAAAGACAGTCTAATTTACCATGTCCACCAATATGCAAGCACTTTTAAATTGACTATACGCCGGATGTCCTTTCTTATGCAAGAAAGACAGGCCTTGAGCTGCTCCTAGTGCTATTTTCAGCCGTGCAACCCAAGAAATTGAAGTTTTACCCGGCCCTGCATATATAGAGCATATACTTTATGCCTTAAAGACTCACGGTCAGCTGATTTGTGCAAGAAGACGATGGAATGACTCAAAGCAGAGTCACGCGTGTTGGAACATATTAACAAGTTATGGTTCAATGCGATGCATTACAACTAGAAGATTTTCTTACCTCCAAAAAGAAGTTCATCTAAACTCGCATCAGGAATTAGCTCATAAAAACAAGACAGTTCTTGTCCATTTAAGTGATATCTTAAGAGTTTGACAAGGTTCGGATGATTAAATTCCTCAGGTTTGAGATCCAGCTGCACATAAAAATTTAAGTAAATTTATAAGATTGCACTAACTGAAACTACAAAAACAAAATGTTTCAAAATCCATCCATTATGCTACCAAGGACAAGCCCCACATGTTTGTTACTTAGATTGAGAAGATGTGTCTGTTTCAAGTTACCTTTGATGTTCCAATATTACTCGTTCTAACATACATGGCTAAATCAACACCAGCTTGTAAATGGTTTTAAGTGAAGATGTGGGAACCTCTCCTGATTGAATTATCGGCTGCACTTACCGATGCATAATGTGCAAGCGTACTTACACTTTGTTTTATAGGTTTCCGAATATTATAAGACATGCTTCCAGATCTGTTTTTGTATGTATGAACCCGTATCAACTCAGAAACATTTCCCTCTGCACGTGCCGGCATCAACTCAACTTTGCCTGTTAAGAAATTTCTTACCTTGTTAAAGAATCTTCCATCATCAACACCAGGACCAATGCTTTTTCTTTCTCTTGATAGAATAGACTCGAGCTTGACCACAACCTCTGCCATTGTAGGGCGTTGTTTTGGTTGATTATGCAAGCATTGGACTGCTACGCTTGCGTATTCCTTCAAGCATTTTTTTGAGATTTGTCCCACCAGTTTATGGTTAATAATTTCACTGAATCTTCCCTCTTTGACATGATCTTTAGCCCAAACTGCTAAACTCCATTGATCTTCATCAAGTGTTGGATCTACCGCTTGCTTCCCCGTTAAAACCTCAAAAAGGACAATCCCAAAGGAGTAAACATCAGATTTTCTTGTCAATTTTCCGCTATAGAAGTAGCATGGATCTATATATCCAAATGTCCCTTTGACTAAAGTACTCACATGAGTTTGTGTCTGATTTAATGAGCCCACTTTTGCCAATCCAAAGTCAGAAACTTTTGCTGCAAAGTTTGAATCTAACAAAATATTGGAGGTTTTCACATCTCGGTGTATCACTCCATGTTGAGGTGACGTACCTGTGTGAAGGTAGTCTAGCCCACGAGCAGCGCCTATACATATCTTTAGTCGTTGTATCCAAGACAACTCCATAACACCTCTGTGAAGATGATCTTCAAGGGTCCCATTAGGCATAAACTCATAAACTAAGACCATCTCGTTTCCTTCATTGCAGTAACCAACCAACGGCACCAGATTACCATGATGAACTGTAGAAAGGAGCTTTACTTCAGCCTCAAATTCATTGGCTCCTTGGCTAGATGTAGAATGCAACCGCTTTATTGCAACTTCGTTTACTGACCCGAACTTTGTGAGGGATTTATAAACCTTACCGAATCCCCCACGGCCGATGACTAATGCCTCATCGAAGTTATTGGTTGCTAAATTAATCTCTGCAAGTGTAAGACGTTGACATGTTTGGTCTTGCAATATGAATGAGGAGTTGGCATCCTTGGAGATCATTCTTCTCGACAGGGTTTAGAATCTGCAAGATGTCTCTTTACTGCTTAATGAAGCTTCAAAATTGCTGGTCAATGGATGTTTTTGTACATATCTTCCTTGCTAGCTGGCAACCGTTGAGTTTTTGGTCTTGACCTTTTGGAGTGGCTGCTGGTTTGTTATCCTTAACATTTGTACAGTATTCCTGAGAAAAAAAATCTTCCATCCTCCAAAGGATTTACCAACAAAATTCAACATCAAGATAGAATTTTTAAGTTGTTTAAAAAAATTTCTTCTCTAATCAATGTTTTTCAAAAAAAAAAAAAAAAAAAAAAAAACTTAACTGATTCATTTACTAGGTTAGGCTTCATATCTTGTTTATTTTAGACTTCATATTATGTTATCATTACAAATTCACACCAAAAAATTAAGTAGTTTCATATTTTGTTTTAAATTAGTTATATTTTTAGAATTGTTGATGATGTTATCCAGTTTTTAGAACATGTTTGACCTCGATAACCGATCGGTCGATAAGAACATTGCATTCACAAATTAATTGTTAATTATCCAGCCAACTACGTATGCAAGGAGGTGGAGATGGGGATATTTCAGATACATCTTCACTACCAAATATATGACCATAGTGGTATGATGAAATATAAATTATATCATTTCTTTAATGATCAATTTCTTAATTATCCTGCCAACTACGTACGTATGCAAGGAGGTGGAGGTGGCTCAAGTCCTCGGCTCTAGCCATGCAGATTTTTGCTTCAAAACAAGTGAAGTTAGCAACTGGATGGTGGTATGCTTAACTGCTTGAAATGTTACTAATGTTGTATACATCCAGAAAATTTGGTTAACATCACAATTTATATAGCTTGATGTCTTACAGAATTTAGGTTGTTTTTAGAACTTGATCATGATATAGGTTATCACCGGAAGTGTGTGTCTAACATTCCTGCGGAATCTTAGAGAATGGTAAATCATGGTGAGGCATAAATCATAATAGCCTCTGAACATTGTCGGTAAACCAGATCGTATTGCTGCTTCAATTTGATGGGAAAAAAATTAGACCCGTTAGTCGCAAACCAAAGGACAAGCTTCTCCTGCAGAATGAAGCCCCTGCCTGAAACAAATAATATTATGAACTGCACACCTCTCGGTCCATTTAAAAATAGCTCACTTTTATGAGTCAAATATATGTTTTTCTCATACTTGACTTTTGTAAGTCAAAATAATTGGTTTCTAGAAAAATGTTATCATATAAAAGATTTACAACCAAATACACACGTAATTAAAATGATCTATTCTTTTTGCCTTTTAGGAGTCAAACTGTATTTGATAACATTCGCAAGACCTGTAGGATTTTTTCCATTGATGGGCGTTCGTCTTGTGTTGGTCGCAGACAGTTTGAAACAAGTTGAGCCAATAAGAATGCTCCCTTTGGGATATGAGTATTATCCTGAAGATTCGTGTCTAGAATCATTCTCATATTTACCTCATCTTCTAGCAATGGAGTAGCCCATTTTACCAAATTTTGCCTTCCTTCTGGTCTGTTCCGCTCGAACACCTTCATTCCTGTTAGTATTTCCAGCAGTGCCACTCCAAAAGAATAGATCTCACACTTCACTCCAAAACCTACCAATATGGTGTTTCACCGGTCAACCATTGACGTGTGCACAACTAGCACGCCCTTTTATCATGGAGGAATAATTGTGTTCATTGACGAGGAGTAGAGTAACCTATGATCATAAATTTTGAGAATATAACTAAAATACCAGCTTTGAAGGAGATCATACCGTCTTCACAATGATGTCCTACGTTGATGCCCTCCAATATTACATCTGCTTGGTAACGAAACCACTCAGGCGCAGCATAGCGTGCATCCGTTTCAAACGGGTATGATCAAAGAGCAACAAATGAATTGTTCACCTCAAACTCCTGAAGTCGAGCATTATAATCCTGGGAGGTTTATAAAAAGAATGTAAAATTAATGTTACGTGGAGATACAAATGCAAGCATGCCAAAAACAGTCTTATTTACCGCGTCCACCAATATGCAAGTGGTCTTAAATTGGTTATACGCTGGACGTCCCTTCTTATGCAAGAAAGACAGCCCCTGAGCTGCTCCTACGGCTATTTTCAGCCGTGCAGCCCAAGAAAGTGAAGTTTTACTTTGCTCTGCATATACAAATCATATACTATAAGCACAGAGTCACATATGTTTAAAACATATTAATAAGTTTTGGTTCAAGGCGAGGTTCATTAAACATGTAACCAAATTATGACATTAAAGTGCTCAGAATTCTTCAGAATTACAACTAGAAGTTTTTCTTACCTCCATAAAGAAGATTATCTAAACTCGGATTTAGCTCATAAACACAAGACAGTTCTTGATCATTCAAGTAATATCCTAAAAGTCTGACAAGGTTGGGATGATTGAATTCTTCAGCTTTGAAATCCAGCTGCGCATCAAATATTCAGTAAATTTATGAGCTCGCTCAACTGAAAAGGAAAAAACAAAAAACTGAATTGAAATTCATTTATTATCCTATCAAAAATAAGTCCCACATGATCATTTCTTGAATGAAGCAAGTTACCTTAGATGTTCCAATATGCTTCTTCCTAACGTACATAGCCAAACCAACACCAGATTTTGTTGGGGCATATGTCAATTCATCGACCCAACCTTTGTAAATGGTTTCAAGTGAATATGTAGACGACTCCTTGTCACTGAAATTATTTGTTGCACTTATCAGTTCAGCATATGTGAAAATCCTTACACTTTGACTGTTAGATATCTGAATATACTGAGAACTGATTTCAGATTTGCTTCCCGTTGTAAGAACCGACATCAAGTCAGGTCTATTCTCCTCTGCATGAGCCGGCATCAGGTTAGCCTTGTTTCCCTCTAAATGAGCCGGCATCGGGTAAGCTGTCATTCCCTCTGCATAAGCCACCATCAAGTCAGATTGGTCTCCCTCTGCATGAGTGGGCATCAAGTGAGCTCTGTTTCCCTCAGCATGAGCTCGCATCAAGTCACCTTTTCCAATGAAGAAAAATCTTACCTTGTTAATGAATCTTCCATCAAGAACACCAGAACTGACAGTTTCTCTTTCTCGTGACAGAATAGACTCGAGCTTGACCACAATCTCTGCCATTAAAGGGCGTCGTTTTGGCTGATTATGTAAGCAGCGGACTGCTAAGCTTGTGAATTCCTTCAAACATCTTTTGAGATTTGCCCCATCAGTCTACGGTCAATAATTTCATTGAGTCTTCCCTTTTTGAAGCAGTCTTGAGCCCAAACTGCTAAACTCCATTGATCTTCATCAAGTGTTGGATCCACCGCTTGCTTCCCAGATAACACCTCAAAAAGGACAACCCCAAAGGCGTAAACATCAGATTTTCTAGTCAATTTTCCGCTATAGAAGTAGCATGGATCCATATATCCAAATGTCCCTTTAACTAACGTGCTCACATGATAAGTTCCCAAGTGGTTTACTATGCCCACTTTTGCCAATCCAAAGTCAGAAACTTTTGCTGCAAAGTTTGAATCTAACAAAATATTGGAGGTCTTCACATCTCGATGTATCACTCCATGTTGAGTGGACGTACCTGTGTGAAGGTAGTCTAGTCCACGAGCAGCGCCTATACATATCTTTAGTAGCTGCAACCAGGATAACCCTGTAACACCTTTGTGGAGATGATCTTCAAGGGTCCCATTGGGCATAAACTCATATGCTAAGACCATCTCTTCTCCTTCGCAACAATAACCAATCAACGGCACCAGATTACCATGTCGCAGCTTAGAAAGAAGCTCAACTTCGGCCTCAAATTCACGCGCTCCTTGGCTAGATGTAGAAAGCAAGCGCTTAACTGCAACTTCATTTACTGACCCGAACTTGGTGAGAGATTTATAAACCTTACCGAATCCCCCACGGCCGATGACTAATGCCTCATCAAAGTTGTTGGTTGCCAATTCTATCTCTGTAAGTGTAAGACATTGACATGTCAAGTCTGCAGTAAGAATGAGGAACTGGTATCCCTCATAGGTGCAGCTGATATCATTCTTCAGATCTCTTAGCTGATATCTCTTTACTGCCTAATGAATTGACTTAGTATCATTGACTTTGTACAACATTCTGATGCGGGCCCAAGTGTTGAGGACCGGGCTTTATTGTTTTTAGAGGCTCAAGACCGTGCTGCACGAAAACAGGCATAACTTGGGCTATGAGTCTCCGTTTCTGACGTTCTACCAGTCGAGACGACCGTGGAAACGAAGACTACGTCATGGTAACCTGCCGTAGGCGGGTTAGCCCGTTATTTTCCAAAATAAGGCCTCTAAATGGGTTTCAGGCCACTTTTATGTTTTCTCTAGTTTTCGGTTTTGTTTTGGGCTTTTGTTTGGGCCGTGGTTGTTTGTTTTAGGCCCGTTCGAACTTTTTTTTTTGCTATTTAAGCTTACTGGATGTAATCTGAAAGGACGGTTGAACTATTGGATAATTGAAATCTTGTCTTTTCGAATTCGTGACTCTTGGGGTCGAATTTGGGGGTTTGGGGTGGAGATCATCACGGGCATTCGCAGAATCAACGTGTTTGGCTTCGATTTCATTCCGTGCGCTACATCAGTTGGTATCAGAGCTTTATTGTTTTTAGAGGCTCAAGACCGTGCTGCACGAAAACAGGCATAACTTGGGCTATGAGTCTCCGTTTCTGACGTTCTACCAGTCGAGACGACCGTGGAAACGAAGACTACGTCATGGTAACCTGCCGTAGGCGGGTTAGCCCGTTATTTTTCCAAAATAAGGCCTCTAAATGGGTTTTCAGGCCACTTTTATGTTTTCTCTAGTTTTCGGTTTTGTTTTGGGCTTTGTTTGGGCCGTGGTTGTTTGTTTTAGGCCCGTTCGAACTTTTTTTTTTTTGCTATTTAAGCTTACTGGATGTAATCTGAAAGGACGGTTGAACTATTGGATAATTGAAATCTTGTCTTTTCGAATTCGTGACTCTTGGGGTCGAATTTGGGGGTTTGGGGTGGAGATCATCACGGGCATTCGCAGAATCAACGTGTTTGGCTTCGATTTCATTCCGTGCGCTACATCACATTCCAAAAGTAAACAGGATCATGTCCACTAAAAGAGGATAACATTTTCTCCAATCAAAATGGAAAATTCAACGTTATTCGTGGTTAATCATCATAAACTTTTCACTCTGCTCAGTTTCAACATAATAAAGTTCATCATCATAGATTCAGAAATCATAAACATATTGTAATCCATAAAACTGTAAATAGAATGGAGTTGATGGAGCTAAAATCAGTATTATTATAACTCAAAATGAATCGATTTCCATTTTTAATGGAAATTCGTTTGAACAAATATACAAACAGGTGAGTAGAAGAAGATAAACTCGCCTACTCGCTGCAATAGTCCAATCCATTGGAGAAGATAATGCACCAACTGCATGTTCCACCACAAACAATTTCTCTGTAGTGTAGTCTCTTCTTCTTCTCTCCATTGCCAGTGCTTCTGCTACACAACAATGGCTGCAACAAGTTACTTTTCAACAACAATGGTAAGAGCTTCGTTTTCTCAACAATTTAATAAAATGACGGAAGGTCTTGATTGAATCGTCATCTTGTATGTACAGCGAAAATGTATGGTCCTGTTTTTAAATACAGGTGTTATCTTAATCGAAACTATTTATTAGTGTTCTAACCGGGGTTTAACTTTGAGCATTTTTTTTTTTTTGAAGTAAGACTTGAGAACAAAACCTTTAAATAATTTTCATGTTTTAAGGTATCTCAGTTTAACCATTTAAGTTAAGGATCATTGGTGTCCTTAAGGGCACAGTTAATGGACCTTTGTTATTTGTGTTTATTTAATAGTTAGGTTGCAAAAATTACATATCTATACTACTATATAATATATGTTAGAAGGATAAGATATTAATTTCATTTAAAATATAAAACACCGATACAATATTTTAACAATAGTGTACAAGTAATTTATACAATAGTTCAACTTTTATCCCCATTTAATTAACTTCTTCTAATTATTATATTATTTAATACACAATACTAATACATTATTAATAATGTGATATTATTTAATTCACTTCATTAAATTTATTTTACTTATAATAATATAAATTGACATTTAAATTTATAGTTACTAATAATTAAATAATATTTAAATTAAGTATTATTTTATTTAAATTCTTATATCTATACTACTATATAATACATCTCTTTGGATAGAGATGTAATTTTGTCAAACATACAAGTTTTGAAACAACATGTACAAAGAAGTGCAAGACATTTAATAGGAGTAGAATAATGAATTGATTAAGATTTTAAAACACTTTAGGGGCAATATGATAAATTTATCCATTAAATTTTATATAACTTGATATTTTTGTTTTTCTCTCTTTTATGTATTTAATAAACAATATTAATACATCATTTATAATATGATATTATTTAATTGACTTTATTAAATTTTATATTATTTATGATATTATAAATTGACATTTAAATTTATATTACTAATTATATTTTTCTAACTAAATACTATTTAAATAAATTATTATTTTATTTAAATATTAAGTATATAACTTATATATATCTTTATATTTATAATAACTATAATACTAATATTTTTCTAGTGGTATATTTGAGTTTAATAATTTTAATATTTATCTATATCTTTTATAATAAAAGTGAAAGGAGGATATAATGATAATTTTACATATGGATTAAGACACACATATGAAAAGTCATGCTTAAATTTCAAAAAATTAACCATTTTATTCAATTTATGCTCTTACAATAAAGTATAACATATGATACTTATAATACAAATGCTAAAGCATATACACGTGGCCTAACAAAACCGTCATTTATTTTCAATGCTATTCATTCATTGCGATTGAGCACTAGTCACTCTTCTCCTTCCCCTTACAAGTTGTTAACAGCTCAATAACAATCAAGATGGTAATTTGTGGTGACAATTTCTTCACTAATTTTCTCCGGTCTATGCAAATCACCATCAAAAGCTGCCTTCGATGATCATAAAACTATAACCTACATTTATAAAATGAACCCCCCCTCTAAAATCTAGTTAATAAATGATTTCCGGTCACAAATACCACCCATGCTTTCACTAATCTTGTTGGGATAATATAATTGTCTTAAAGACTTTTGTAATATACGTAATTGTTTTCTTTCATTCATTTTTTCAATAATTATATTTTGATTTTTTAATTTACGTCATAACGCACGGAGTCGATAATGACTAAAATCTAATTCTCAAAAAGTCGCTCAACAGCAGTACCGTCGCAACGCGCAGGCATTTCCACTAGTTTCTTTAAAATATAAGTTTTTAATACATAAGGTTTATTGGTTTTGATACATGATTTGAGTAGATATGTAATTTTATAATTTATAGGGAGATATATAAAATTATCTCATTTTTTCATTACATAAGGTAATTTTTCATCACGTTAGAGGTTAATACGTTCAGTTTCTTTTGATAATTGCAATAATGATTTGACTCTATAATATTTTTTGTTATTATATCTTGTTAATGTCTTAGGTTTAATAGTCATGTTACTTTTGCTCTTTTTTAAATCATAGAATTATTTAGATTAAAGTTTATTTATGATTACGATGATTGTTGTTTTATGATTAATATTAATGAGTTATTAATGTTATATTGTTATTTTTCTTTTACTTATATGATGATTTGTGTTTTATGGTTATAATTCAAACAGTTTCTATTATATGGCATGTTTGTTTATTTACAAATTTTTTTGTGGTGTATGCTTTATAAGTTAGAAATAAATCATTTTAGATGGTTGTTCTTCTATTTTATTTTATCTTATCTAACATGTAAATTCAAATCACAATGGTGATTACCAAAAGAGACTAAACGCATAAAACATCTCACGTAGAGCCGACTCTTTATTATGTAGTTGTTTTGATTAAATTACCCCTAATATAGGAAAGTTAACGGTGTTAGTTAGGTATAGGTAATTAGATTAAAATGATAACTTTAGTGAAACTTTTGAATACAAATGACAAAATTTAAATTTTAGATTTAAATGATAATTTTTATAAAACCACATAGATAAAATAAACACTTAAACCCTATTTTTAATATAACCTAGGAAGTTTACTACAGTGAAAGTCAAATATTATAACAACTAGCTTTAGTAAATCCGCATATTACACGGGTTTAACATATAAATTATTAAATAGAATAAAAATTATAAAACGGTATACTAATACATGACTACGTATGAGTAATAATATAAGTAATAAAAAAATAATATGAAATTTTAAATTTTTAATTTTTTTCAAATATAATATAAACATTTTGTTTCAAATAACGTTTTAAAAAAATTTCATTTTTAAAAATGTCCTTACTATAACTCCCTATTTTAATTAATATTATTTTATAAAAAATTTACTTTAGAAAAACCAATTTTAAAATATTATGTAAAAGTAGTTTGATTTTTTAGAAAAAAATTCTTTTTATTAAAAACTATTTCTATAGAAATAACATTAATAAAAAGATATCTTTCTTAATTTATTAAAAAACTATTTATAACGTAAAAATAAATAATATTATTAGTAATTAATGTAGTTATTTAATAGGAGAGAGAAGCGAAAAATTTGATTAGAATGAATGTGATGCTGACACGCGGTACATCTATTTGCTCTTTTATTAGAGTAGAAATATAATATTATCAAGTTTATATGTTGCCTCAGCCTCAGCTACGACGATTGGCTTGTTAACAAAAACTATATTGAAATTCAAAACGTAGATAGTTATAAGTATTTTAAAATTTTATAAAACGATATGTTTGAAAAGAATTAAAACATGTTACATTGATCAAAAACTATTAAAAGAGTAACAAAACCAATTCCAATAATACCAATACTACAACACCAAAAAATACATTATTCTGGACACAACTCGGTTAGTTACAATACTGGTACTTAGTGTGATCGAAACCAAAAAATAAAGTCGTGTTTTAGATCGATCCAAAATAAAAAGCGAATACCGGTAATGCATGTTTTTTGATCTGTATTGATTCCGTTTGTCTCGGCACTAGTACGTTATTGGCACTTGATATAGCTTAAGATAAAAATAATGCACTATTTTGAATACAACTCCATTTTTAACAAAATAAAATTTTAAACTCAACCGTGTATTCATTTTTTAAACTAATGAACGAAAGTATCGGACCAAAAATCAAATTATTAAACATTTAAATGGAATAAAGACATATATTATAGACAGTATATGGAATGAAATGAAACTTTTTAAAGAAAATATACATACACAAATAACAGACTGTCATGCACGTGGCTAACACCATTTATCAAAAAGTTATAGTAACGTAAATGCAAATTGGTTTATTGATTGTTCCAGTGGAGCTAAATTGAAGTGAGAAAGATGTGTTGGGTTTATACCTTATATCTGTCATTTTGGGTTTTGGATTGAATTATAAGATTATACCAAATAGACTTTACGTCATATTTTGTTGTGGTCATTTGTTTACACTTGTATTGTGTTACAGTTGAAATTTACATCTCATGTTATGTGCAGGTGCCAGGTGGTGTTTCATGCTCAACATAGATTAATCAAGCATTAACGTATTTGTAGAAGGTATATGATGCAGCGGTGCAGTACTTTCCAAATTATCAAATGAAGAAGTTATGTTGATTTAGGTTTTGCAAAAGATTATGATAGAGGTAGATCTTGGTTGTGTTTAAGGTACTTGGTGGAAACTGTTAGTTGGAAAACCAGTTTACAGCACGTTGTTGCTCTATCTACGACTGAAGCAGAGTTCATTGCTCTTACTGAAGCTATTAAAGAGTCGATTTGGTTGAAAGATTTTGTTACTGAAGCTTGTATAGAAGTTGATGTTGTAGTTGTTCAATGTGATAATTCTGGTGCTATTCAGCTGTCAAAACATCAAGTTTTTCATAATCTAAACATATTAATGTGAAGATGCATTGGATAAAAGATGGTTTGAATTCTAAAGAAGCTGAAGAAAGTATGTGGATACTAAGCATAATGCAACTGATATGATGGTTAAGAGTATTTCAGGTCCCAAGTTTCTTCATTGTTTGGATTTGTTGAGGGTAGCTTGAGTTGATTTTGACTTCCTAATCACTAAGGTGGAAATTGTTGTGTTAGGGATTGAAAGTCAATGATAGTTATCGGATTTAAGTTTGTTCATGTTTTGTTAGTCTTTTATAGTTGAAGGGTGTTATGTGTAAACTTTAAAGTATGGGTTGCTAATCTGGTTAACAGCTTAGGGTTTAAAAGGGGGAAATTTTCACAATTGTAATCTGTTTCTCATTCAAGATTAAAGTTCTTCATTCTTGTTGTGATTTCCAATTCTGATTGATCTCGATCATAGTTTAACAAAAACAATAGTCATTATTAGCTTCTGGAATATAAGTGACCGGCATAAAAGGGAGGCAGTGTTAATCATACTTTAATTTATATAATCGTGAGGTAGATGTGATAATTTTTATGCTGTTGACTGACATATTGGTACACCATCTTTTTTACATTTTAAACAAAAACAATAAATAATTAAGATTGAAATAGAACTCTTTTAACTTTGTCATATTATAGGCTAGCTCCTTTTTCTTTTTCTTTTTTTTTTGTGCCAATCTTGAAGCTATCAGTTCACAATGGCTTTTGCAATGTTCAAAATCAAAACTCCTAGAAACCCTATATTAAACACACAACATGAATCAAATGATGTCAGATGTTTTACTCACGGGTAACACACTAAAAGCATACCTAAAATACAATACAACTTAAATTAATCGAATCACGAAATGTTTTTACAAATATCAAAATCCATGCCGAAATTTAACCTTTTTGTGTGAAGAAGCATGGAATCAATGAAACTTTAGAGAGGTTTCTAGAGAAATGAAGGAAGGGATTGTTGTTATATGTGGTTACCAGTGGCGAATTGAGAGAGGAGAACAGAATGTGTTTAAGCCGGTGAAGGAAATTCAAATTTAGGGTTACAACTCCTGTAACAACAAAATTACGAGAGAGTAACAAAAGAGGAGAAGAGTAAAACTGACTACCCAAGACCAATGTTTGTTTTTTGACGATGCTGATAACATAGAAAAGGGATCCTATTAAACTATTTTATCGATTCATCATCACTTGCTTCTTCTTATCCAAGAATCAATGTTGATTTGATGTAGTGATTCAATGTATAAAACATTTTACAGTAAATGCCTGCTTTTATAGATGACATGAAACGTTACAGGGTGCACTTCAACCCCACGATGCAGTCTTGTTAAATTCAGTCTGTCCATTAACTGCACCCCTAAAAATTACAGGAGTTAGAAAACTGCTGAACTACCCTATATCCACCAAATCTCTCGAATTTAAGGGGTCGGGATTTTGTTTCAGGTTGATCCAACAGCCCAGATTGATATAATATATAATGTGGGGTAAGATTGTGTACATCAAATCAAATAATCCGGCCTCTGCTTGAACCCTACGTAAAATAGGGGTGGCAATTTACTGATATGAACCCGACACGAAGAAAAAACAGGTTTTGGGTTGGAAATTAAAACCCGTTTAAGACACAGGTCGGGTTCGGGTTGACCCGTTAACTTGCTTTAATAGTATACGCCTTAAAAATTATTATAGGCCTTTTAATTTTTGCATTATTATATTACTTGTCTTTTTCTTAGTTTAGAAATTTAATTAAAAACATACGTTTCAAACTTCATTTTAAAGTTTGTTTTTTAAATGTTTATTAGCAAAAACATATATTATAAACTTGAAAATCATAACATCTGGCGTCACATTATATATGCATTAAAGTAGTACTTCGATCTTAAATTACCATTGATTATTCTTACCTTTTTAGAAAATTGAATAAAACAGGTCTGATTCAGTTTACATGATTTTATATAAGTTTAGGTTAGGGTCGAAGATTTTTACACGAATAAGTATACGAGTCATATTCGGGTTCAATATTCTAACCAGCTAATCGGTAACCCGTCAACCCGAAACGAATGACACCCATGACGTAAAACATGAGCTTAATTAAAGAGATAGTACAATGAAAGTATACAATCAAATATTCATAACGAACAAATAAATGTTGCATAGGTAAAAGCAAGTAGATGGTCACCCGTTACATTATACACTCCATCAAAAACCCCTCGTCTACATAAAACTATAAAACCACCACCACCACCACAATCATCAGTTTTCACCGGAAGTCTTCTGCAACTCCGGCAATGCCACCGTCGCCGTCGCAACCCCACCACAACGCCACCTTCTCCGGCCCTCCGATCCACCGAAAACCCAAATCCCACCACCGCCTCAGCCGCCGCTCCGGCAGCGGCAGCAACTGCAACCCTTTAACATGCTGTTGCAGTTGCATCTGCAATTGCATCATCAACCTCATCTGTCAAACCCTAATCACCATCGCCATCTTCATCTCCATCATCGGATTACTCCTCTGGTTCATCTTCCGCCCAAACATCCCCAAATTTCACGTCGATGACGCCACCATGACGCAATTCACCCTCTCCCCTACAAACAACACTCTCTACTACAATCTCGTTGTCAACATGACGTTCAGAAACCCTAATCGCCGATTGGGGATCTACTACAATCAAATCGATGCCACCGCGATGTATCACGATCGGATATTTTCGACGGTGGATGTTGGGGGTTTTTACTTAGGGCATAAGGAGGAAAATGGTGTTGGTGTGGTGTTTAAAGGTGATCAATTGGTGGCGATTGGTGGTGATCGATCGGAGTATGAATCGGAGAAGAGTGATGGTGTGTACAGAATCGATTTGAAGGTTAGATTGAAGATGAGATTGAAGGTTTTGTGGGTGAAATCCCCCAAATTGAAACCTAATTTGGATTGTGATTTGAAGGTGCCGTTGAGTCCTAAAGGTAAGAATTCGACTGTGAGATTTGACAGAACGAAGTGTGGTTTTGATTGGTGGGGAAGAAGAAGATGATAAAGATGATGATGATTATTTGATCGGTTTGTTAACGTTTTAGAGATTATGATACATTGATTATGAATATGATACTTATTTTTGTATCTTGATCTTGGATATGATCATATGATTGATGTTAGTTTTGCTTTAGTTTGTTTGATTGTAGATGAAGTATAGAAAGTTGTAAAGTTAAGTTTTGAAGTGTGTGTTTGCTTTTTGAACGTTAAGATATGAAACGTGGGACCCCCAATCTTGTGATTTTCTGTGATAGATTTAACGCTTCATGTAAATAATAATACGAGAGTCCGGTTATTCGAACACCTTCAATTATAAATTAACATTTTTATTTTTTTATATGGGTAGTATATGAGGCTGTATTAGGTCCGTTGATTTTATCCGTACCAGATTAACCTGTCCGACCTGATCTCATCCGTACCCGAAGAAACCCGACCCGAACGACCCATTACCCGAACAACTCGAAAACCGATTAAACCGACTCTTATTCGGGTCGGGTTTCGGATAAACTTTCAAACCTCAAAAACCCGAATAATCCGAACCGATTCGATTAACCCGATCAACATATATTATAATTAAGTAAATTATATGTATACACCTATTTAGATTGTCCAAATTGATCAGATTGTTTGTATATAAATATATATTTAAGCACATTTTATAAATTATAGAAGTAAACTAATTTAAGTACACTAGTTTTATAAGATCTCAAATGAAAACTTACTAAAATCTACTAAATTAAGTCTATTGTTTAATACCCGAAACCCGACCCGAACAACCCGTTACCCGAACAACCCGAAACCGATTAAACCGATTGTTATTCGGGTCGGGTTTCGGGTAGACTTTCAACGTTGAATAACCCAAATAACCCGAACCGATCAACCCGAAACCCGATTAACTAACCCGATCAACACCCCTAGGCTGTATAGTCTTATATAAAGTGTATAACTCTCTGACAGCCCCTTGAATCTCTACTCGTATTCAGTGTTGAATGTTGTTATACGCATCGTATAGTCCTATATGAATCGTATAGTGCTGCTATATGGTGTGTATAGCCCTCTAACAGCCCCCCTCCTCTAAATTTTCCTCATTTCTCTATGTATTCGATCCTATGCGCCGCGTATAGAGCTATATAAGTCGTATAAGGGGGTGTGATTTATAAGGGTGAGTGTCTTAATATTAGGACCCTTATCAATTTGATGTTTTTAAGACAAATAAATTGAAAATTTAAGAAGATGTGATACATTCAGGAGTTGTTTGGTAGTATTTTAGTAGTCATTAAAAGGCTAAAAGGTTAAGATCTAAATTTAAGTTTGAATGGTTAAGAGGCAATAATATCTTAATAGTTACATCTTAACCATTCAGACTTAGAATTACCTATGAATAGGGCTACAAACGAACCAAACGAACACGAACAAGGCCTTGTTTGTGTTCATCCATTAAAAAATAAACTTGTTCATGAACTGTTCACGAACACTTATCGAATGGATTTCTTTGTTCATGTTCGTTCATTAAGGAAATGAACATGTTCATGAACTGTTCACGAACATTCACCGAACACAAACGAACACAAAATAAGATCAAAGCTAAGCAGTTAAATCGGTGAAATATCGGATATCGGTCAATGACCGATATTTGATATATCGGTTCTCGCGGTGAGATGTAGGTAATTGCATATATATATATATATATATATATATATATATATATATATATATATATATATATATATATTATATATATATATGTTGAATATAAAACACTAAAAACCATATAATATTAATAATAATATACTAAGATAGTCAAGTAAATAGTCAAAATACTCAAAAACTAAAAGTCAATAGTTAGTATTTAAACATGATGACATAATCTAATCAAAAAACTCAAAATCTTACTCCGAGTCCACATCACCCAAACAATTCAATTGTTCATCAAGATCTTCCACTTCAACTATTACTTCATCATCGTCATCATCTCTGTAGCGCTCTCTTTTGCTCCTTGTACTTGGCCCAACTTCTTCGTTTCCTCCCATTGCCTCCCGCGCAACCGATCAACGAAGACCACCTTCTCTACCATCAACAAAGTAGCAACAGGGAAACAGGGTTTGCCTTTTGGGTTATTGACATGGATCACAAAGTCACAGATGGGCTAGTAGTTGGGTTTTGAGAGATTTTTTAACAAATCTGGTCTAATAAAAACAAACCGATAAAATCGGGTTTTTCAACCGATATATGAAACCAAAATATCGGCAAAATAGCGGACATCGGCCGCTATTAGCGGGACCGATATTCTAACCGATATGGATTCGTATGTCCGCTAACCGCTATATCACCGCTTTAGCGCCGCTATTGACTGCTTAGATCAAACGAAAACAAATAAATGTTCATGAACATGACGAACACAAAGAAGTCTATGAGCACAAACGAATACAAATGATCACATATTTATTTTAGAATAAAATCAATATTTTCATCATAAAATTTACCGAAAATAAATTAACACGTAACATCAATATCCAAAAACACTTGACATAATTGTTATAAATATAACTAACACAAAAATTAAGAACATAATCGAACATATTAACAAACATAAATGAATATATTACCGAACGTTCACGAACGGACATTAACGAACATAAACGAACACATTATCGAACGTTCACGAACATAAATGAACGAACACGACTTGTGTTCATGTTCGTTCGTTTAACTAAACGAATGAATTTTTCTTGTCCGTGTTCGTTCATTTACTAAACGAACTAACATAAACGAACTTTCCGCCAAACAATTCACAAACTGTTCACTGAATGTTCAATTTGTTTGCAGCTCTATCTGTGAACCATAAAAAAATATCAAACAACTTAAAGCTAATAGAGTTATCTCTAGATTGCCACCTTAACTCTTTTAATAGTCTTTAATTGAGATGTAATACATTTAGCCTTTCCTCAAAGCTGACGACAAGCTCAATCTCATATCTGATATCAAAATAAAGGAGTGTTGTTGCTCTTCAATGCCCTCAATCTTGATTTTGTTTTTTCTCCTTGACTCCTCTTACAAAACACAAATTTTCTTCAAACAAGTGAGTGGTTTTCTCTTCGACTCATAATTGCAACTCCTTGAAGATCATGGAGTGGTATTCTTACCGATATTAATTGCCAATTTATTGCCACCTCAAAAGTCAAAACTCGCCCCACTTCTTTCCTTGTGCACTCCATTCATTGTTTTTTATTTGAAAAAAAAAATTACAAAATAAAAAACCAACTCACGTTAAGGGTTTTTATATATTTAGCTTATTTTGATAATTGTAGTTATGATTTGACTTTATAATAGTCTTTTATTGTTTTGCCTTGTTAATGTATTTTGGTTTAGTAACCGTGTTACTTTTACACGTTTATTAAACATAGATTTCTTTGGTTTAAAGCTTAATTATGGTTACGATGATTGATGTTTTATGATTATTATTCATGGGCAGTAAATGTCATATTATTAACTGTTCTTATACTTTTATGATAATTTATTTTTTATGGTTATGATTCAAATAATTTATATTATATGACTTGTTGGTTTATATATATATATATATATATATATATATATATATATATATATATATATATATATATATATATATATATATTATTATTTGTATGTTTTATAAAGTTAGAAATGAATCACTTTTAGTTAGTTATATTTATATTTTATTTTATATAATATAATGTCCAGAGATGTATTTCTTGATGAAGTGAAAGAAATGCTAACCTATCATTCCTGATAAATTAAAATCGCAATAGTGACTACCAAAGGAGACTGAACGTCTAAACTTATCATGTAAAGCTGATTGTTTATTTTGTAATTGTTTTAACTAAAATACCTCTAATTTAGGAAACTTAACGGAAAAACTTAACAACATTAATTAGGAGTAGCTAAGTGGATACAAATGGCAACTTTTGTGAAACTTTTGGATGCAGATGACAAAATTTTATCTTTTGGATTCAAATGACAATTTATATGAAACCTCAGGGATGTAAAATGTATTTTTGCTATAAAGTGTGAGAAGAAGCAATGAGACTAAAAAAGTCACAAAAAAATTATATCTCATAATCTAAATCGAATTTCAAAAAAGTACTTCGGAGTCTCTGTTCCTCTCGTCGTCCTCTTTCAGAAAAAAATAAAAAATAAATAAAAAAAATTCCCTTGTGTCTTTTATGACACAATGACGTCATTGTGTCTTTCATAATAACACAATAACGTTATTGTGTTTTTCATAATGACACAATGACGTCATTGTGTCTTTCATAAACGACACAATAAAAAAAAGTTAATTTTTTTTTATTTTTTTTATTTTTCGTTTATTTTTTTTCTTAGTAAGGACGGCTAGGGGAACAAAAACTCGGAATTACTTTTTTGAAATTCGATTTAGATTGTGAGATATAGTTTTTTTGTGACTTTTTTTAACTCATTGTGTTTTCTTACACTTTGTAGCAAAAATATACTTTGTATTTAAACCTCTTTCTAACTCAAAACCCTAAACACTCAGAATGTCTCAAATTATTTTGTGGACTTTTCGTATATTTTCAACACATTTTGTTCAATTATTGCGTAAAAGGTGGAATTACTATATTTTAGTTCTTAAGTCTCTATGTTTTTTTAGATAAATTATTTAACTAACTTTATCTAATAAAAACTTTTAACTCATTTTTTTATAAAATATATTTTTATTTGAATTAAAAGTTTTAAAATGCAAAAAAGATAAAATTAGAACAAAAGTATAAATGCATAGTATGAAAGCAAAAATATTTTGTATAAAACACCTCATAATCATATGATTTAATATAATTATATTAGGTTTTAGCGGCAGATGTGCGGCTTTAGTTAGTAGGATAAGTGTTATCTTAATCGTGTTTACCCATCTGTTTTCTAGCCGAGATCGCACCTCCAACCCCCTCCAGGAGGAACCCATTACTGAAAAAACCTTTTGGCTTAACTCTAAGCATTTGTTCAGAATGAGACTTCAACACATGAATTCTATATTTATATGTTATGAATATCTCACGTTGAGGTAAAAATCATTGGTATATAATCATAATAAATTAACTTTTAAGAGTAAAATGTCATTTTCGTTCCTGATATTTTGTTGATTTTGTCATTTTAATCCAAAAACTTTTTTTTATCATTTCAGTCACTGTAGTTTATTAAATGTTGTAGTTTATTAAATGTTGTCACTTTCATCCACTTCACTAACTTCATCAAGATCTCCGTTAAATATGAGAGTATTTTAGTCTTTTTCAACACTCTAATTATCCAATTAAAATAAATTAATTAATTAATATTCAATTAAAACTAAAAAACATATGAAGCGACTAGTGAGACCAGACGCTCGATCTCACTAGTCATTTCATGTCTTTTTTAGTTTTAATCGAATATTAATTGATTAATTTATTTTAATTGGATAATTAGAGTGTTGAAAAAGACTAAGATGCCCTCATATTCAACGGAGTTAATGAATTGGATGAAAATGATAACATTTGATAAATTATAATTACTAAAATAGCAAAAATATACATTTAATTGAAATGATAAATTTAACAAATCGTCATGACGAAAATAACATTTTACTCAACTTCTAATAAAGTTGATTTGTGTATACATAACTATTTGAAGAAATTATATTTAACAAATTCCGTTTAAAGGTAACCCACTGAGTGAGTGAATAGGTTTTAGTGAGTGGGCGATTTGCCCTTATCTCTAGCTTTACTTTGAACAAAAAAGACATTTTTCTTTATTGATTTTAGGTTTATATAATGATTCTAAATACACACAAATATAACACGACGGTTTGAATGCACACAACTATCAAGACCGAGTGCTCAACCAAGGCTTTAATAAGTTAAGTGACACGTACAAATATTAATTACTAATTTCATTTTTTTATGAAAGAAATACGCGAGGCAGATGATTATGGTAACCTGGCCTAAATGGTTTCACGTTTAAATGTGTTAAACGCTTTTGAGATGTCTTTTCTTTGGATTTCAGGAATTGAATCGGTGATTTTTCTCCAGTGATCAGATTTCAAAAACCAATGAAACAATAGTTCTTGTCGATTATCGTTGAGTTAATATGATTGGATGTGCTTATAAGGTTATTGCAAAAACCTTAGCAAACAATTTAAAGATGGTGGCTCGATGGTAACAAATGTACAAAGTGCATGCATTACAGGGACGAATATTATTTGTAATTGTGTCTCTATATCTTTTTATATTAGCAATTGAGGCTTTAAATGTAGTCACAATAACGACATGTGATTTGGGTGTTTTAAATGAAGATTGGTCATTTTCTGATGTTATAAACATGGCTAGGAGTATATGATGTTACCAGATGGTGAAGTGAACTTAGTAGTAGTAACATGTATGACAAGTTGGGAGATTTATTTTCTTTTATCTGTGTGGGAGCTAACATGAATCTTAACCAAAATTGACAGTAAATTGTTGGCTAGTTTAGTAGAGAACTTTCAACTTGGAAGGCGTCATCACTCTCATACGTAGGAAGCATTACGCTATTCAAAGCGGTTACTGAATGTTTACCAATTTATTATATACATGTTAAAAATAAATAAATAATTAGTTGGTTAATTAATTTTACTATATGGCATTTTAACTATCAACAAATTAATTATTAACTTATATATATTAATAAAGCAATGTAAATGAATAGTATGTTTGTTGATCTCTTCCACTTTGGCCATGCGAGTTTTAATGTTTTCGTTTGTGGATTTGTGGAGCGAGTTGTGCATGTACATAAAGCGCTCTTTTAGCTTCCATCTTTTCACTTTCTTCCTCTACACCCTTTTTAAAGAGAGAAAGGCGGTTTGTAGTCTTGGCTGCCATGGTTGTTGCTTTCTTCCTCTTCATTGTTCGCGGTTCCGGTCAGGGTGGTGTTTCCTCCTAATTCCAACAAAGTTATTCAGGTGTGCATGTTATTCGACTTGGTGACGATGCGTGAAAGCTCATCTAAGAGTTAGGGTTACACTTAGTCCTAATAGTTTGTTGGATGTGTGGGTTTTTCATGCTTGCTTGTTGTTTCTCTACTGTTTAGGGTTTTCTTTTGGTATTTCTAATCTTAACCCTCATTCCTGGTGTTTCTGTTTTGTTGCGTACCTCTGGCTTTACGTTATTGGTCAATGATGATGGGCAAGGAGACCCCGAACCCTAATCTTTCGTTTTTGGTCTATGATGGTGGTGAATGTTTTGGTTGATTTTTTTGAAGTCGTTAGGGTCTTAAACTGAAATGTTTTAGGTTTGTTGATGATGGTGGCTATTGATGATGGTGTTCTTTCGTAACCTTGAGACGTCATTGACTTGGTTATGATTGTGCAACCCATTTGTTGTAAACATTGCTATGATGACTGCGATGGAAGTGGTTACTTGGTGTGGCATAATCAGTGATGACAAGTGTGATGTTTTGCATTTGCAACTTGTTTTACAGCCATGGTAACCTAATACCCAAATCTAAGCCTAATAGTTCCTTTTTTTGAGGTAATCTGCTTTGTTTTTTAAATTATATATGTTTAACCCTCATGCACCATCGGTTATGTCTGTTTTTAGAACAAATAGCAGCTCCATTTAAAAAAAGGTTACGATGGTAAAAACGTGATGATTGGACAATATACTTGTGTTTATGAACAACCCCAAGTATGAATGCTTATGATATTGATCTTCTTATTATTAAATTTCAAGAACAACACTTAGAGCATTCACAACCTTTTATGTAAAAGTTTGTGAGTGTAAACCTTACATTATATGAAATGATTTTGAGTGGTTTTGAGTGACTGTAAGTGGATTAAAGAGAAAATATTACTGTTCATCTGTAAATTTGAGTATTTACTGTTCAAACCTTATAAAAATTTTAATATATTTTAAATTAGTTGTGAGTAGAGAATAAAGAAAAATAATAATAAAAGTTATAAAAATATTATTTAATTAAAATTAAAAAAAAAATAATGATATTTAATATAATTATAAAGATAAATATAAATATTTGGTTGTGAATGCTCTTACTATACATGAGGGCTAGTTTGAAGTAGAGCAAAAAAAACCTTTTTATATATTATACTATTGTATCGTTTGCTTAATAGATGGTTCATCACTATTCATTTAGCTTGTAATTTAATAATAGAGTGGTTTCGGTATTAAAGAAGATTAAAGACTATCTTATGATGTCATCTTCAAACAACAATACAAACTTCCAACCGGTTTGTTATATAGTTATGTTTTTACAAATTGAATTTTAGTAATTCAAACTATTATCTATTGAACGATAATAATCCATACTATTAATTTGGTTGTAACACTCACAACTTTCATTTTTATTATCAACACCAATCGACATAATTTTCATTTTTCTACGTTTGATTTCGGATTCGACTACATTCGCAATAATGATTACGAACAAAATCAAGAAACATATAAGCTAAATTGAGCGTAAAATAAATAAAATAGTGCGTAAAATTTTGAAAATTATATCACTAGGACTGTTATTGGTAATAAAAGTGAAAGTTGGGAATGTTACAGACCAAATTAATAGTTTGAATTATTATCGGACAATAGGTAATAGTTTGGATTATTAAAATCTAATTTGTCTATTTTTTTTTTAATCTTTTTTTATATATTAAACTTATTCAACATTCGTATCAAAGCATGGTGTTTTTTTCCTAGACTGTGTTATTAATTAATCCATAAAGATAATAATGTAAATATTTAGCATTTTGATGGATTTCTAGAAACATGTTTGTTGAAAACCTTAATACACCAAAACAAAAAAATAAACCTATGTGTTCTAACAAGGGAAAATTCTATAAAAGATGTTTTATGTGAAAAGTAAAGCCTTTCAAAAAAAAATTAAAAGTCAAAATTTAGAAATTAACAAGTACCCTTAAGGTAAAAACAAGTGTTTTCTGACTCGGATCGCACCGGTCGGTCGAACCAGGATTCGAAGGTCGGACCGATCTGATCCACCATAATTCGTTTTGTAGTCAAGGAATCGGCCGGTTCGGTGGTCGGACCGGTTTTTTTTAACTTTTTATTTTAAATTTTTTTGGATTTTAATGGGTTTAACAGATGGTTCAGAATATGAATCTGAGTGTTAGACATAAGATTATTGTCGAGTATTATATATATCTATGAAACTACACACATAAAATATCTATATTTATTTATATATATACACATTATATAGCTAGTTTTGTTAACCTGTGCATTACACGGGTTGAATATAAAAAATTACATAGGATGAAAATTTATTAATTATAATGCGATATTCTAAGACAAGATATCAACTTTTTAAACTTTTGTTTTTTAAAAAAAATTAAACATTTTTGTTTCAAAACAAACCGTCATAAAAAATAGTAATTTTTAAAATATTTTCTTATTATAACTTTCAATTTTAATTATTTTGGTTTATAAATATTTTACTTTCTAAAAACATAATTTCTAAAATATTTTTATTTTTAAAAAAGTTTGATGTTTTAAAAAAAAATATTTTATAAAAGTTTGTTTCTTAATAAATAACACTAAAAAAAGTCTCTTGCTTAATTTATTTATATAACTATTTTAAGTTTAAAAAGAATTAAATAATATTATTTGTAATTAATTGTTGGACCAAAAGAACCAATGAGCCTGATCAGAAAAACCTTTAAGTCCCACGGACATTACAACAACTGAAGTAGTCTGCAACAGCTGAAGACATCAGCTGATAACAAGGTCTGAAGACAAAGTCTGAAGTGAAAGAGCTGAAGACAAAGTCTGAAGTGAAAGAGCTGAAGACAAAGTCTGAAGTGAAAGAGCTGAAGACAAAGTCTGAAGTGAAAGAGCTGAAGACAAAGTCTGAAGTGAAAGAGCTGAAGACAAAGTCTGAAGACAAAAGCTGAAGACAAAGACTGAAGACCAAGTGTCAGATGATTGTCACAACAGCTGAAGAAGATCTCTTCAGTAGTTGGATGGTTTCCTTTCAGTAGTTGTAGTTTCTTTTCTGTACTTATAGTTTCAGTAGTTTTATGTTTCTTCGTGTACTTAGAATAATCTGAGATGTTCTCAGTTGTTGTGAACATTCTCAGTAGTTTGCTTACTTTCAGTAGTTTGTAATAATTCTGTTAGATGTCACTATCAAGTGACATCAGCAGACGTCACATTCCTATATATAAGGAATGCTGACCTAATTGTAATCGGTGCAGCTTAGGAAAACCTAGCAGCCGCCACACCGAAGCATGTGTGCATGAATGTTATTATCTCTTTGCAGAAAACCCTATATCTATATAACCGTGTACTGTTCCATTGAATATTTATTGTGTTCTTGCTATATTTGCTTAATTCTTGCTCTAATTCCGCTGTGATTCAACTCAAATTGATCAAACTTAGATCACTGATCCTAACATTAATATAATTATTTAATAGGATAGAAAATATGATGCTGATACATGTCCATCTTAATTATTTTTTTATTAGAATATAAATATTATTACATCATTTGAATTTTAAATCTGGTCCGAATAACCGAACAGTAAAATGATCAATTCGTCGTCCAATCTGGTTCCGAAAACATTGGTAAAAACACACTCAACGTAGTGTACTTGGTGTGAAAACACTCTCTACATGGACACATTAGGAAACGACACGTGGTCTATTTGGCGGAAGTGGATGGTGTCTTCGCACCTTATGCAATTTTGGACGACATAACTCCAAGATGTTTGGGTAGATGTAGATTGCACCAAGTGGGGTGCATTTTTACCCTAAAGACGCCACATGGAGTACCTTTTTTTTATCTATAGAGTGAAAATTCATTTTAAGAATCTAACTTTTCCTAAAATTGACTTTTTATATGTTTATTTTATAAACTTATTTCTTTGAACAATCCACTTGCATATGGAAAGGAAATAATGCAAATGAATGTTTTGGTAATTTATAATCCATTTGCCACTTTCTGCAAAAACGATCATAGCCATTTGTAAATTATCATCAAAACAAGAATTATGCCCAATTAATGATAAGTGCCGTCATTATCGATATAATATCTGGCAATTTCAATTGAAAATTAAGGGCCGTAGTTCCCATTATGTGATAATCCGAAAGAAAGTTTCTTAAAAACAACTTTCTGTTTTATTCTCAAAACAATCAAACACCCATTTTTCAAAACAAAGTTTATTGGACCCAGAATGTAAACAAAATTTCATAATAAGATGACCCACTAAGAATATATGAAATTTCTCATATCAAAATTTAATTTTGTTGCGTGAATACTAGTGATGTCTAGCCCACCCTGATGCTTGAAAGTAGGGTTGCAAGCGAGCTGAACCAAGCCCAAGCAAGTTTAGACTTGAGCTCGGTCGTTTTGACTTAAGAGAGCTCATTAGCTCGAGCTCGAGCTTGACTCGTTTCCAAGCAACTTGATGAGTATAGCCGGGCTAAATTCAGGGCCAAACCTTGCAAGGAGAAGCGAAACTAGAATTAGCACGAACTCAACTTATAGGAAATAAGGGTTTCAGCTTTGTCAATCTTGGGCGACAACACAATTTTGCTCAAATCTAACAATTTAAGTGAATAATTGTAGAAAGTATGTTGGTTTTTATGCGTAAAAATTGTTGGGTAACTGTCAGGAGAAAAAAACCAAAAATATATTCGTTTTTTATGTGCTTATAATTATTTAGAAACTTTTTATAAAAAAACTGAAAATATGTTATTTTTATAGTATTTGTCAATAGTTTTAAGAGTATTGTATTTAAAAAAACATAAGAAGTTTAAAAAGTCAATATTATAATAGAATGTGAGTCCCACTAACATAAATTTCTATCTACTTGCAAGTCAGATTGACTGAAAATTGAATGCGAACTTTTGAGCAGAGATCATCAGTGGTGGATGTCTGCCTAGTTGATGGCAAACCTGTTTTTGGATTTCTATTTCGATGATATTTTTAGGCAGCATAAATATAAAATTCATCCGTTATTCATAGGTCTTAACATTATCTATTTATTTTACCCTGTTTCATTTCATATCGTCCCAAGAAATGATTTAGTCCTTTTACAGCATTCGTAGCTCGTTATTTATTTTTATATGAGTGAGTGTTCTATATTATAGTGGATGATTGTGAATGAGTGAGATGAAAAATTTATAGGAATTGTCTTGTGTTTCCCCAAATATGAGAAAATACGGTATAACCAGCATAAACTTTTTAAAATTTTTGAAAGTGGTTATAAATGGATGAGAGAGAAATAATAATAATAATAATAAATGAATGAAATAATATTATTTAATTGAAAAAAGATAAAAAAATAGTGATTTTTAGTGTAATTATAAATAGTAATAGTGTAATTAATCCCATCTTACTCATTTTTTATATTTAATAATTTTAATATTACCCACTTTACCCACTCACTTTCTGAACCTTCACTCCTGTTGAGCTGTTAGCCCTCCATGCTCGTTAACACCCTCACAGGATTAGTGTTTAACCCTTGTCCCTTAACATGCCACATAGATACTAATGCCTTTGGGCGTTGGAGTATAACCCCAACCTAATATCAAATTATATATTAATTGCATCAAATAATCAAAAAGATTTTCCTGTTATAATGCTCGTAACTAAATAATCAAAAGGATTATAACGCTGATAACTTCTTATATTGGTAACTATTTCCAATCCTGATGGTAAATGATCATCTCCTCAATCAAAATGTTATGTGTGATGATTTAAAAAAAAAAAGTAGATATAGAAAAGAAAATGTTTGTGTTTGTCATCAAAAAAGACTACTTCCAATTTTATTTATCGGTTTTCTTTTGTATGTGTATATAATTGTGAAAAATAACGTCAAAATATATAGTGAAAATATTTTATACCAAAAATATAGATACATACATAGAACAATATGAAACTTACATGTCTAATAGTACAAGACTAGTCAGACTACACTTTCCACACCTGCATTTAACTGCCATAACTGCCATTCACCGGCCACCGGAACACCTATTTCCGGCGACCGTACAATCAAACCCCACCATCTCGCGACGGAGATCCCACCGGAGTGAAAAACACCGGCGAATCACACGGCGGCGACACCACCGTCGTTGTTGCATCCTCAACCACCACATTAACCTTCGAAGCCTTCTCCTCCGCCGCTTCCGCCTCCAGACACGCTCTCAACGACACTTTTTCCGCCACCACCTCGCCGGAGCCACCACCTGAAAATGACGTCGACTCAACGCACTCACTATCGTCTTCTTTGATCGTGCAAAGAAACCTCGAAGGCCCGTTTGATTCCAACAGCTTGAAAACGTCGATGACGGGATCTTCCGGCGAGGGTCCGTCGGAATATTCCGTCGGGGCTCCGGATGGGTCGACCCGAGTGTGGGATTTGAAGCAGAGGATATGGAGTAGGTTGTTGTTGGGTGGGTGGTGGTGGTCGCCGGAGATGGGTGGTTGGTGGCGGAGGTTACGGCGGCGACGGAGGAGGAGGAGGAGGAGTTTTCCGATGAAGACTACGGCGGAGATGATGAAGATTGTAGTTAGTGCAGTGGTGAGCTTGTTTACAGTCATTTTGTGTGTTTGATTTAAAGGGAGAAAGATGGAAAATGTTTTTGTAGTAGGGGGATACCGGTTACCGGAGAGTTACCGGATGTTGTATTTGTTTTCTGCTGGAGCTTTGAATATTATTGGCTGATGGTTGAGATTTGAGAAGATGGGTTGCGTTTGAAAACAAACCGAACAATAAACGAACAGATTGTGAATCGTGTGAGGAAAGTTTGTTTATATTAATTTGTTTAGTTTAATAAATAAACATGATATTTAGTTAGTTTTTGTTAAATGAAAAAACATGAACAAATGTTGTGTTCTTTTATTTATGTTTGTGAACTTTAGTAATATGTTCATTTAAGTACGTTTGTGTTTGTTTATTAAAATTATTTTGTATATTATATATATTTTTATTTTATTGGTAATTTAACTTTAAAGAATATGAAATCCTAGTTAAACTATACGCCTCCGTTGAAATCACCTATTTAACCATTTCAATTTCTTTGAACGCTCTAAGTTTCCCACTCAGTCTTACTTGTGTTCGTTTGTGTATGTTTACGTTAGTTGCATAAACTTAAAGAACAAACACAAATAAATACAAACTTGTTCATTTTCTTAATATATGAATACGAACAAAAAATTAGGTTCGGTAAGTTGTCGTGAACAGTCTATGAAGATGTTCATTTCCCTAATAAACGAACATGAGCAAGAAATCTCGTTCAGTAAATATTCATGAGCAGTACATTAACATATTATTTCTTTAATGAACAAACACGAACAAGGTTTTATTTGTGTCCATTTGATTCGTTTACAACCCTAATACATGTTATTAGTACAAACTTTATTTATTTCCTATTGAATCAATAATTTCATCTCTATACTTAATAGCGGGTACGTTAGATACTTAAATCGATCTTGAATCATTGCAAGTCCAAAAAGATTATCTAGTTATTCCATACGTAAATTTTGTAGTTGGTTAAAAACTAATCAACCAAAACTAGTGATGGGAACCAACCGTCACGATTTGTCACAAACACATTGTATTGTGTGATGTATTGTGAAGCTATGATGCATGGAGAAGAACTATGTAGGTATCGAACAAGCATGTGTGAACGAACCGATTGATTCATTTTGTGGACAAAATTTAGTTTACATGGGATATCAAAGGTTAGGCTATTTCATGTGAAGTGTTTACACGTGACATATGACATGTCGAGTCTAACCAGTGGCTGAGCTTAAACCACGTCTTATGGGGCGGAGGCGAAAATAAATTATTTTAAAGGATGCGAACTCTATATATATTAAAAAATTTCCATTACTGAACCGGAAGTTTACACAGCCGAGCCGAAAATTAACATTACTGACGGAAAAAAGAGGGGGGGCGGGGCCCCCCCGGCCCCTAAGAAGCTTCGCCAGTGAGTCTAACAAAGGTTAGTCTCGTAAATTTCTTGATTTATGTATTGTACTTTTTGAATTTCAGGATCAAATAGTAACTTATTAACATGAGCAAAACGCCAAAAGATGGGTTGTTTTAGTGGGAGTATGATGCTTGAGATTTGAAAGTGTTGTGACTTTGATGATGAAAAACATTTTTAAAACCAATTTAAGCAGATTCTATTTCAAAGTGATTACGAATCGAACACATAGTCTAACTTGAAAAATAAGAAAGAACTAACACAACATTAATACTTAATTTTTTTTTCACAAAGACAGGTTCTATTCTATTCCATACTAGCTTGACCAACCAACCAAAAACCGAGTTTAAGAAAACGTAAAACCAAACCAAAATCAAATTTTTAAATAGGACCGACTGACCGAGAACCAAACCAAACAAAATCTAAATCTATTCCAGTCAAATCGGATTCGATACTTAACTTTTCTTTAGGTAGGTGGAAGATAAACTAGGGATGGTGTGTGGGGGCTCTTTTTAGTGAAAGAAATTGAAGAGGGTAGGGGCCTTGGCTTTAGAAACTTTAATTTTCACTATATTACTACATTTAATTAAATCAAATCATTTATCATTCATCAAAACTGATATAAAGAGTTAACAAAAGAGAGCATACCCTTATTAAAAATCTAGACAATATTAAATAAATCAGTAGTTAAAAATGACATTTAATTTATTTTAATCATTACTTTCAAATTATGAAAATGATTACTTTATTTTTAATCATTACTTTCAAAACAAAGGAACACAATATTATTTAAATTATTTTGATAAGAAATGATTGTTTTTCTTTTTTTCGATTTTCATCAGTGTGCCCAGTTACACTGCTGCAAAGTATTCCTTGCTGAGTTTCGGGTCTGGCTTCATTGACTTCTCCCCAGGCTTCCATCCAGCTGGGCAGACCTCATCTGGGTTTTCTTGTACATATTGCAATGCCTACAGTACAAACATCCATTTAGAATGATAGCAATGGATCAATTTACATAATAAGCTTTTAATATGGGTCGAAGCTAGACTTGGCGTATGAGCGGGTCAAGTGAATAGGGTGCCGAGTCAAGCGGGTTAAGAGGTAGTTTTTAATACGGATGGAAACTGATTAACTTGGGTTGGGATGACTTGTCAACATCTTTTTTATTGTTTTTTTTCCTTGAAGCTTAAAAATTAATGTCGTAAATATGATTAAAGATATGTGGGTAGCTTTGCTGAATTAAGAGATAAAGAAGTTATAAGCATTTAAACACACTTCGGGTCAAGTTTGGCCTGCTACATTTTTGATAAGTTTTACAGGTTTATCCATTTGCCTTTTGGATGTAATATATGTCCCAATGAACTGATCTTTAAGCAAATGGGTCAAAACAAACGCCTCTAGACGAAGGGGCAAAGTGGTAATTATCTACCTGAAGCGTTCTCATTGTTTCATCTACACTTCTACCAATTGCAAGATTGTTAATCGTGGAGTGTTGAATAACGCCTTCTTTGTCAATGATGAAAAGTCCTCTCAATGCTATTCCCTAGATATATAAAGACCAAGAAACGATATAATTTTCATAGTTATTTACAACTTAGTTAATGAGGATCACATAACTACATATCCTGTTAAAAAACTGTATCTTGTTAATTAAATCGAATCATCGAATCCAGCCACTTCAATATTTGTCTTCGACTACCATCAACATTCCTTTTACATAAGGATAGTAGAGTTGCTCAGAGAACATAATCACAATATATAAAAATAACAACTTCCAGCAAAAAAAATAAAAATGGGTGCTCTGATAACAAATATACATAAAAACTGCATACTGGTCTTCGATCAACACATTAAAAGCTTTTGAAATTGATTTGGTTACATCAGAAACTAGTGGATAATTCAGATCACCAAGGCCCCCAGATTTTCTGTCTGTTTGGACCCACGCAAAGATGGGAAGAACTATAAAAAAACCACAGATTCATGATCATGTACACTAACAACAAAGATGCTCATAACTGCTACCAGTGTGTTGATTGATGAAGAATGTGACGATGAAATTCTGTAATGAATTGAAAGGAATCATACCACACTGTCTACAGAAACCCCCAATATTTCAGTATTTAGCTTCTCAAATTCAGCATAACGGTCACTGAAAGCAGTGATCTCTGCATATCAGAAACAAAATCACTGAAATAAGTAACCAGTTTATCAAATGTTATTTAAATTGGAAGAAAATAATGCCAATAAAAGAAAACATTCACCAGTTGGACAAACAAAAGTGAAGTCCAGAGGGTAGAAGAAGAGGATGACATATTTCTTCCCAATATAATCAGAGAGCTTAAACTGCAATTGCATACTTCATAGAGTTTAAAAAGTTTCTGGTATTTTTGATTTGCAAAACTATTGTGACCAAATTGTTAATAAATATGAAGGCAATGTAAGATTAAATTACTTTGATGAATTCCTGATCAAAAACAGCTTCTGCTTCAAAGTCTGGTGCCTGATTTCCAACTAATGGTAGCCCCTGTGTAAAAAAAAATTGTATGATTATTATAGGAATAAAAGATTAGTGCCATACTGCCATTAAAGATGCAAATTCTAATACGCATGTTTAAATCTTAATTCATGATATGGTTGTTTCCCTAATATGGACACATAAAGTAAAGTAACAAAACAAATTTAGGTTTTATTGTGTACCATGAAATAAGTTTTTTCTTTTATTATTTCAATTTTAGACTTGTATGTAATTACACAAAAAAACATAAATATAAACGGGTGCACATATCCTTGCTACACGTATCACAAACCCATATCCTTATACACAAAACCTTAATTTCTAAGGCAAACCAGAAATATCGGATAGAAACTCTCCAAGAAAATGTTAAAATTTATTCAGGAAAACCCGAAATTGGAAACTAATATGATTATTCGAGACTCATGGAGTAAAAAATTTCAGAAGCTGGTTCTTAGTAAAGTTGATTTAGGTGTTACCCGCTTCCATCTGAATGAAGTTTCCACATTTCACTTTTAAATGTCAACCCACTTAATCTTCGACTTCAAAATTCAGGAGGATTATTCTATCAAAGTTGAAAGTTAACAATAACAGCTGACCATATACAGAACAGAATGCCTTATATTGAAGATAAAAATTTAGAAACCTAAAACTATAGCTGACATTCAAAGGATCATAAACATCATATTTGCACTCAGAAGTGAACAAGGAGAGTCAATCAATACCAAATAACACCCTAATTCCACAATTAAGCCAACAAATCATCATATTAGCCGTTGTGGATCCAAAAACTGATCATCTTCCTTGCCAAAATGCCACAAGAAACAATAGTCTATAAGAACATAACTTAGTCCAAACATGAATTGAATACAATCGCTTCTCTAAAACTGAATACTCATAGCTTATAACGAACAAACTTCAGTCAATGAGGCAATTAACGAGTGTCTGATGTTCAACAGGGAAAATGAACTACTTACAGCCTTGACAACAAATCCGTTGCGACGGGAAGACGAAGGGCGAACGGCAATGGCTGATCGGAGGGATTGGATCGGAAGTTGATGGAGGAAGAGGTGGAAAAACTTAGGGTTTGAGAGAGATTGAAGATGATGACGATGATGATGATTTGGGGAAATGTAGAGGAATTCTAGGGTTTGGAGAGAAAGAAGAGCAGCTGAAGCATATGAGAAGCCATTGTTGACTTTTACTTCTGATCGATCTTCTCCTACCTTCGTGATGATGGAGATTGGAGCCTTAGGGTTTATATATATATATATATATTATATATATATAATATATATATATAGTGAAGTGATACTGTGATAGTGAAAGGATATTGGTAGTTGGTGAGTGAGTGTGTCCAAAGGGTCAAGTTGTTGACTTGGTGCAAAACAAAATCACCTCATAATTTGTTGACTTTAGGTCAAATTTAACAATGGAATTTCTTCATTTGTTGCTGACTTTAAGTCAAAGATAACAATAGAATTTCTTCATATGTCGTTGACATTTGGTCATACCTGATGATCTGTATAAGATAATACATTTAATCCTGGATATAACTGCTTCTTTGAATGCATAAGTCGCATATAAGATAAGCATAATAAGTGTTACATATGCCACACTCATAGCAATGTTTTCCTAACGATACCAGAAATCAAATCAGACGTTTTATCCTTCCACTGATTCGGTTCAATGACCAGTAACGGACCAGTTTAAGTAAAAACGTTCTAAATCGGCATAACTGAAGCGGTTCAATGATGGTTCCCACTAGAGATGAGCACTTTTTACCGAGTACTAGTACAAAGTAAGAACCCATACCGTACCGGTGCCGACCAAACATAATCGGTACCGGTACCGGTATTCTTTTTTTCATGTTTTCGGTATCAGTACTTTTCGTTTTTTCATGTTTTCGGTATCAGTACCTTTCGTTTTTTCATGGTAAAAATTTAGTAAGCAAATCACCAACTAGTTCTACCTTATGATCTTGATACACTTTAATCATTCATTGTATATGTCCCAAAGATCATGGAGCCTGCTATGAAGCCTAAGTCGATAAGTGACGAGAGTATATTACCAGCAAGATGTTTAAGGTATGTATGAAGAGTATAAATGTATTGTGTATATCATGAGATAAGAATAAAAATAATATGTCATACCTACAAAAATAATATTTGCTATAACCAATATTTATGAATAGAAATTGTTGTGACAAAATTAGTGCATAGCTTAAAAAATTTAAAATATTATTACAATCAGTTGGTGCAATTTTCAAGTTCAAAGATGCAAACGTTATGTTTTTCACAGCAATTTCTAGATTTTTAGAATATATACATCACAATCTATATCCTATTTTGAACCCTTAAGGCCATACTTAAGAACAAGGATGCCCCTTGAGGACTTAAATGTTATGCAACTTTGTATTAGCACCATCCTTTTATGGTCAATGAATAAGATGACCTAGGCGATAACCGATGTTCTAAGCATGTGATTCCATGTTTCCAGAGTTAATATGACTTGATTGTTAGTTAAAGCGTCTAATTATCAACGGTTAGATGTCCTAATTATTAGCATCTTGAAGCTACAACGAACAATGCACTCATAGTCCCCTCGATCGTTTGAACCTTAGCCAAACAGGTTCTCTCTGACCCGAGTTTAAACCGGGCCTGCTGGGTGATCCAGGAATATGCAGCTCCTCAGCATATACTGGTTGGTGGTGGCTAACATCTGGCAGCGGTGGAGCAGTCGGGACCCACCTATCCTCAGCCTGATCTGGTGCGGGAACCGTCAGTGGAGCAACCACAGGAGGTGGCGGAGGACGTCCCTCCCCTGGCTTGATGGTTTTGCAACACCTAAACAAAATATATAAACACACATACATCAGGCTCAAATGCACATATTGTAGACTTAAGAGGCTTTAAGATAAGCTTATTCTATAGGTTACAGATCTATCGAATACAAAAACCATCGATTTCCTTATCCTCGTTGGTTTGTACTAAAATCACTTTATTTAACTGTTGTAACTGATGTTCGAAGTACGATCTTCAGCTACATGAAAATGTTTTGACTGTTGTTATCACAAGTTATACACAACAAAGGACCTAAATGTGATATACAGACGTTTACTGCACTAATATCATGTCCAAATGATTGCAGCCATCTTCACATGTCATATGACGGAGTCAAGATTCCCTTGTAACAAAACTCTCCAGTATATTTTCAAAAGATTAACAGATGTTTAATATACACAAAGAAGCCTCATAAGAGAAGTATACAAGTATCATCATATCGTCTTCTTTGGTTTTTGCTAAGTGGTTTTCTTTAAGAACGAGAAGGAAAAAAATGGTACCTCTGATCTTGGCCTTGAAGGTTTTTGAAGTTAAGTAATGAATGATTTCAAAAAATCTAGTTTGTCCCAACTCAGAGGAATTGTGCCAATAATAAACCGCAACATCCCATGCTTTGGCTCTCATTTCCTTTATGCTTCTTTCTATATCGGTCTCGTGCCTTGCTACAAATGGCCTCAACATGGCATGATATACAAACCCTGTTCCCTGAAACTCCATAAAGTTTCCAATTTTAGAAACCAATAATGGTAACAATTCATATAGAACTAAATATGGCCATTTTTTACCTTAGTTTTGGGATACCATAAGTAGATAATGAGGGCTAGCTTCATTTCTCCATACATTGGTACCCTAAGAAACATTTTTCACAATGATTTATGGTTAATTCACATGTCAAAACAAGCATACCTACATATTATATAATCCGTAAGTGATTAGTATATAGTTATAGGACAATTTGTATACATACCATGAAATGAATATATCACCTATTCTTTCAAAAACAGTAAGAACAGCGACGATGACCCTGGGAAATCATAACCAATGAACCAACATTTAATCATTGAGGTAAGAATTAAATTGTTACCACTAATAAACAAATTGAAAGCAATCATAAAGAACGCATAAATCACTAATTACAGCACTACTTAGATTTTGACCACTTTCTACACTGGGGAAAACGTTTCCTTATCCCACTTGTAGAACCAACTCATCAACCCGAACATGAAAGCAATGGTAATAAAATTAAATAGAGTGTACAAGTTTCGGTACATGAGATGCAAGTCAATACAGCTTTACCACTTTGTAATTGACAGGAAAAGAGGTTTGACCTTTTAAAAAGTCTAAGTTTGACCAAGAATTTCTTTAAATAAGATATGTTTCTTTATCTTATTTGTAAGATTAAGACATCAACAATATACCCCATCATGGAACATAAATGTCACATTCAATAATCAAAACAAATGGTTTGATCTAATCCAATAAAGATAGTTGAACAAATAAACAAATGGTCAGCTTTCAATTCTTGAATTTGTTTAAGATCAGAAGAAAATATACCAGTATTGACACCAAAATCTTAATTCTGCATTTGCAGCACCATGCTTCTCAATGGTTTTAAAACACTCAAAAGCTGGATATGCATATCCAAGAATCAACCTGAACCCATAATCAAACACTCAAACATAAATAACTTTAACCAAATGGAAGAATCCCAGTTTCCCCAAGATATTTCTTACAAATTTAACGCAATAAAATGAAATTGACAAATGAAAGATGCTTACACAAGACTGTTTATGATGAGTTCACCCAGCATCTTATGAAGTCTTGATTATGAAGTCTTGATCAAATTAATGAAGATTTACGCAATCATTAGCCTAATTGATTATGGAATCTTGTAAATAGATTGAACAATTATAACAGTGAGAGGATAAGAACGATTTCTTTCTTCGTTTTCTTTTAAATTTAATCTTTCCAGAAATTACCCAATTTGTTGAAACCCACAAACCGATCGAATCAAATCGAATCTGATTCGAAATTGGAATCAATTAACATTTAACACCAAAATAACTTTAAACCCCTTGGCGAGTGAAGTTCGATTATAAATCGCAAACAGAAGCAGAATGAAAAACCCATTTCGTTGTAAATAAAATGAAGAGATCTTCAATGGGGGAATCTTGATTCTTGATAAGCAGGAAGAAGATTTACCTTTTATGAATGGATATATTCGTTGATAATTTCTGGGTATTGTTAAAGATCAATGGAAGTAGCGAAATCGATAAGAGAAAATTGAAATGAGAGGTGATTTCTTCAAGAAGAAGATCGTGATTGTGTGCCTGCAACAATGGCGATATGTGTGTGTGTGTGTTGAAGGGGTAAAACTTAGAAGAGAGAAAGGTGAATGTGGCATATGGGTTGGGAATGGTGAAATAAATTATATATGTAATAATTCTCATGGTAAAGTTGTATGTAAAATAATTAAAATATTTAACTTAGATTCTTTTGTTTGTGGGTTTGTGTTTTTCTAATTAAAATAAATCATTTTGTACTATGACTTATTTCTTTTTTGAACTTTTAGGAGACACATCAATTTTTAATGATTTGCTTTTTTTGAGATTTTTAAATCAGGGTGTCTTTGTTACAAAGACTATTTTTTTTAGAACGGCTACAAAGACTTAACTAACCACATAAGAAAAAGAATGCAAAGTCAATGGACATCTAGTATACTTTTAACAATTAGATTTATATAAAATTACAGTTATCATCCTTTATTTTTTAAAAATACTCTAATTATCCTTTATATATATTTTTCATAACAGATTACATCATTTATACTAACGGAAGTTAATTTATCCGTTAAATCAAGGGCATTTTAGTCTTTCTACCTCTTAAGGGACTATTTTTAAAACTTTAAACTTAATTTAAAGGACTTTTTTCGTAATTATCTTATATTTCAAAATTTGTTATACATATAATTTTTTAAATTATTTTATTTTAATAAATATACAAGTAACATATATTATACAAATTACAAATTTTATCATAACTTTTAATAATATAAATTATAACTATTAACATTACTTATTAACTAATTTGAATTTATATTATTAAATTTGTAGTAATATTATTATGTTAAATATAAAATTTAAACACAGAACAATTTTTATTAATTTAAAAAACATTATATATATTACTAATTATCAAATATATTGTGCATCATAATTTGTACCTTACTAGCTTACCTTTAGTGGTTGTATCCATTTTTGTTTTTTTATCTATACCTTTTTTTTACTTTTAACCTTAATACTTTTACATCGTTTACAGTTATACCCTTATACTTTTTCACTTTCAACTTTGGTCGCTTATACTTTTCATCTTTTAAAAATTTTTTGTTTTACACTTCGGAGTTAACAAACCGCAATGTGCGTGTGTGATTCCACGTCTTTATGCCTATTTTTTTCAGTATATCAGCCACGTCAAAACGCGCAGGTCCTAGATCGACTTAGTTATTGTTTTTAATGTTTTATGTTTCACGTGCGTAGTTCAATGTTTTTACGTCTATTTTCCGTTTGGTTTTATTTTTTCGTTTTTACTTAAAACTAGAATATATTTTTAGTTAAAAAAAACGCATGAGGAATGATTCATAAAATTTAGTTAAGACTTAATTAAAAAACTAATGATAGGTGACCCTCTCTGTTAATGACTCTTATATCTTAGATTAAAAAATAAGTTTAAGGTAATAATCTATAATTATATAAAAATATCTTGTAAAAAGTATTAAAGGTAAAGTATATAGTGCTAAGGCGTAAGTATTAAAAATAATAATACTATTTAGATAATTTATATTTATATGTAAAATGTTGATGAAAATAATATATGTTATGTTATATATAAAAATCATATGTATATATATAATCGTAAAAATGCATAAATTAATAAAAGGTAAAAGAGTTGCAGAAAACGTCATTTATGTTTAATTATATAAATAGTCCTTTAGAGGTAAAAAATACCACATTACCCTTGATTTGACAGAATAACTTAACAGCAGTTAGTGTAAAGGACGAAATCTGTTATAAAAATATTCATAAAGGATGATTAGAGTACTTTTTGAAAATAAAAGATGATACATGCAATTTTCTATAATCTAAAGGACTTTTTCTGTAATTTTGTCTTTTAACAATTCTTTTTCTCTAACGAAATTCTTTTACCAATTTAATCATTAACGAAATATTTCTATCTAACGAATTTTGAAGGCACGTCTATTTTTATCGATTGTGTTTTTGAACTTATATTATGACATGATGTAATCATGTTAGTTAAAGAATAATAAATACAAATTTTATTGAGCTGTATTAAATCATGAACCTTTCGATATCTGCAACTTCTCTTGCTACTTCCTGTTTGTTTTAAACTTAACTCAATTTTTTTAAAACAACATATATTTACTTTCGCTTTACCCTTCAAAATGAAGGCAACCCATAGGGTTGTTTAAATAGAGTGACACAAATTTATGAGCAAACTAACCAACTTTGTATAAATTAAAAATATATATTCAAGCTAAATCAGCTCGAGCCAACTAGCTCGTATAAATTTACGAGTCGAGTTGAAGCAAATATGAGTTTGCTTGCAATGCATTACAAAGCCTACTTTCAATCTTCCAAGTAATTGTCTTCCTAGATCCCAATTGTCCATCAACCCTCTCTTTTTTATCGGCAAACACACACACTTTCAACCGTAAACTCATCCTACTTTTAAATCATCACACCTGTATTTTAATGATTTAATCCTATAACATTTGATAGGAAAATACACAACTCTACCATCAAAATGTCCTCTTAAAGAACCTCCCCCTCCTGGCCTATCTGCTTGCAATCCCATCAGTCCATTTTAAGTATTTACGCCGCCAGATCCCAGCAATGGACTTCTTCGATTTCAAAAGCATTTCAATGTTACTTTCAGCTTCTTCATCGACTCTGACAAGGGTTTGGCGGCAGACAAGTGTATTTTAAGACCCATCTTGAAACATTAAGGAAAAAGAAAGCCAACCATTTTCCCAATGCAAGAGACTGACTTGATGGTAACCATTGCTTAATCTCGTATACATGAATATGACATTACTTGAACGGAACTGGTACTTTCAGGTGTTTGGCTCCAAACCAAGAACCATGGTTTAAAGATGTTTTGGTACATACTCTTGTCTGGGATGTTGATTTTTTGTTGATCAGTTCGTAGACCTTAACCAAGAACCATACTTTCATTTGGTTCTTTTGATCCGTTGGTTCATAACGATTTTTTAAATGAGTTGGCTCAAGTTATAAACGAGACGAGTCCACGCTGAAATTTTAGCTGAGATTCGGAAAAGAACAATTGTACCTGAATTGATGTGAAAGAACACATCAACAGCCCACAAGAAGTAAGAAGGCAGGCTTAGTGAGTAGTGCAAACAGAAAGGTCTTCTTGTAAGCTAAGAATGCCATCAATTTAGACAATCAAAACTTTAAATTTATAAAGTTGAGTTCTTTTTATAGTTTGTAAGAAGGTAATCCTTATATTTTATTGAATGAGAATTGGCCCATCACCAGGTCCAATAGGACGTAGGCTGTCTTGCCAGATAGAGTTCTTCCAAGAGTGTATACCCAGCATGAGTTTCACCTTTAGATGTAATATGCAGTCATCGCTACATCAGCAAAAGCCCAACCAGATTAACTAATATGGACTGAAAAAAGGATCCATATTTCAAGTTTCAAATATAGAAGACTTGGCTAACATCGTTTATTATCAGAATTTCAAAGAATAACATGGCAATATTAACTATTCAAACTCAGGTTTAATTTCTATATTCCAAACTTCTAAGGTTACTGATGCGGATACGGAAGCAATCAAATGGCTCAAAAACAATTGATAATCAAAGACGATAAATCAAACCAAAAGGTTCCAAAGACACAAGTTTTTTAATTCAACTCAATACAAAAACTGATATTAACGAAAGCAAACCCTATTATTTTTACTAGATCCTAAGAACCTTAGTGATAAGCATAAATAAATCAAATATTTAAAAGATACGATAACCATAAATAAAATACTAGATATATAAGAAACTAAATATTTTTCAGACCTCTTAATAATCTTCAACCCGGATTCCATTGTATCCAACCCAAAACAGATTCAGTCATGGGTTGTCACCCCCATTAGTTAAACACATGGATACAAAATAATAAAAACTAAAGGGGTACGTTATCCTGTAGATGAAATTATATTTGGAACTGAAATTTGTCAAAGGAATTATATTCAAGTTCAAATTCCAATTCCAACAAATCTGCAAAGCAAACAGGTTATGAATTGAATTCAATTTCCAAATCCATTGAATTCAAAATTATCTGGTTTTTAAGATTATAAAAAAAAAAAAAAAAAATCTGAGAGACAACATTATCCTCTAAGAAAAACATTGACAATAGTATCATGACAGTTCTTCATGGTATCAAGTGAAATTCATGTACCTGTGACCCTGATTGCCACCATGAGTGTTCAACTATATTGCTTGTCGCTTTATATAAATCAAAAAGATTAAGAGAACACACAAAATTAATAAGCACGATCTGCAATTTACCTCCACTTGACAGAATATATTTACCGCCAGACAATGAGAAGAATATAAAAAACTTACTAGCGGCAAAAAAGTTTGCATAACGTTGGGTGGAAACTTTGAAGTCTAAGTTGTGATTGCAAATGCATCACAGTCCATGTATGATGTTATTATGACAACTTAATATCACCTGCAGCCAACATAAAAAGAAAAAGAAAGAAGGAAAGCATAAATCTTTGTAATTATAAAGATGAACTAATTGCCAACCAGTGTGCAACTATCCTAAGGTCTCATAAAAGAGTAACTGTACACAGTACACCTTCCAACAACCATCTCCAAACAAAATCACCTCAACTATGGGTGTAAATGAGTCAAGCCGGCTTCTGAGCTACTCGAGATCAACTCATCGAGCTGAGCTTAAAGATTTCCTTCTACTGCAACTGTACCTGAAAGTTGATGTGATAGCTTGTTTTATAGAATTTCAGCAGCCCACAAGGTGTAAGAAGGCAGACTTAGTGACAGCAGCAAGGTCTTCTTGTTGTAAGCTAAGCTGAGTGCTTCTTATAGAGATGAGTGCTTTTTATAGTTTGTAAAATGGTAATCCTTGTATTTTTTTGGTGTATAAGTTTTAATTTAGATGTAAAAATTCAGTCATCATTACTTCCGCAAAAGCCCAACCGAATCAACTAAAGTAGCCTGTAGAAACTGTCAATATTTCAAGAATCAAACACAGAAATAGAAGACTTGGCTAACATCATTTATTATAGAGCTGAAAGAATAGCATGGCAATATCCAGACTCAGGTTTAATTTCTATTTTCCAAACTCGAAAGGTTAAGCATGCATGGAGGAACCCTATTTGGAATAAAAATTTGTCAAAAGACACAAATTTGGAATTAATATTGTCAAAGAAATTAATTTAAATTCCAATGCAATCTACAAATCAAACAGGTTAAGAATTGCATTCAGTTTCCAATTCATTGAATTCAAATTTATTTAGTTTTCTATGAAAAAACAATCTTAGAGACAGCATTACCCTGCAAGAAAAACATTTACATAGAGCAAATTTGATATATCCAAAAGCAATTTGAAACCTAGAAACACTTGACTTTTTGCTATTCCAGTATCATGATCAGATGAGTTGTTCTTTGCTGTATCATGAGTGTCCTATACTGTAACCCTGGTACCACCCTGATTGCCACCATGAGTGTTCAACACTTTAACTATAACAATTTAAGTCTTTAATGAATCAAAATGACACAGAGAACAAGAATAATAATAAGCACAATCTGCAATAGACTACCATTATATCAATTATCTAAGAACCTTAAAAAACTAAAAATTCATAGATTTGTACATGTAGTCATGTACCTCTACTTGACCGCTAGACAACAAAGAGTAGATTCACCACCAGACAACAGGGAGAATATAAGAAGGTTACCAGCAGCCAGGGTTTATATCTGACAAAGGTCGAACTTTCTTACTTCTTACTTAGAAGCGAAAGAAAAAACCGACTTACTGAACTTTTTTATTGAAAGGGTATAATGTTGGGTTAAAACTTTTGAGTTTAAGTTGAGAATGCAAACACATTACATTCTAAGTTGAGAATGCAAATGCTTTACAAATCTTTGTAAGTTACAAAGATTACTTATTTACCAACCACACAGTGAGCAACTTTCCTAAGGTGTCATAAAACAGGGATACTCTGTAAATTTCATTGTTCAACATAAACCAGAAAGCATATAACTTCACTTACAGCAGACTGTAACATCTTCCAACCACCATCTCCAAACAAAATCACCTCAATCAGATAAACTATATATGTAGTGCACGTTTGTATCTATATCTATACTATATTAAGCAGCATAGTAATTAAAACACAGATAAAGAAGATCAAAAGGAATTTGATACTAAAAGCCCACAAATTTACACCTGTTGACTTGCTACAAAGATGATAAAGGGGAAATTCTACATTCTACTATCTACCATAACCAAAAGATTTCAGAAAACCTCTAATCCATACAGAACACCTGCATACTTCTCAGGTCCACCATTGCAAAGCTCCTTAATCTTCTGAAACGCATGCCATGTCAACAAGCTATCCGAACCCGCCTGGTGACACTTTCCAACCACCCGCTCGACCTCAAGCGTCTTCGCCACCCGGTCCAACCCACCGTAAAGACCCTCACAGTACCTCATCACATGCTTAACATCATACACCTTATCCCCAAAGAACACTTTCAAAAGATCAACAAACCTACTCAGCTCATCAGGCAAAACCCTACCAGTAAGAATGTTAACCAAATAACCAAAATCATAAGCGCTATGAAAAGTCACCCAACTCACAAGCTCATTACACACCACCCCGAAGACATCATCAGCTCAGAGAATTTCACCGTATCGATCCCGTAATCTCGATTCTTCTGAAAATCAATCCCTTGTCGTTTCAACAGATCCACCGATTCAGAAGCGTACTGATCAATCGAAGGATCAAAATCCTTGAAATTAAACTCCCATATGCAACGTGCACCGGTGTCGGAACCACCAGAACCACCGGAATCACCGAGAATCGGCAAATTCCCGTCGGAATCGGTGAACGTGAGCCCAACCTGAATCAGCTTCAACACATCAACATTCGATTTCAACAAAAGGTAGTGTTCGTAAGGGTTCTGATGATGGAAAAACTCGTAACCTGCGTTAGGACGAACAACAACACCTGGAAACTCAGTATCCATCGAAACGTAAGGGTAATCGTCTACAATTGATCCAATTAAGCGAAACTCAGACTCTAGGTTGTAATCCCATACAGATCGTATCACAATCGGAGGCGATGGTGGTGATCGGACCTTCATCGTATCTCCAGATCTGTTGAATTGTTGAAGATTTTACTAGTGTTTATGATGAATTGATGGTCTACAATGGCGTTAATGGTGATTTTGGCTTAGGGTTTCATGGTGATTTTATAAGCGAAAACGACGTGCAGAGTGAGTGGGAGAGAAAGAGGTTGATGTGGGACCCTATAGAAATCTTGTTGTACTATATGCATGAGTGTTTGTACCATACCTTTCTTTTTCTCCAAGTTACCACCTGAGATAATAAATGTTCATTCCTTAAATAAGTTGTCTTAAATTTGAACAAAATCTATATTACATGATGGAAAGTATTTGTAATTCGTATTGTATATTATATGTTTATGTTTATTTGAATTTTTAATAGAAGAATTTTATATACTGATCGTATTAGGCCAATGGTTTTAAATCATAAGGTTTTGAAGGTACAGGGATGTGTGGTAAATAAACATGTAATATAATATGACTAGACGGTTTATTCATGCGGTGCAACAAGAGTATTATACTTGAATGTCAAGAAAAAATAAATGTAAAGTTGCGTTGACAACTTCTAAAAACTCGTAAAAGATTACTAGAGAGTCACTTCTAATATAATTAGAGAAAACTTCGTATAATAATAATCAAGTTTTTCATATGTTTTATTAAAATTACCTAGATTTTTTTATAATATTATTTTAACTATATTAGGTGTTTCAGTTTAGTATAATTTCCTTTTAAATTTAGAACTTTTTAAAATTAAGTTAGATAAATAAAACATATCAATCTTGATTATTATTTAGCATTATTAACATCCGAAAGATTCATCTATTGCTATATTCAAATATAATTAGGACAACGAATGATATAATAGCAGTGTATAAGAGTTAACCATTAATTATCAAAACTTATAAAGTATAAATCACTAGTTTTAGTAAATCCGTGTATTACACGGGTTGAATAAATAAAATATTAATATAATAAAAATTAATAATTATAAAATGATATTTTAAAATATGATATGACTGAAATTACATATAAGAAATGATTATAAATAATAAAATAATGATATCAACCTTTTTAAATTTTATTTTCAAATTTTTTTTCAAAAAATAAATATTTTGTTCTAAAATAAACCGTATAAAAATGTCATTTTTAAAAATTTTCTTATTATAACTCCCAAATTTGATTATTTTTGGTTTTTAAAAAATTGATTTGTAAAATACCAATTTTAAAAAATTTTGTATTTTTTTAAAAAAAATTATGCTTTAGAAAAAATTATTGTTTTATAAAAAATTTATTTATTTAGAAATAATATTAATGAATAGATTTCTTTCTTAATTTATTAAATCTACAAAAGTATTAATAATATTATTAATAATTAAGGTAATTATTTAATATGAGAGAGATGAGGAAAAATTTTGGTGAGAATGTTTGTGGTGCTGCCACGTGTCATCTCAAGTTACTTTTATATCAGAGTAAGTATGAAGAATGAAGATTATATCTTTCAAAGTTTACGGTCATAGTTGTTTTAGAGCATAACAAGATCCAGATTTCAATTTTTTTGGTAATAATATCTATTTTAATCCAACAAAGATTCTAGTGATGTTTGTTTCTAAACAAACTTTTTAGTTTATACCATATGACTTTTAAATTAATAATCAGTCTAATTGGGTTTAAAATAGATTTTATATTAAATCTCCTTCAAAACAATTAAACTGCCTACTTCCAAAAAGTTCAATTTAAAGGATTGTTATTTTTCCAACTTAGGTTCTAGTTATTTATAATAGGCTTACCATACAAATAAAATTTAAGGAAATTTTACAGATTGTCCCAATTCTGTTTATTAGGGCAATGCGGTATTTAGGTTGAGTTAGAAAATTTTAAAATCATTATTTATATCTTTAGTTTTATAAACATGTTTCTGATATTGTTATGGTGACTCACTTGAAAGTTGAAACTTTTTGTATAGTGAGATTACATGCTAACAAAAGGGATTGTTTGAGATAGTGGTGGGCGGAGATGTTTTTGCGGGGACAATGGTGGTGATCGTGGCGGAGATAGACAACTGTCTGCCTCCACCACGGCATACAACACTAAAACACTCCCGCAACACAACACAATGTCTCAAACAATCATTGGAAAAATTCACATATATGTTATAAACACTAGACAGAATCAAGAATCCCATGAATAAAACATCATGCAGAAACAGCCATGAAAGTTTTCAAAGCATCATACTCCTACATCCAAACCATTGATTTTGCATACAGAAATATGCAGCTATCATATCTATATAACATAACTAATAAAAGGTGCCTTCCGGTGGTTGAACAAGCTTCCGGTTGTGTGACGCCGACATTTCTTTCTTGAGTTGTGTCAGTATATCTTCCATTGTGTACTCTCTTTGCCAGTTTGCCAGTATCCCAAACTTCTTCGGCTCCACCTGCAAAAATGTTTGGTCAAACAAGAACGTTGACCCGAACCCATTTCAAAAATGGAATCTATAAAGTTGAAATTCATGAAAACGACATTTAGTCATGTGTTTTCATGGTACATGTACAAACACATACACAACCCTTTTAGGGATTATAAAGACTATTCCTATGCAAAAGCTCTTTGTTCTAAAGGAGTCAAGATTTAAGCTTTTAAAGTCGTTTTGACTATAACTCAACGTCAAAAAGAACAAATCGTATAACTACATGCACAAACACGAAGATACTGAAAGGGTAAAAAGCTTTTTTATTGGTTATGAGCCAACAAGTACTATGTTTGACTCCTAAAAGTCCAATGTGGTTCTAAGAATAATAGCAATAAAAGCGAGAAAAAATAATAGTTCTGATGATAGTTCCTAATCAAAACTAGAATTTCATTTTGAAAAATTCAATCCAAGTAATTCAAAGACATATCTTTTAGATCTGAAATTCTCTAAAATATAGCAGCAACTCCAATTCTCCATGCCATGAAAATTGCAAAGGTTGCCTTGATACTCGGTTTTAGTAAGAAAACATTTTGACTGTTTGTAAAACATCAATAAAAACCTAGGCAAATCCAACATAGTCTGTGGGCTAGACAGATCATGGGTCCATAATAAAGTTTCTAGAACCGGATTGATTGGACATCAAACCAGTTGCCTTACTGGTCATTGGTCAGGCTGGATTTAAGAACCAAATAACGTCATAAATATTGTAAAAATATAAACTATGTATACATCTAAAATATGGAGGTTGGAGTATTAATTAAATATGCAAATGAGATTTTGAAAGAAAAAAACTTAAAATTCGGTTTGATTGGTCCAGTTCACTAGTTTGACTAAAAACGATTTCCATAGGCTAACCAGGCCGGTTAGGCACCTGGTCCGACTAGCCGTTATAGTCGTGAAAACATTGGTTCATAAGGAATGTCCAACATCAAATATAACAAGGCGTTTTGGACGCATTGGATTTGGTTGTGGATGAGAGGACTCTATGATTAAGCGCAATTGGATAGCAATCCTAGGATGCATGACCTTTAGGCAAGTCTCCATTCTGGCAACCAAAAACAATTTCTTCCTTGTAGGGCAAAGCGGACAATATTGTTGGGTATGAGAGGTCAAATGTTACATTATTTGTAATAAAGGTCAAAAGGTAGAAAGCTCAATGAATTTTGAATATTGAAGGAAAAGAAATGTTCCATCTTTAACGGGTGGCTAAAAAAAGGCACTTGTTGCAATTTTCAAGGGAAAGAGGGTCTAACTTGACAGCAATGGCAGTATATATAATAAATTTTATTGTTTTGGAGTAAAAAAGCAATCTATTTTGCACTCAAAAGTTAAAAGCAGATTCTTTTATAGGATAATTGGAATTAAACGGAAATAAGCTGCAATTTAAAACATCCCATACAACTCCAGTCTCATGGTTGACACAAGTCATGTTGATCCGAGAATGAAAACGGACAGTAGGAGGCTTCTCTGGGTAATCTTTGTCACAAAATAGCTTCAACTGATAAATTTGGCCTTCATGTACCGACTGAAAAACCCCATGTAAAATATCAGAGATATTAAAGGAAATAAACATTTAATTTAAGTAAAATGTTATGCAAGAACAATTGCATTACATTATCATCTTCATCATTCTCAATTAATCTAGCTCCCACAATCATATCGTTGTAAATGAAAACACTGAAAATTAAAGCTTGCAATGATTCCCCTTTCAAATAAAGCCTTTAGTGTAAATGACATAACCGTGTTTATCATTCACATGTATCCTCAGTTTATACAAAACATGCAGGAGTCCGAAACAATTACCATTTAATAATTCCAAGCAAACATCAAGTCCAGATTGGCACTGGTCAAAAGGTACCCAAAGCGTATCTTTTAAGCATAAAAATCTCCTCAATCATTATATTGAAAAGATTAGATTATTACAGAGATAATATAAATTTGTGTTTATAGCTGACACGCTAATAGATAAACAAAATTTCAAAGCCTTATAATCATCCCAACCCAAACAGATTTAGCCGCTCAAAATTACCCACCAACCGGTCCATGACCTGCCCAATTTTCTACTTCTAAGTTACATTAAAGCTCAAGTTACACAATAAGCGGAACTTACATTATGGGGCCCAATAATGGTGCCCGTCCAAGAACGCATATAAATGTCATCACCATCATCCATACCATAACTCACGGTACCATCTCCAATACCCTTTTCTCCACGCTCAAGTTCTTCCAGTAATCTGAAATTCCGAGGGACTGCAACAAAATTCAACAACTTGAGCAATTAACATCTTTAAACTTTTACTAGGTATAATTGTTGGTTTTTTTTTCATGTTGGGACTTGGGATTAATACACAAATCAGTTGATGATTCATTTATATGTTTCATGATGCTTCTAAGCTAATCTACAATTGACATACATGTAAAGAGTTACTACATATGACGGTAGAAGAAAAAGATTTGGTTGTAGGCCTCATTTAATTGATAATGGAAAACGGTGGAAATGGTAAAAATATTAAACGAATGGAAACTCATATGACGTAGACACTTCTTACGTACAATTAGAGGGGGGAGATTGAGTGGTTGGGCAGATTCAGTAATGGATTAAAACAGGATTGGGTAGAAACAAGTCCTTTTTAGTATGAGCCAAACGATGTGACGTTTGGCTGACCCATTCACGCTTTTTTGTCCCGTTCTAAAAAGTTAACAAATAATGAATGTGTTACCTATGATTACAAACACATTACTATTACAATAATGATCCAGATCTTTAAGTAAAACAATTTAGAAGATTGTACACGTTGAAGATAGACTTTGTGTGACTTTCATCTGACCCGTGTGAGATAAAACACAACTCAAAAACTGACTGCATGATTTGGCTGCCTGTAACGGTCATCATGTACGTATACTGTTGATCCTACAACTATCATATAGATGTGAACCCATAACTACCTACTTGCATCAAATTTAGAAGCATAGATATTATTAAACTCGCATCACCATCAATGAAGATACCCATCGACACCACAAGTAATCTAATCAACAGCCCAACATAACAACATTCACCCCCTCCCCACCCCCCCCCCCACCCCCCCCCCCCCCAAAAAAAAAAAAAAAAAAAAAAAAAAAAAAAAAAAAAACTAATTGTAACAACCTAAAAGTTCATGAATGACAGCATAAAAACCAGAACATTTAAAAAGTCAACCTTATATCCATTGTTAACATCAAGTCACATAGCAGTGACAATCTATATTTCAAAGCACACCAAAAGTTCATCAAACAAAATGTAAAGATATTATACTCTCTATAAATAGAATACCATATCTCTCGCTCCCTCCTCGTAATCACATTCCATATTTCACGGACGTGATTGGCTCTACTCACCATTTCACTTGACTTTTCAAGGCAACCCATGCTCTTGAGAAACACTCGAACAGTCACTTGTGTATGCAAGAAGTAGCATACATTTTCAGTCAATCACCATTTAATTGCAATGGAAATTCACATGCCAAAGCTTCACTAAATTTGACTTTCCAAAATCAACTGTAAACTCACTCTTTTAGTGACCACCAATAATCAAGATTCAAGAACGACGGCTATACTTGCCCCTAAAGAAAACACCCATGATCCATCAATGGATGAAAGTCTAACCAAAATCGTACAATCAAAGTCTTGACATAAGGTATATTCAAAGTTAAGCTGCTAGATTATTAAAAAAAAAAAATCAATACCAGCTACCAAAACATATCAATAAAAAGATTACAATAAACACACCCAACAACAAAAACACCCAAAAGTTAACTCGAACCCAAATCATAGAACATGTAGACGAATTCAATTTCAATTTAACCTAACTAATCTTTACTTCAAGATTGCACTCCATGTTCAAATAAGCAATGAATTACACATACCCATTAAACAAATTAACAATCTTTGTGGCAAAATAATGAAAATTTGACAAATGAAGGGCAGAATTTGCAGAAAAATGAAGAAACCCAGAGGATTAAAGACGAAGTAAGCATGTTTTTGGGAACTCACCGACTACACTGGATCCTCCTGAGCCAAGCGTCATGAGTTGAGTAAACGAGAATTGATTGATATTAGGATATGTGAAGATCGATTATGATCGTGGAGGTGGAGAGATGAACGCAGAATCTAAGGGCAAAGGGGCGGAGAGGACATAAAGAGTTTTAAAAATACTTTCTAAATTTAATGCAGGTTTATTAGTTTTATGTTTTTTTTAACTTTTTTTTATAACTAACTAGTTTAGGACCCGTGTACTACACGGCTGATAAAAATAATATATTGCAAGATTCAGATTTGAATTTAGATTGACTTTTTAAATTTACATGGTAAGATGTAAATATATACTGACTTTATAAATTACATATTGTTAGTGTAAGAAATTTAAAAAATAATTTAATTATTATAATTAATTTGAGATTAGAAAACAAACCAATTCTAGATTTTGAGAAATGGAAAGATCCAAAATAAATTGAAAGATAGTGAAGTCAAAATCATATTTGAAGCCTAGAAAGTTGATACGTTTTATAATAGTTATTTTTAAATATTTTTCATGAAACAATGACTTATGAATAAATAAATATTTATTTTCATGTAGATCATTTTTAAACGTTATAAATTTTATGTTTCATACGTTGGGTTGTATTTTGATATCTTGAAATTACAACAAAAATATTTTAATTACAAAGTTAAGTATTAAAAATTTTAAGAATAGATATAAAAAATAATTAAATTAAATTAAAATGTACATGTTCATCAATAAATATATTTCATCTTGTTTGTAAACATTAACTTTTTTTCAAAGTCTAATTATTCTACTATAATTGTACGATCATATTTTTTCATGTTAAGGTCATTAAAAAACGTAAAAGTTTTTAGTTCTATTTTTTATGAAATAATTTCATAAAATAATATGAGTAAACAAAAAATCATTTTTTTATCTTTAAGTCCCTAACTCATCTTTTTAAATTATTCATTCAAAAATACAAAGATGATTTTGATCATATTTATATTAATTCTTTTAAATAATGTCTAAATTCGAAGATTACTATAGTATCAACTTTTTAATATTTTTTGTTCATAGATCATTGAATTTGTTTCTAAAATAATTTGCCATTTTATGACATAAATTGTTTATAATGAATGATAATTTATCATATAATTTTGATTATAAGTTCTCTTTAACTTAAATATTGATATTAATTTTTAGTTTTAATTTAAATGAATGACAATTTTTTGTACTTTTAATGCACTAAGGTGTTATTTTTGAAACAGCTACTTCTTTAATATATATGGAAATTTTAAGACAATATAAACATTAAGAAGTTCAGTAATTCGATACACTTTATTTGATATCAAATTTTAATATGGAAATAATTTAAAACATAAATTATATCAATTTCTAATATGAAACTATTTAAAATGTTAATTATGGTAAGTGTTAATTGTTTTTTAAAATGATTAATAAATTTATTTTTTAAATTACAAGTCATAACTTTCAAAATTAAATGCAATCACAATTTAATAAATTTTATGAGGAAAACCTCAATTGAGGAGTCTCTCGTTGATTGCCACGTGTCCCTAGAAATCCTATTTGATTGCCACGTGTCCTTAGAAAACCTTGTTTAATTAGAGGTAATAGATTAGATCGTTAACATATTATTGGCTCGTTCGATTATCTTCATTACTCGAGTACAGAACCTTAGGCTGCTACGATAGCACGTTCCTGTAAAAAAGTTCGTACCTCAATCTGTTCTCATCAGTACTGAACCCAAGTCATCCTTAGCGGCAAACTCACCTTATATGAGAAAACTTTTTCAGCTAACTTGAAAATTTTTATTTTATTTTATTTTATTTTGTTACATGTGGGATTTGGATCTAAGGCATTTCTTATTATAATGAAGTTTTGAGATACCTCACCTTAACTATTTGAGATAAAAAAAAAAACTCATTAGCTTATATTCTTTTTAACTCAAAATTTCCAAGGTGGATATCAACCAGAGAAAAAGTATGTTATAAATAGGTAAATTAAATTTTAATAATTCTAACTATAACTTGTTGGTCAATAATAATTTATACTAATAGTTTGATCAATTATAATCATAACTTTCATTTTTGTTGTCAAAGATAATCCTAATAATATAATCATTCATAAAATAACACTTGATTTCAAAACAATTTTACTCATGATTATGATTATTAATGAAATAGGAAAAGGTACAATAAAATGGTGTGAAAATTTAGTGGAAACAAAGTGTAAAACAAAGATGATTATGTTATTAGGATTGCTCTTAGCAAGAAAAATAAAAGTTAAAATTTGTGACCAAACTAATATTATAGATTATTATCAAAAGACAAGTCATAGCTTGGTTTATTGAAATCTAATTTGCGTTATAAATAACACGAAAGACACGATAATAAAATAACTCATTGTGTTTTTTTTGTTCGTCATTATGATATCCTAACACTATTTAATTTTTAAAAAATGATGAGTTTTGAAAACACATTAGTGAAATAATATCGTTGTCTACTTTTGATTGTAAAGTTCAATGATAAAATAACAATAAATGTATATAATATATAAAAATTTATAAAAGTAACATAAAATAATTAAAACGTAAAATACAATAATGAATACAAATGATGAACAATATTTGGCATAATGACATTACATATTTTACATAATGACCTGACCTATTAGGCATGATCTGACGTATCACAATCTGATGCATTTGACACAACGACCAAAAGATCATCCTCTTTGGATACATGTTAAGACCAAAATCATTCTTAGCATTTTTTATTAAATAGTATTTTTATTATAGCCAAATGATTGAGGTAAAATACTTTAAGACTTCATTCAAATATGAGAAAGTTTTGGGTTTAAGTTTTATTTGTGACAAAAAAAAAAAAAAAAGTTTCAATTGAGCTAGAAGGTTTGCTCACATAAACTGAGTTTTCTTATGAGGGTGGTTTTATTCGGGATTGTTGGGAAAAAAGTATTGTACAAGCTTTCATTTGGAAATGTGTCAGCATTGTGTCTAAGGTTTTGTATTCAAGTATTGAAAATGATCTGGTGTGCTAGTGATCCATCAATGATTCAATTAACCGTTAAAAAATATATATATTAATAAGCATGAAAAAGGAAATTCAAACACATTGAAGGAAAATTAAATTCGTATCCATCAAGGTGACGCCTAATATCCTCATTACTTCCAACTGTCATCATTAATTCTTTGCATTTTTATAAAATTTAATGGGTTTCAATTAAATTACAACAATTTTCTCATTTATTACCACAATAAATTAATACATTAGATAAACATTAAGATATATTATTAAAAAAAGTTAATTGTCATTTTCGTTCTCGAGGTTTGATGTTTTTTGTCGTTTTCATCCAAAAATTTTATTTTTCCATTTGTGTCCCTGACATTTTAAAATTTTGCCATTTTCATCCGTTTTCGTTAACTCCGTTTGCTTTACCCGTTAAGCGGACATCAGTTTTGATTATTAAAAGCAATCTAACAATGTTTAAATGTTTGAGAAAATTAAACAATGTTTATTTAAGTTTTCTTTTTTACTGCTGATGTGCAAAAATACCTAAATGACCCTCACATGATGTGTATGTGATGACTACTTAACAAGTAATTAACGGGGTTAACGGAAATAGATGAAAATAGCAAGTTTTTTAAATGTTATGGACACCGAGGGGAAAAATTTTATTTTTGAAATGAAAATGACAACTTACTCTATTAGAATTATCAGATCATACACACACATATAAATAACTTATATTAATACTTATTTATTAGAAGCATGAAGAAACTATAACGAAAAAGGGTAAATTTTGCGATTTGTTGAAGGGTTATAACGTTTCATTGGCAATAACCATCTCGATATCCATGTGTAAGATTGGAACTTAAAAGTTCCTGCAGTCGTTACATGTTCTCTTAATTCTTAATCCCTATTATTTCTTCGTCATCTTTTAAATAGGCATTGTGATGATCTAAGATGGTATATGCAATGAAGCAATTCATGAAATTATAACTTGGTTCAAATTTGATGAGCATTAACGCAGTAGATACGGTATCCAACTATACAAACCATTACTGTGTTTTCATATTTAATATCGTATATCTTGACGACTCTACTATGCTATAATTCTAGCTATACTACACTAGACTAGGGAAACTTATTGATGTACCCATATTCAAGATTGAATTATTTGCCAAGAAATCAAAGGCCATAACTCATGAAGTCCTAATGATGAAATGAATTACCCAAAGCCCTTGAGAGTTGAGACACCCATTTCTTTGTTAAGGAATGGGGACCTTTTCCCTTTTCTAGAGGGTAAGGAATCTACCATCAAGAACCATATTTATTACATGACTTAGGAGTTGTTTGGCAGCATCTGAATCAGCCTTTTAATAGTTCAGATGTGTGAATGGTTCAGCATTTAATGGTTCAGACTGTTTATTTCGCGAGCAAATGTCTGAATGGTTAAGCATTATACTAATGCTGAATGGTTAAGAGGTCTAATGCTGAATGGTTAAGACATTTTATCTGAATTGGTCAAACATTTGCCTTTAAATATTTAAACGATATACTACCTCTTAATGGTTCGGACCTCTTAATGGTTCAGCACTTAATGGTTTGGACCTTTTAATGGTTCAGCACTTAAGAAAAATATACTAGCTCTTAGATGCACGCAAAAAAGCCCACCATTCACCATCTTAAGAAAAATATAATATTTTCTTTAGAGAAAGACATTCCCATTTAAGAATGACATTAAGATCGAAGGGATAGATCATTCAGAGTAAGAACATTTTATGTATAGTAGCTTTGGGCGTTCTAAGTATGCTTTGAGAAGCACATCAAAACTAGAAAGAAGTAAGATTATATCCGGCATTATTACCTTGTGTTACCTTAACCAAAACGACAAAAGTTTACAAAACAATTATAGAGTATTATCAATCAATTACACAAGGGTTAGTTATTATTTGCAACATTCTTAATGGTGAACTAACAATGATGGTGTATCTAACATTGGTAATTGCCCATTACAAAAGATATGTGAATTCTAATCATATTGTATGTACATGGTCAAATGATGTTTAAAAGTAAAAGGAACTACCGTTAAATTGTTAAAATAGCTAATTAAGTGTATGCGACAAATATTAGATTAACCTCCGTATATTTATTGGTCAAAGTCATCGGATTGACCATCTCTTTGTCAAACGTTGGAATATCTAGTCTACTAGACGTGCTATCCTAACAATAGATAGTCACCAACAAAGTAATAATTGAAAACTATATTGGAACGAGAAAAAGAAAATTAAATTCCTAGATCTAGGGTAATAGTTATTTTCTTAAAGGACAAAACTATCTTACTTTAATTTTTAAATTTGTTCAAATTAGTTACACCAATAATTGTTAATCTACACATAACATGTAAATATTGAAAAATCATAAGTTCAAGTTTTACTTTAAGTAAAATGTTTAGAGTTGAGCTAGTGAGTTTTCTCAACAATAGGTTTCCTTCTGAGGGGTTAGGGGTGCGGTCCCGATTGGGAAACGAATAGATGAGCACGCTTAAGATAACACTCATTCCCCGAAACAGGGTCGCACATTTAGAGTTAAAAAAGAAACTTCAAATCAATTACTTCATACAATTGGTTAATTGAATTTTAAATTATATTAGTTGTACCATATTGAGTAAACTCGTATTTTCTTATCATGTTAACTTAAATAAATAAATACATACTTTTTTTGATGTATCGAGTATGCTGATTAAATTTTAATTTTATCAAATATTAAACAACGTAATAACAACTTTTAGTTTTTGTGATTACAACACAAACAATTAGTTAATAAAAAACAATCACATGATCTCGATCACCTTCGCTTTCAAACCAATAAATCACAAAAAGATACGAGTTTAACTACCAGTTCAGTTTTTAAAACATGAAACTACTAATATAACCCTAGGACAACTCACTTTTAACTTCTAAGTTCATAGGAACCGTTAAACGCTAAAATAGGTATTTTTGTTTAAATTCCATCCATTTTACTTAAAGTACCAAGTGAAATAAATGCATGGATTTTAAACAAGATTACCAGTTAGAAAAATAAAATAAAAAACTACTAAACAAAACTAAAACAAAATGAACTAAAATAATTAAAGAAAAACATAACTTCCTACTGATTTTCATAACCCTTTTGTCTTTGTCCTTCTAACACTCTTTTGTTTTCTTAACATTGGCATGGACAACATCAAGCAGAACCGTGCTTTTGCATTTAGGACACTTCGGGTAGTTCTCGGCGAGCATGATATACATCAGGCACCGAGGACACCCAACCAACATCATAGACGTGGCCTCCGGGCTCGATGAGTACTGGAGGCCCGTTTCATCATAAACAAGCTCTGAAGACAGACAGGAGCTTGTAGGAGACATAGTGATTGATTGGTTTGGTGACTCTGACATTGGTCTTTGCGCTCTTGGTGGTGAAAGATGCAACTTTAAGTCAATCTTAGGACCTCTACCACCACCGCCACCACTATTTCTCCGACTCATATGTATTGACAGACAGATAGATAGATAGATATAAAGAGAGAGGAGAGGGAGAGAGAGGAGAGGGAGAGAGAGAGATGTGGTTGTTGGTTTGGAGTCTCAAAGGCCATGTATATATATATAGCAACTCATAAAAGAGATAAATAGACGGATATTAAGTTTGGGACAAAGAAATGAATTAAATGTTGTCAACGTCTCATTATCGGTGGAAAAGGAAAACCATTACACAAACATGCATTTGTTAATGATTTAAGAGCGAAATCACCCTCATAAAATTAGCGACCGTAACATTTTGATCGTAAGACGGTCGTAAACTTATGATTGCCAAATTATGGTCGTAAATTGGTTGTAAAAAGGGAAAAAATGTGGTCGCAAATCAATAAAAAAATTAGACTTTTTTCTAAAAGAATGCAATTTATAGACCGATCGTGATATTTGCGACAACAAAAGTGGTCACTTATTTCAATCTCAATAACCGTCGATCAGAAAAAGAGATTACAATGAGGTTTCTGCGACCGCAATTCTGATCATGCTAAAATTAGTGTCGTAAACGTCTAGTTTTCTAGTACTGTTGGTGTTGGAACACGAAAGGTCGAACCAGAGAAGTTTTGCCAAAATGCTTACCATCCGTCTTATGTGATGTTATATCATAACTATTAGGAGTATCCAACATGCTCTTTTTCTTGTTATATTTTTAAATTAGTTAGTGTTGGTAGAATTGTTAAAAGAGAACTTATAAATTATGGTAGTTCAATTTATGCAATGAAGGTTTTTTTTTTTCCTTCAGTTTTTAGCATGCTCTATATATAACATAGTCAAAGTTGGTATTGGGTGGATATGTATCGATGACTAAGCAGTTGTTTTCAGGGTGGCAGAATGGTGGTTGGGCATAATAGTTCATCAATACTTGGTTTTAAGATTCAAATATTATATATTTGTATAAGCCCGTAATACATAAAAGAGAATTGTAGTTATTAAAAAGTTAACAGGGTGTGGTTGAATTTATTGGAAATTTAATTTGAGATTAAATAGCATTTAACATACTTATTATAGGTTATATATACATTTATTATTTAACATGCATACCTAATTATTATTATTATTATTATTATTATTATTATTATTATTATTATTATTATTATTATTATTATTATTATTATTATTATTATTATTTATAAAAAGCAAAACTTTAGGACACAAATGTAATTTTATAAAAAAAACTTAAGACACCTAATACAACTTTTAAAACATTAATTATAAGTGTTCTATGCAATCATTCCTATTTTTCCCCTTATTTAATAAACTTCTTTTAATTACTCAAAATTGTAGTATTATTCAAAATTTAATACACCTAATATAACTTTTTTAAACATAAGATACAAGTGTTATATACAATAGTTTCTAATTTGCCTTTATTTAATAAATTTCTCCTAATTAATATATTATTTAATATATATTTATTTTAAGTATTATCTTATTTATAATACTTTAAACTAATATTGAAATATATACATTTATTATTTATATTTTTATAACTTAATACTATTTGATTTAAGTATTATTTTATTTAAACATTTAAGTATATAATCACTAAATATTCATAGTTATAATAATAATAATACCTAAATATATCAGTGTTTAAGGCAAGTCGGAAAAGAGGCTCGATAACACCCGCTACATCATTATATATAACAAATATAAAAGATTATGAGTAGTGAATGTGTAAGTTTTCTCAATGCTACCACAAAGATTTTTTTCTTCAAACTAATAAAAAACCTACTTTGTTTTTTTTTCTTTCTTTTTATTTTTCAAATTGATACCTACTCATTTGTCTTTTTTAAAATTTTATACTTAATTTTTCGAGTTATATCAAATTTATATTTAATCATCTGAATAATTTTTTAAATTTTATACTTAAGCATTCGAGTTATGTTAAATTTACATTTAATCACCTGAAATTTTTCTATGTTTTATACATAAACTTTCGAGTTATGTCAGATTTTATTTTAACCAATTTACAATAGAGCTTGTTAATTATAATAAAGTCATAATTTATGCATTCACTATTTTTCTTATCTTTTTTAAGGTATTTATTTTTTTATAGTATTTTTTCTATTATATTTTTTTATCGATGTTTCGTACGTAATATTTTTTTGGGTGATTAGTACTAACGTATAAATTATTAGAATTTAATCTTTCAACTTTTATAAACTCCCTTATATAGCGCGGGTCCCACCCACGAGTATATTCAATTGACGTCAGTAAGTGTAACTTTTTTTGAGTAGTCCATGCACTACTACAGAAAAAGGCAAACCGTAGCAACATGTATCCGTAGCAAACCCGTAGCTAATCCGTAAACAAATTTGCTATAGAATTTTTCCATAGCAAAAATTCGTAGGAGATACTTGTTTGTGTAGTAGTGATGATTAGCGAAACGTTACGATTTTTAATTTAGGCCACTCCAGTTGCTCAGTTAAACAAAATTACATGACAGTTGTTATTCCTCTTAGTTATAGGATGTCACTTGCTCTCCTATTTATTAACTCATATTTCCAGCTACCTTCTTCTTACTTGGTTATTTGGTATAAAATCATTAGGGAGATTTTCGAAGAACAAAAGAGGACAATATATAACTCGTTAGAAGACATTTACAAAGTAAGAAGAAGATGAACAACAAATCAACAATAGTTTTTATAGAGGGAAACTTACATATCTAACAAAAAATGAGAAGACTCTAAACAAAGATATTTATATATGATCACGATATCACTCATTTGAAGTCACTTGCACAGATGTAATCATAAAACCTAACCTTTTTTCCCCATATTAACCATTTTTTCACTTTCATATATGCTTGAACCGTATATAGGCTATGTAGTTTTTTTTAACGGCAAAAATTTATTAATGGTAAAAGAGGACGTTAGCCATAAACGAGCAAACGGATGAGGCGTATATAAGATATTAACGTTTTCATCGGTTTTATTTGGTTCTTATAAATCAGGTTAGTTCATTTGTGCTTGGACCATATGTAGCTTGAAGCATGTACAATGGTTTTAGCTTAACCAGTGAGACCAACCAACTAAAATGTGTCTAAAGTCTAAACTAGAGTGGATATGAATGAAAGAATGATTATTAAACTATGATGTTCAAATGACACTGAGGAAGAATGAGTGAAAGTTGTATCACGTAGGTGTCTAACAAAATTGAAAGATGTTTTAGGGAAGGAGTAAAATAAACACCTTACTTGGGTTTTCCCCATAACCATTCGCTTTCTGTTCAAATGTCTTGGAAAGGTCGAACTCGTACATGTTGATAGGGGTGTGCAAGAAACCATAATAACTGAACTGTAATCGAAATAACCGACGGAAACCAAACAAAAAAAAACCGAAACCAATAAGAAATCGATGGTTTGATTTGATGGTTTTTTAAAAACCGATTTTTTCGGTTTGGTTTCGGTTTTGCTTGTAACAAAAACCGAAAAAGCCGAAACGAAACCATACAAACAGAACTTCTAAATTTAGAGGTGTATTCATACACTTATAAACATGATTAGCCTATTACTTATTTAATTTATATTATCAAAATTTATTTTGAATATTTAGATTTCAAGAATAATCTTTAAACTTATTTGTTTGAATTGGTAGATTAAAATGTTTTATTGATTTTTTTGTTATTGTATTTTATAAATTACAATTTATTTTAACGTCAAATAGTTTATAAGAATATGTTATTAATATTTAAATATCAATAAAATTATGTAAGCCTAAAGATTTTAGTTTATATTCATTAGTTTGGACCAAAATTTTCTTTTAAAAACTTGAAATCCAAATGGTAAAATTGAAAAAACCGAAACATAAGTGAAAACCGAAAACCAAATACCGCAAAAACCGAAACCGAAACCAAACGGTTATAACAACCTAGAAACTGAAATATCGGTTTTTGGTTTCGATTTAGGCTAAACTGAACCAAACCGAACCATGCATACCCCTACATGTTGACGCCAACCAAGTCAAACTTGTTTGTGATTTCAACCTACGAACACTGACATAGATCAAAATTGAAACCCATGCAAGCGAGGTTTTACTTGACCTATAACTCCTTTTAGCTAGTTAATCTAAGTGTGAGCTTTTCACCAACTAGAACCAATTTTCTATTAAAAGAAAAGAATCATATCTTTCTCAACCCTTAACCCCACCCAATCACAAGATATCATCTAATTTGAATCGTATACTGTCCTTAGGGTTGTACCACTCATTTTCCAACCCTCATAAACCATTAACATTTTCCCAATAAAATTTAAATCATGAATTGGAAAACTTTAAACATAATTTACTATTAAAAATAAATAACATAACTAATATTTAACAACATTAAAACACTGCAATAAACGAAACATAAATTTATTAACCAAAAATAACATAAAAAATACATAAAACATTAAATTTAACTACTCGTCATCCGAATCCGGGATATTTATGTTTATTATATGATCGCGTGATAATAATTCAATGTTTAATTGATCTAATTATGTGATTTTGTTTTATGATTAGTGTGGAACAAGTTCACTTTGTTTGTGTTTTGATTTGTAAGGATTAAAGTTAAAAGAAGGCTTGATTTGGAGAAAAAAGAAGCAAAATACGAAACTACAAGGACTGAAGTTGAAAATAGCGAAAATTACAAAAAAAGGCGCAGTGAACCCTACACCTGCGTATGATACGCCGGGATACGCCGGGTATGGGCGTATCATACGCCGGTCAGCGTATGGGCGGCGTATTTATGGGCGTATCTGGAAAAAATAACAGAAAGTTGGGCGTATGGAACCTGAGGGGGGCGTATGATACGTCGACCCTAGGCGTATCATACGTCGGTTGCTGAACAAACTCCGGATTGTGGAATTTCAAGTTATTTAAACACAATCCAACCCTAATACGAAAACAACTTTCCAGGCTCAATTCTTGACGACTCTAATCTTATTTGTGGTGATCTCAAGGCTTCACATTCATCAAAAAGCATCTACAATCATCATCAAACCACGATTGAAGATTCAATGAAGACCATGAGTGGCTAGTTCGTTCGTGATTGCTTTCGGGAGTACGATTCTTGTCAAGTGAGATAATTGATATGCTTTGATTAGGTTTTTGTATTGAACATGAAATTATTTAATGAAAAATTATGTTTTGATTAAGTTAAAAGGTTTACTTATAAATAAAGTTGTGTGCATGATTATCAGTTTTCGGTTTTCTTGCATCGTGAACTCGTTAAACTAGTAGAGAATTTGATATAGGTAAATTGGTAACATTGTGAATGAACGAATCTTAAAGTTCCTTTATTACCACTTTAATCAGAAGTTAACATCTTGAAGTTATGTTTTTATAGACCCTAATTTAAAAGTATCAATTGTGGATCTTGCGGAATTGGAAACCCGGAAGTGATTGTTTTTCATTATTTAAGTAAATTCGTTTTAAAGTTTATTGCTTTTTGTAATTGTGTTCTTAATTTCATCCAAAGTTTTAATATTTAATTATAAAGTTCGGTTTTTATGTTAATCGAGTCATATTGTTAAATATTTTTCTCATATTCCCTGTGGAGACGACCTTACTTACCCTTGCACAATAAAGCTAGCTAAGACCGATATATTAACATGTTTTTGATCGAGTCTTGACAACCAGATCATTATACGTGTGATGTGTTCCACAAGATCATCTCAAAGTCTAAATGTATATCCTGGTCCGACAACATTCAAAATTTATATTTATATCCCCGATAAATTCCAAAAATAGATGAAACAATACTCTAAACGTTGATTCGTAGTATTTTGGTCTTAACAAAGTAATAACTCATTAGAACTTCATGATCACGTGTCACATAATTTCTTTTTGATAGTTCCATATCTTCAACTTCAAATTCTACTTTAGCCACTTTGGTAGGAAAATCGATGCCACTAGAATTAGACTAGTCAGAACTAGATGATGGCGAAATAAAATCCACTATGTTGAGTAGAAGAATTTTTAAAAGAGAAGGATTTGTTTGTATAAGATTATGTGGGTTAGATAAGTATTTATAGGGTAGAACAAAAAAGTTTTTATTCTTTTTTTATGGTTCAAACGATGTTGTGTGAGCTCCTAACGGTCAAAAACTGGCCAAACAATCAGGTTCACTGCTATAACATCACCACCCTTAGCCCCCAGAATAATACTATCCAAAACCATCAAGATCCTATCTGATTTATTTGGTTGTTTTTCATTCTCTTTGAATGTAGTAGTTGTAACACCCATCGTGCCATTGAAATCACTTTTTTATTTCACTTGCATCCATCTTTTCTACTTGTGAAAAACGAAAGAAGCTTCTAACTTTAACTTTATTTACCCGAGAACAACCCTGATTGATCTGCAGCCGTTGCTATCAACCATTAACACGGCGAGCAACTGCTGTTCTGTCTTCATTGGTTGCTAAATGATCTACTTTAGCCCACACTAATATCGTTTCTTTTGCACCAAATCTGTTGACCTGTTATCTACCAAAAAAATCACCCGCGTAATTGATTTTTGGCTAGTCCTAGTTGAGATCCTTTTTTTGTTACTAATTACTTGATCAACTGAACAAACTTCTTGTTGTCGTCTTCAACCTTGGAGCTCTGATACCATTGATTGACATAATAAGAAGAAAAAAAAGATAAAATCACACAAGAGGTTTTGGAAACACTAGATCGATATTGATATTATACGTTTCAAAATCTCATTCATCATGGTTTTATCGAGTCTTTGTCTTTGTTTAACAATTTGGTCTAGATAAACGGTATCATGGTTTGAAACCTGCCACTCGTATGCCGAATAATTTGATAATTTTTATTTATTTTCAAAATATGGTTTTAGGGTTTTCTAGTCTTACGAAAACTACATAAATAAAGTCGTGAACGTGAAGGGTAGAGATGAGAGGACAATGAAGAAAGAGCCATTCTTGTACAAAGAATTAAGGAGGGTCAAATGCCATGAATTCATATGTGACTTCATTCATGAAAACTAAATTAATCTCTCAACCTCCACACATTTAAGACATGATGCAAATGCATTTAAACACACATTAAGAGATTCATTTCTAAGTGCCAACCAAACTCCACCATTAAAGAACACTCTCAGGGATTCAACTCTCTCTGGCTTAGCTATAATGAACTCATTCAAGAGCCTCCTGCCCATTACTCTTTTTTATGTACTATCTTGTTATTTTCTTTAAGATGTATGTAAGGTGAGTAAGTGATACTTTAATTTGTCATTTATTTGTTTAGATACATTTATTTTCTTTTTCTTTTAAGACGTACGTAAGGTGAGTAAGTTAAGATACTTTTATTTATTGATCATTTAATTATTTAGATACAAGTTGGTCTGGTTTATGTTTTACATTAAAGTATCACTTATATTTTTCAATATCCAAACAAATTGATAATGGGTGGAAACTTGTTTAAAGAGTTTTCAAATGCTTAAACGTCATAACTCATAAGTCGCTTTACCAAAGAAATTATACAATCGTTTTAAGGATATAGTAATTATAATGATATTTAGTATGTTCACAAAATATACAACATATAAATAGACTGAAAGTGTTGCCTTGTGTTCTAGTACACGTATTGATACTTGTTTAAGTAGTACCCAATAACCCATCCATTTTATTACATCTAGTGGAAACAATATGAAGTGTCATTGACATAATTTTGGGACTTGGTAGAACAAAATTTTAAGTTAAACATATGCCTAGCGATCATGGGTGCAATGTTCAACCAGGGGAGAGACATTTTATCCGGTCGACCATCACTTTCTAGTAGTTTTTAACCTTGTAGGGCAAGTATATATATGGTCACTATAGGAATTAAAATAAGCCAATTCGTTTGGTAATCAATTAAGCCAACGATGAGTCAAGTTTTCTTTGGATCGAAAAGACTGTTATAATCCAAATCTTGACATGAAAACATGAGGTTGAATACGAGTTATATTCTATGAATAGAAATAGATTAATGTGTGAGTTGTTGTTTTATAAATAAAAAAAATCTAAAATTTTATTTCTAGTAGTACCAACGGTTGAACAGCTCGGGCTCATCATTGCTCTAGATCAAAGAAGAAATGTATTTTAATGATGATATTCACTAGAAGAGTTATATTTATATACTCAGGTTTCAAAATATTTTTTAATCATTCTATATAGGTTTCAATCAAATTGAATGTACTTTCATAATTTTAGAGGTTAAGTAGAAATAATAATCTTCCACACACACAATGCGTTGATCAAAATGCACATCGTTACGTGCTATTTAGGTTTCGAATTTCTAAAATTTCATGGATAGCGTTTTGAATTTTGTGAAACCACTTTTAGATTAAGGTATTTCATATAAAATCAATCTATCAGATAAGACATAAAATTTCACAAAAAGAATGAAAATTAATTGTATACGTCGTATGCAACACATACTAAAGATCGTATTTTTATAGGGGATGGCCATGAAAAAATTTTGGTTGATGATTGGTAGTTGACAGTTGTAATTCGACAGTTTGATAACACTAGTAGGAAAATCTTTCATTAGAAACTCCGTCAACACCATCTGATTACTTAAACGATTATTGTCAAGTACCAAGTTACCACTACTAAACTATTACCAATCAATTGTTACTGACATCTAGTTGTCATATACGCAAGTTAACACTCACGCCTACTGATGTACGAATTTCAATGCAATTTTCCACAATTTCCAGCCCAATATTACGAGGACTACATAATGTTTAACCTACTCCAGGTTTGGAAAATCATAAGACATTCTCCTAAGTGGATGTTTGTGCCGCAAAAGACTACGTCTTCAAGACAAGCAAAAACATTGGAGTCAAACGAGGGTAGTGATATTGAAACACGTCGAATAGATCTCAACAATTCAGACTCAGATGAGAATGAAAGCCTTGTGAAAGATGGTGTGGTCCGAGCGGAATAGGTGAAGTAGTATAAATGTCAACACTTGTTCCCTGGATCCCAAAATATTGACAATTTAACGGGTAAAATGGTGTAATTTAACGAGTTACAAACAAAGAGAATAGAGTTGAGGGGAAAGAAGCACACTACCAGCCAAAATAGTGATAGAGGGAAAAGATTTAAACACGTTAATGACGAACATGATCATATTAAAAATTTTATGTTATGTATTTGCTAAAATTTAAAAAGTTTAGACTTTAGCATATATATTAGATGTTTAATGTTTTATGTTATGTATTTGCTTAAATTTTTAATTGATATTATTTTTTTATCTTTAATGTTTGACGTTTTTTATTTATTTTTGAATGTTTTTATTTTTTATATAGATTTTTTAGCTAATCAATAATGTTTTTATATTGAACAATTTTTTTAAACTATTCAATATTAATTATATTAAAATATTTAAAAAGCTATGAATGAAGTCTCACTCATCACCATTTTTCCTTTTGAAGAAGTGAGCGAAATGAAATCTCATTATCTTATGTGATCGATGTGTACGTGAAACTAAGGCGTTTTGTTATACAATATATTCACTGTGGTAATAATGCATGGATAATTAAAACATCAGTTAATAAACTTAAATATATGGTGTTTAAAAGCAAGCATTCATGTCTAACAATAAATATGTTACATTTTTCTTCATATGTTTTTAATGTCTCATTGATATATATGTTGTATGAAAGAGCCATTTTATATTTACAATATCTTTTATGTTCCCTAGATGTTCAATGAATAACTTATTTTAAAAACTAGTGATGTTAATCGAACAATATTTTTATAGCTGTACGGGTTATTGGCTGGCTACTTGGGTTGGAACGTACTGTCAAATGTTATGTTAAAATAACTTGCATATATAATAATGATAATAACTTTATTTAAGTATTACTTGAGCCATCTGCAATTTCAAAATTATTGTTTTCAAATTGATTTTATGCAATATTAATTAAAAAAAAGGGATATAAAAGAAGTATTTATAAAATATGAAATTAGAAAAAACACATTTTTTCATATAAAGTATTTTATATATTCCCTCAAAACTTGATTAATTCCATATTTACATGGTGTAAATTCTAAAGAGTATGACGGTCATTTTGGAGTTAAACCGGACAAGAATTAGGAAGTACGTATAGAATAATCTATTTCATTTCGAAGAAATTGATGTACAAAGTTTGTGATGTTAAAATTTATTTTTTTTGAAACGGTGCTACCTTAGCTTATTGTGTATTTTGATTAGTTAATTAACTAATGTTTTTAATATGTATTGTGAATATACAAAAATGTAATGGAAGTAGAGTTTTGGTGTTTGGTCATATTTACTATATTATGAACTTCACCATACATATTATAAGGTGCGTGTCGCTGGTGGAGTGTATTCGATCTGTCGTAGGCACGTTTCTAGCACAACAAAAATATATTATAGATCTATAATGTGAAAATATAAGGATGACGAGACATATGTCATCATGCAAAATGTGTAGTGATGAGGAATTAAGATGTCAGCCATGTTAAATACATGTACATTGGAAGCGGTACATAGCTCCGAGATAAAGACACATGCAACACTCCTGGTTAAAGAACTTAATTGCTTAATTAGTCGGGATGTGTGTATTATCAACTAATGATGTCTGTGAACTGCTTTGTGTTCATTCACTTAGTAGTAGTGGACTTTCCCTTTAACAGATGCATGAGGTCTAACTATCTAGAGTTCAATATACGAAGAACAACTAGCTTCAACATGGCTTAGAGATAAGATAAAAGATTAAAACAAAACGTCATGATAAGGTAAAGATTAAACCAAGTGAACATGGTACGAGCATGGCATACTTACTATGATAACATAAGATACAAAGACGTACATGCTTGCTTTGGTAGACACGACCTTGAAATAATATGTTTTAATATGTGTTGGAATTCTATGAAAGAGTCTCTGGAGTCAGAATGCATGCCAGTTTCATACGACCAGGTGGAGTGGCACAAGATCTGTCTCTTGATATGCCTTCTTCACTATTGACATGATTTATAAGAATGATTTCAAGAAACAACGTGTTGCAAATTGTTTTACTTGTCTTTCAAACTAACACTTTGTTTTCCTAGTTGGTCGTTATTGTACACCATGTGTTACAAATGAACAAGTCTAACAATGTGTGTGTTTAGATATATAGATGTGTAATGACAACACATAAAAATGATCATTAACTTATCTCACTTGTTTCCGATCATTTATGAGTTTAAACCTCTTCTTAGTGTTTGATATTGAAATAAATAACACCCAAACATATCTTTTTATATATAGTTTTAGTTTACTCATAAAATTAGATTTTCATTATTTCACACATTTATTAAATATTCAGCATAATATCATGATTCAATCTATCTATCTATAAATAATATGATACTAAAATAAGCTCATTGAGACTTCATTATGAGTTTAATATTGAATATGATGTTTAACTTTTATTATTATTACTATTATTATTATTATTATTATTATTATTATTATTATTATTATTATTATTATTATTATTATTATTATTATTATTATTATTATTATTATTATTATTATTATTATTATTATTATTATTATTATTATATTATTATAATTATTATAATTATTATAATTATTATAATTATTATTATTATTATTATTATTATTATTATTATTATTATTATATTATTACTGTTATTATTACTGTTATTATTACTGTTATTATTACTGTTATTATTACTGTTATTATTACTGTTATTATTACTGTTATTATTACTGTTATTATTACTGTTATTATTACTGTTATTATTACTGTTATTATTACTGTTATTATTATTGTTATTATTATTATTATTATTATTATTATTATTATTATTATTATTATTATTATTATTATTATTATTATTTATTAGGGATAGGGACTCGATGGCCGGGTTCCTAGTTTTCCTTGGTTGTCACCTCAGAGTTTTCAATTTCCCCATTTTTTTTTGTTTTGAAGGGTGTCGTCCCGTTTTTACTCGTATTTTCCTTGTGTGCTATCGGGGTGGTATAGTACAACTTCCAACCACAAAAGGATAGGAGAAAGAGATTGGTGACTCCCGAAAATAATTCACCAGTTCGGGGTTAAGAAAACACATCGGGATCGTGGGGTGGTGTTCCCACCTGAGGCCAGGTCCCCCATCCTCCCCCGGTAACGAATCCATGCACTCTTAGATAACAAGTTCTATAAGTAGTTAAGTAAACATAACACACCCTTTTATATGCGTTGGAATTCTATGAAGGAGTCTCGGGAGCCAGAATGCATGCCAGTTTCATACGACCAGATGGAGTGGCACAAGATCTGTCTCTTGATATGCCTTCTTCACTATGGACATGATTTATAAGAATGATTTTAAGAAAGAACGTGTTGCAAATTGTTTTACTTGTCTTTCAAACTAACACTTTTCCTAGTTGGTTGTTATGTACACCATGTGTTACAAATGAAGAAGTGTAACGATGTGTGACTTTTGATACGTAAATGTGTAATGACAACACATAAAAATGATCTATTAACTTATCTCACTTGTTTCTGATAATTTATGAGTTTAAACCTCTTCTTAGTGTTTGCTATTGACATAAATAACACCCAAAAATATCTTTTTATATTTAGTTTTAGTTTACTCATAAAATTAGATTTTCATTATTTCACACATTTATTAAATATTCAGCATAATATCATGATTCAATCTATAAATAATATGTTACTAAATAAGCTCATTGAGACTTCATAATGAGTCTAATACTGAATATGATGTTTAACTTTTTTAATTATTAATATTTATTTACAACTATACTAATTAGTTTATTAGGGGATAGGGAGTCGTTGGGTTCCCTTGGTTGTCACCTCAGAGTTTTCAATGTCTCTCATTTTTTTTTTCCTGAAGAGTGTCGTCCCGTTTTTACTCGTATTTTTCTTGTGTGTTATCGGGATGGTACAGTACAACTTCCATCCACAAAAAGAGAGGAGAAAGATATTGGTGATTCCCGGAAATAATTCACCAGTTCGGAGGTTAAGAAAACACATTGGGATCGTGGGGTGGTGTTCCCACCTGGGGCCGGGTCCGCCATCCTCCCCCGGTCACAACTCCATGTACTCTTAGATAGCAAGTTCTATAAGTAATTAAGTAAACATAACATACTCTTTTTAATGCAATTTAAATATTACTAATTACCAACCTAAAATTGCATTAATTGTTGTACACTAAGCATTGAAGGTTGTACATGTCTTTTTTTTTCTTGTAATTTTTTATTTTAAGCACAATACTTTTACATTTTTTACTATTTAACTCTTATATTTTTTCACTTTCAATTTTACTCTACACTTTTCATTAAATTTTGAGAGCTGATACGTGGTAATGTGTGCGTATGGTTCAACGTTGTTATGTTTATTTTTTTTAACAGCTCCGTCGTAACGTGCGGGGTCCTAGATCGACTTAGTTATTGTATTTAATGTTTTTTCATTTGCTTGTGTGGTTTAACGTTTTCACGTCTATGTTTCTTTTGATTTTATTTATATTTTAATGCGAGTTCTTCTGGTGTTAATGGTCGCTGGCGATGGTATGACATTGGTATCATTTGGTATATTTTTACGCCTCCCTGCAACGCGGATGCTTAATACTAGTTATTTCTTAATTGAAACAGATTAAAGTGTAATGTTACTTTTTCTTTATCAGACATAAATCCATATTTGTATAGTGGTTTTGGCCATTATGTTCTTCCAAGGTCATGCCTTTATGTGGAAGTAAAAGCCCCACCAACGTCAACCTGTGGTTAAAGTTAAAAGCCAAATGAGAACATTATAATAGATGTTAACCTGACCTTCAACCTGAACTCTGTCTATCTATAGATCTCAAATATCTTTATCACTGACTACACATATGCTTACACTAACTCCCCTTCATCCAAAGTACCAAAGTGTCATCAATATTTATCAACCTCATTTTTTGTTGGATACCTTTAATTCTCTTCCCTACATTTTTAATTCTATCTATTCATCTAGTATCTAGTAGTAATATTATTGTAGCTTCATTCATTGATTTCACCCTAATAAAATAACGCTTTGTCTAGTTATTGATTGCATCAACTACTACATTGGTTTTAGATGGTATAGAGTTTTATGATAATTGATGGACCTATGTTTTATAAGACCTGTGTTACTAGTGAAAACAATTTATGTGTTATAGTTATAATCATTATTTGAGTGGCATCGTATATTTGTATTATTAGATGACAACACCGATGTTGACATTGTAGAATTTAAAATTTATATTGGACTTTTACTATAAGTTGAATCATAAAATTAGTTTTATAATTAGTATTGTATGTATTTCCGTATTCTAAAATTTATGTTATTGATATTGGAGATCCGACCGGGTAAAAGGAATCCTCAAATGTTCAAATATTGAAATAAGGTTGCATAGGTAAAATGTTTTCTAGGTTTAGCGAGTATTCGTTATCATAATTCATAATGTTTGACAAATTCTATTATATAGGTTTAAGCAACAAATGGCATCCATCTATACGTTCTTGGAAGTCACAAGTACCAGCAGATGATCAAGAAACCATTTTCTCTCGATACATTTTGAAGAACATCCTTTTGGTTTCGATTTGAAAACCTATGCACTTAGGAGTCCCTGGTAACTAAACAAACAAGAATTTACCATGACTGCTAGAGTTTACGACAACTACAACTTTATAGAGACGAGAGCACGTTGAATTTGTCTTTATATTGGATGGTTTGGTGTTTTGATGATCTCTACCTTGTTATCCACAACTTATGTATTTATCATCACATCTATTTATTTAAATAATAATTAGCATGAAGAGGTAGGCTCAATCGATCATGAAAGTATAGATAATTGTAAGAGGATTAGTAACTTACTGGTGTATATATAATAATTGAATATGATAACAACATTTGGCTACTCTTATCAAATGCATTACTTATCTTTTTCATAATAATGATGGTAACATTTGATTTTGACCCTTCAAAGAAACAATCTCAACACACTTTAAATTCTAAAGATTGGTGCTTATAAGCACAAACACATGAAATCAAGAAGAATTTGTTGGTTGGTTTTGCTTAAAGTAAAATGAAGTTTTAAATTTTAAGGTACACAAGAACAAGTTAGGGGTATTCATTAAAAGATCCATAATTAGTGTGCAATATAGATACAATACGCAATGTGTTAGATGTCACAATAAATAATTAATATATGACGCTAACATATTACCAACATTGATTAATACGACTCGAGAAGGGGGTCCAAATAATAGGGTTCATTTTCTTGTATTTTAACACTTTAACCCTCTATGTTGTATGTGGTAGAATAGTTAGAAGAATGTATAAAAGAAATATTTCACTAAGACTCTCAAGTTGAAAAGTTTTTGTCCCATCATTGATTAAGGCTTCCTATGATGTTGATGACTTATCCCTTCTAATGCTAAATGCTTATCAAACTAAAAAAACAAAAAAAAGTTAAAAGAAGAAATAATCATCAAAACCATATAATGAATAAAATACAGAAAAATTAGGAATTACAAGAGGAGATGATACAATTGGTTTAGTTGCTCAGTTAAAGATCCTTCAGTGTCATTAGTGGCGTTCTTTACACCTGTATAATCAACAATGGTTCTTGAAGGCTACACAAGTGTTGTGCATTTAGGTTTGTAGACGAACTAAGCGTTTAGCAAACTATTCAACAAGTACTTCGTTCATATTCATTTAGTGAACTGTTTGATGAGAACTGCTTGAGATACACCTCTTTGAAGACATGGTTCAAGATAAAAACATGTTAAGATGTAAGATTAAGATTAAAAACATTTAGAAGAAGATGTAGATGTATCTTACATGAGCCTTACCTAGTAGCCTTTACATTAATTTATTTTTTTTTAATTTGGATCAATTTATTTTGTTGCCCATTGTGTAAATCTTATTGTTAGTGGTATAGGGATTAAGTATTGAGTATATTGTTGGCCATTGTATGTTTTGTTTTCTACTACATAATGATTGCCTACCATGTGTTGTATGATAATCTACTACCGGTGTGTGTTTCATGTTTGTATTGTAATAGCTTGCTCTGCTAAAATTGATGTTTTCTTTGTATTGGGTGATGAATCATGATTTGCATTGGAGTCGGAAGTCTCGCTAAAACAGCCTCTCTATGAGCCTCTCATAAGTAGACACGCAAGTTCACATAACCCGATAGTTGTTAAAAGCGCGAGGCGCACTCAAAATGCAAAAAAAGCACGTCCGAGAAAAACAAAGCACAATAAGGAAAAAAATAACAAATATATACGGTCAATTGAAGAAGTAGATGATGTGCCATGATCCCATGTTAGTTCGATAAAAGGCAACTACTAAGCTTGCTACGAAATTTCACGTGTAGCGAAAACTTTACATTCGTTCAAGTATGTTTGCTACTTTATGTGGCAAACAAATTTGTTCTATAAAACCCCGGTTCAAAATCATTAGAAAATATTTCCAAATAATTACGCATCAACCCATGATGCACTTAACGACAAGAAAATAATAAAAATAAGCAAGGATTGAATCCTGTAAAGAGACTTAATTGAACTGAGATTATAACATTAAAAAAAACAGAAACCTTTTTAGATATATCAAAAAATAAATCAACAAATATTTATCTGAAAAATTAACAAAATAAACGTTTTAAACTTTACATCCATCTCATAAAATAAACGTTAAACCCAAAGAGATCCCGACTAAAAAAGTCAGGGTGTATGTTGTACTAAAGCTGCTATTTTAGTTGTTACTCAACACATGCATCTTTGTTCATGTGAGTAACAAACAAACCAATGAGTGAAAGGTTAGAATTCATTTGGTGTTATTAAGCATCTGTGTTCATGTGGTAAATACATCTCGCTATCGGAGGTTTTATTTTTAAAGCACGACTTCATGTTAGAATTCACCTGGTGTTTGGTTGCTGAGGTTCTTTTGTCCTTACACTTGGCCTACAAAATTGGTCATCTTATTAATTTTTATCTAGATATTCAGATGCTACCATTAACTGTAATATAGTAGAGTACGTTAAGCAACTTCAGTACCGCACACAGATTTTAATCACAGATTCATATTCAGTTTCCCGTTCACTTTGTTGACAAGCAAGTCAGATTTGAAAGCTGTTACATATTCCTCAACACAAATTTACTCAAGATGATGAAGCAAATTCTGAAAAAAAATGTCTTTAGAGGATTTCAGAAGTTGGTGACATTTCGTTGCAGCTGCCTGAAAGTATCTTACAAGCTTGTTAAAGCCCTCTTCTCAAGGTATTAATTTTTCAATGACTACATATTATTATTAACAAGATGTATAATAGATATAGGTCTTGATACTAATATATCACAATTAGTGTCCTAAGTTATGAAGCCTGATGAAATATCAGTCTAGAGTTAGCTTAGCGTTGATCTGCTTTAAAAACTTCATTAGATGAGCTGATGGATCAATGTTAATGTTTTCTGATGTTAATGTTCTCCACACTGATGAATCAATGCTGACGTTCTCCACACTAACAGATCAATGTCGACGTTCTCTACGTTCATGAATCAACACTAACAATCAAATTATGGCAAATGAGATCATAGATTTAACATGTGTGAAATATTAGGCTCCGCTCTTCAGCGCTTTATTCAGTTGCACTAAATCGAGGAACACGTTCCAAGTCTAAATCTCTAATCAAACTAGCATAGATACATTTGCATGTAAATATAAACAAACTCTGAATACTGAAAATGTCAGATGATAAAATCTCTCTACTTAGTAAACTGCTCACTCACAATGGTCGAGTAAACCGCTCACTCACAATGGTCGAGTAAACCGCTCACTCACATTGACCAAGTGATCCACAATATACTCATATGCTTGATTTTAAAAAAACTGCAAGGCATGAGGCTCTAGAGGCGATCAGAAAAACGCCTAAGGGCCAGCATTGGTCACAATTGGGGTCTGTAAAAGGGTTATGTGTAGAGAAAACCAAAAGGATCAAGAGATTATAAATGATTTGCATGCTAAAAAAAGGCCACTATGTAACAAAGATGACACAGTTTTAGTTTTTGGTTGTACATAAGGCTTATTTGGTTATACATAAAGCAACGTCTCATACGTGAGGCTCTCGCTTCATGCCCCATGCCTAGCGTCTTAACCTTTGAGGCCTAACCTCCTTGAAGCGCCTCACGCTTTTTAAAACCAAGCTCCTATTTGTTCTTATCATTCTAATTCTGTATTCGTCTGGTATTCGTAGAACGTTTCTCAACATCAAGTTCACAAGTATCCTAATCTAGTATTCTAACGCACCATGATAACATTGATCCTAATATTACACTAACCAAGATTAAGCAAACCCTAGACTAAACACCCCAACTTCAAATCAACTAACCAAATTCAACACAGAAGATAATAATTCAAACTCAAATTCAAATTCAAATTCATATTCATATTCAAAACAAAACTTGATTCAAAACAGAAAGCACATTCAAAGGCAATCTCAAACAAATACAGTGCATCAATTCATATCATAACTCATAAACCATAATTAACCTAAAGAACTTGAAGATCAGTACCTTCTCCCAGATCCACCACCGTAACCACCGCGACCACCACCGTAACCCCCGGGAATCGACGCCGAAGCCATCGGAGTCTCCTCCTTAAGCACAACTCCAGGAAGCTCACTCATACCGAGAGACGCAAGCAGATCAATCGTCTCCTTATCGACCTCAATACGATCGGTTTTAATAGCAGATTCATCAGGAACAAAGTCCATACGTCGTTCTCTCTCTTCCTCCTGCAGCTTGAGCGAAATGCCTCTCACAGACCGCCCCTTCTGAATGCGCTTCATCAGATGCGTTGAGAATCCGGCGATCTTGTTGCGGAGGCGCTTCGACGGAATGATGGCGACTTCTTCGAGAATCTTCTTGTTGGTGTGGAAATCGAGGGTCATTTTGGAGTGGTATCGTTCGATCACTTGACGTGATGATTTCTTCACGGTTTTGGTACGGACTCTACCCATGTTTTCAGGTGAAGTGGACGGCGGCGATGGTGGTTGAACGGAGGATGTGCGGCGGATGTGATGAAGATGATTAGGGTTTGTGAGTGGAGATTTGGGGTTTATAGATTAGGGAGTTTGGGCCTGGTGGACTATGGTTGGGCCTAGTCATGCTGAAAGTGTACATTCAGATGAACAGATCTGATAATCTGATATTTTTGAATAACAAAAATCTAAAACTAAACACGTGTTTGGCGGTTTGGATATCAGTTTATTCTGTTTATTTGGTTTTGAAATTTTGTGAATCTATTTGAAAACCAAACGGATCAGAACTAAAGAATTTCTGATCGAATCAAATTCAACTTATTTAGTCGGTTTATTTGATTAAAATCGGTGATCAGATGGACGTGGGGAGGATATGACTTGACTTGGCGGTGAAACATTAATGATGAGAAGAAGGCGAAGATGATTTGGGGCTTGGTTACGGTTGAAGACCAAAGAGTTGTTTTTTAGTTTAAAAAATGTTTAATTTAGTAAATGATTTTCAAAGCATTAATTTTAGTAAATATTTTTTTCGTCAAATTAGAGATTTCGATGGCTTTTATTTTATTTTTATCACCTTTTTCAAAATGATTACTTGCTAAATCTTGACAAATACAATTTTGTTTTGCATTCATTTTGGATCCTTTAATATGATTTGTTTTGCATTCGTCAAATTACTATTTCAAAAAAATTAAAACAAAACAAAAATGTTTAAACTCAAAAGCTTAAAAGTTTATGAGTTTATGTCTACCTTAATGCCTTAAGCCCATCCTCTTTAGATGTTATATAATATGTTAAGAGGCTATGTTGGTTACTAGAGTAATAGACACCGATTGGTCACAACACTAGTACAAGATGTAATGCAAGTGATACAACCCTTCATTGGAGACAAAATTATTATTTATTAGCCATTTTTTATTCATATTATATATGTTTGTTTCCACAATAAAAATAAAGTTGTTGTGGCTTGGTGGTAGCGCGTGGGCAATTGCAACATTTGTTCTCTCATATCATCAATATTATTCGTTTTGCTCACGAGAAGTTTACGGGTTTGCTTTTGGTTATCCGGGTGAAAACTTCCTAGGGAGGTCACTCATTCTTAGATTGCTGCCATCTGAGCACGTTTAACTGTGAAGTTTTCCTCTCATTCACGGCCAAAACGCGATGGTAATATTAGAGACAGGACATTCATTATGAACCCAACATATTTTCTGTCCACAACCAATGTGAGATTTGGCTAGGGTGTTACAATCACCCCCAATTTAGACTCATCTTCCTTGATGAGGTTTGCCTCACCTTTCCATCCATGGATGTGGGATTTGCCTAAAGTGACCCTCTAAACACCCCTGGGAACTCACCATCCTTGATGAGGTTTGCCCCACCATCTCAAACGGCACAAGAGTACTCTAATATCATTTATGCTTGTAACATCCGACCCCTCATATCATCAATATTGTCTGTTTTGTCGAGCTCACGGGTTTGTTTTTAGTTGCACGGGTGAAAACTACCCAGGAAAGTCACCCATCCCTAGATTGTTGTCAACTGATCACGCTTAACTGTAAAATTCTCCTATCATCCACAGCCAATACGCCCAAAACGCGTTGGTGATGTTAGAGGCAAGACATTTTTTATAAATCTAGCATCCCTCCAGTATGCGAATCATGTGGGATTTGCCTAGGGTGTTACAACAAGAGATACTTCAAGGTCACGGTTTCAAATTTTGAATCCCATATCCTTTTCCCTGGCTGGTTTGAAACCAGGGGTGGACCATGGTTGGGGTGGGGGAAGCCTGCACCCCATGAATTTTTTTTGTAATGCTATATATACCATCAAATCTCGACCGACCCCTATGAAATTTCTATACCGACCCATGTAAAATTTTGACTCGACCCTAAAGAAATGTTGACACGAACCACAATAAATTTTAAAACTGACATAATAGTTTTGAAACTGACCTTAATAAAATAATTAACAAATATAAATCAATTAGTTTGTATAATAAGTCTATTAAAAAACTATTTTAGATAATTTAAGTTTAAATTAACAATTAACTATTAAGTCCATACTTAATTAATTTTTAACTTAGCAAACCCATTTAACAAAACTCATGCTTGAGTTTGATCGTGTAGAACTTTAATTCTAAGTTTTGAGATCGGCTAATATTAGCTTTTTTTAGCTTGAATTTTTTCAAGTTCGAGCTCTACTTAGGCTCGGTTGCTTATTGATTAACTATTTGTATCAAATAAACTATAATAATAAGTATTTGAGTTAATTATATGAATTGTCACTGTGCTTAGGCTTGTTTTTATTTTTGATTCCAGGATTGAAAAATTAAAGGTCAGTCCAAACGTTTGTCAAAACGTAACACAAAAGGTCTCTGACATAGATGACAGTCAAGTCTTTTTTTGTTAAATTTAAAAAATGATTAAAATACCCTTTGTGATAAAATCAATATATTATAATACCCACACCCCAATCCCTACCCACCCCCACCCCCACCCCAAAATTCTTCTTCTTCTTCTTCTTCTTCCTTAAGTTCAACTCCAACGAACAACCACAACAACTTCGGCGACAAACCAATCACAAATCGGAACTCCACCACCATCCCCCTACCACTACCGGTCTGCCACCACCATCTCTAACACCCCCGAAACCTCACCACCATCCCCACCACTGGCGATCTACCACCACCAGTCTACCACCACCATTTTCAACACTATAAGAATGCCACCACCATCCTTACCACCACAAGTCTGCAACCACCATCCTTAACACCACTAGAACAACATCACCATCCACACCACCATAGGTTTGCAACCACCATCTCTAACACCACCGGAACTCCACCACCATCCCCACCACTACCTGCCTGCTACTACCATCTCCAACACTTTGTATATAATAGATAATTTCATCTCATATTAAAGATCAACCCAATTAAAACAACAAAGTCTAACGAATTTGTATTTGACCATGGAAGTTTTTTTAGGTACCACAAGCCATTATTTGTTATTCAGTACAAGATGCTTAGTGCTTACCTATGTAAAATATACCCTTTTCACGTATTGTGATATAATAAATTATTGATTTTTATATGTTTTCAACTAAAATTGTTCCAGAAAGCATCACTACTGTTAGATTACTCATAGAAACAGATCGATGTAGAAGGCTTTAGAGTTTAGGGCATGCAAGCTCTAACACCCTTTTTTTACTACCTTGTAGCGTATTACTAATATCGAATTAATACTTATTTTAACCGCGTTATAATAATATTTAGTGTTGTGTAGAAAACAGCATTTACCACTGAGTTTCTAAGTTTGAAGAGAAAGAAAATGAACGTAGAAAAAACAACGGTGATAAAAGAACCAAAAAATAGTATACGACTAGAAAATGTTCTAAAAGATTGGAGTCTACATTTCACAACACTCTTAATAAACAAAGAAATAAGTATAACAAAAGGGATGTATAAATAGGGGTGAGCATGAACAAGTTCTTTTCAACCGGAACCGCTAGAACCGGCTGGAGCAAACCGTCCAGTACCTGTTGTATTAATATAGGTTCGGTTCTCTGTCCCTAAAATATGCGTATACGGTTCCCGGTTCGGTTCCGGTTCCAAACCCGGATATATACTTAAAACCGATCGCCCATAAAAAGTTCGAATGCTAATAAAATACTAACTTATTTATAGAGCAAAAGTTACTAATAATTAACCTAAAAAACTTCTGACAAAACAAACATACCTAACCAAATACACTATTGGAGAACAACATTCATTGACATCACATCAGATTGTTATTATGGTTTGTGTATTCAAATTATGGTTTAATTTGAATATTGATTTAATCTTTATAATAGATCATCACATTATATCATTAAATTGGGTTCTTCAACAAAAACGGTTCGTTACCAGTTCTTCAATGAAACTAGAACCGGTTTACCCGCTTAGGAACAGAACCGATTAGGTTACCATAAGGTTCGGTTCCGGTTTTCATATTTAAACTATCCGATTCTCGGTTCCAACCGGTTCCGGTTCGGTTCTAGCCGGTTCGAACCGGTTGCACACCTCTAATAAAAGATAGATTGATAAAACATGCTTTCTTGTTCTATCTAAATAGAACGCGATTGGGAGATAAAATTTGCCCAAACTTTCCCCCAAATTTCACTTTTGTTTTAAAGAAAAACTTCTAAGGTTTTGATATTCTTTCCTTTTTTTTCATTTTCGTATCTTTCTATTTAGAAAACAAACACAACCATGAAGAACTAACCTTCTTGTAGGAGTTGTCATTGTATTCTAAAGAGTGAGAGTGAGAATGAGGGATGATTTCAAAAGAGGATAGAAGCTCAAGAGTTTAATATAGTGAAAAAATTAATTGGCGTCGTTATCCCAATTTATTTGACTTTAATGGAGTCATTGTCGCAACTAAGGATGACCGCAAATTATACATGGGATATGGCGAAGAAGATAAGATAATCATTCTCCTGTACTTTGTAAAAACATATTGCTCGTGGGCAATCATTTCTGTAAAAGGTAACTAATATATTAGTATTTTTTTAATAAATTACTATAACTAGAAGGTCATACCGTAATTGGCCACAGATAAGGCTACGTATCGTGAAAAGTAGGTAATGGTGACCACAAAATTGACATGGCCTTTGATGAAAGAACAAGGTTTTCTCAACGAAATTTGTTTACGACGAGTAGTTATGACACATGGCAGGGAGGGAGTATATGATGGTTATCGTCCTACTGATCCACAAAAATATATACTCTAAGATAAGTGTCATAATGAAGTGGGTGTTTCTGTTGCTTGATTTATTGTGCAGGGTCCAGAGAGGAATTAATCGGATTATTTTGAGATCTTATGTATAGACTAACCTTACATTTTGGGTAAGAGGCTAATAAGTAAATATAACAAAAGTTCTGACTACAAAGTGAAAAGATGCAACTTTGGTGTTCAATGTATGAGTTGACACCATTTGGAGGACCATGTGTTAGAATGTATCATTGGAATCTTATCCGTTTCTCTTGGGTCGATATTTTATCTTACACCCAATTTAAGCCACCAAGCAATTTTCTAGAAATTGAGGGAAAATTTTGTCCATGGAGTAGTACTTAATCACAAGGATGCTATTAAATAACACTACATTATCATGAAAGAGACCAAAACTTTACAAATGTCAAGTAATGTATTCTATTTTGTCTAGCATTCCGGTAGCATTTTAAATGAATAAATCAAGCGTAGTTAAAAAGAATAAACTTTTACGATAAAAAGAACAATAAAAACTTAAATCGTTAAGATTTGAACCTACATAATCTTATCACCAGGATGTCCTCTTGAGAACATTGGAAGATTTAAATGCCAAGGTGAGTAAATTGAGCTTTAGAGTATACATCAAAATATGATATTAAGGATAATTGTTTTCAATCAACCTTGTTCTTCTAAATTTGTACAAGTGGCTAACAACTAACTTGATCTAACTTTATGTTTAGGCTTAATGTGCATAGAATTTTGTATGAATGACATGGTCTTGAAGACTATGATCTTCAATAAAAGGGGAGTAAGAACTTTGATTGTCAAATATATGGTTATCTAAGGACTATGATTCTCGCATGGATATGAACGAGGACTTGGATTGTTTGATCCTCACTAGATGAAAAGCATGAATGAGGTTTTAAGTTTTTCCCAAAAACAATGGATTCGAGCTTCAATATTGGTGTTACATGAGAACTAATGATCTAGCCTTTTTGTTGCAATACCTCATGTCTTGGTTTGGGGCGAGTTATAATGCAAAGAGGCAAGATAGTTGCTTATAATTCTCGTCATTTTGAAACGCTACAACTCTAATTATTTCAGTTATTATCATAGGTTGGTTGTTGTGGTCATCACATTAAAGAGCCGGAGCCACCGTTTATATAGTGTGAAGTGTACTGTTTATACATACCACAAAAGTATCATATACTTCTTTGATAAAAGAAATCTAAATACAAGGCAACGTCAAGCATTATGTTTTTGAGATCTTATATGACCCCAAAAAGGCAAACATTGTTGTTAATACACTTGGCCGAAAAAAGGAAGCATTAATCTATTAAAGTTAATAAAACTAGTATTTATGAAGAAAAAAAGTCAACACAAATAATGAATTCATCATTTTACTCTTCCTAGTAGCTACTAATCTATAACCAACTAGCTTTAACAAACTCGTAAATTACACGGGTTAAATAAATAAAATATTAAATATAAAATTTTTTTACTTAAATTATAAATCGATATTCTACAATTGAAAATACATATAAATTAATGACTATAAGTAATAAACAATAATTTTTCTGTTTTTTCAGAAAATAAAGTACGCATTTTGTTTCAAAGCAAACTGATTTATAAAATATAATTTCTAAAAATTTCTTTATTATAACTACCAATTTTAATTATATATGGTTTATACAAAGTTTAATTTGTAGAAACATCAATTATAAAATATTTCATATTTTTAAATGAGTTTGACGTTCTCGAAAAATTTCTTTTGTAAAAATTTGTTTTTTTAAATAATATTAATAAAAAGATTTCTTGTTTAATTTATTAAAAATTTATTTTTAATCTAAAGAAGAATTAAATAAAATTATTTGTAATTAATATAGTTATTTAATAAGAGAGAGAAACGGAAAAATATTGATGAAGATGAATGTGATGGTGCCACTTGTCAAATCTATTTACACTTTTTATTAGAGTAGAAAGATTAGTTTTAATAAACCCGTATATTACACGGGTTGAATAAATAAAATATTAAATGTAATAAAATTTTACTTAATTATAAAACGATATTCTAAGATAAAACATGATTAAATTGCGTAGGAGTAAAAACTATAAGTGTAACATCCTTGATTTTTCATGCTTAACATAATTGCTTAACTCTTTTAATGATTATGGCATTTCCATATGTAAACATTGATTGATTTCAAGAACGTATTTGTGAAAACTATCTCATGTTCTATACATTGTGATTCATTGTGATATCATTGCATGCTAATGTGATTCTATGATAACACATATGTAAATACTAGGTCTTGCTATAAAGAGTAACTTGGAAGTGCCCTAACATTAACCAAATTCTAAAACAATACAAAATTACAACATAAGTAAAACATATATAACTATAAGGGTGAAAAATTTACATATGTGTAACTTAGGGTTACATATGTAACTTTTGTTCAAAGGATAAAGATTTAATTAAATTAAGTCCTATAATTATCTAGACATAATAAAATATAAATATATATATATATATATATATATATGCATGGATAATTACAAATTATTATATATATTATTTTATTATTTTAATCATTTTAAGTGATATATATCTAATAAAATAATAAATAATTAACTAGTAATTATCCTAAATCTAACAAATAATAAACCAAACTTATTCTAACTCTAAGATATGACAAAAATTTAATCATACCTATCCCTGCTAAAATGTATGATTTTTATTAATAAAATATTATGAAAATCAATCATAATCGAAACCTAAAACCTTAATTTTTCTACTATAAATAGAGGATCTTATTCTCATTATTTTTCACACCCAACTCTAAATATAGAGTTCTCACAAAATCAAATATCAACTCATAGCACCTCTCTTGAAGATCCAAGAAGTTTTCCTTATCGAGTAAATTTTTATGTTCTTCGCGTGTTCATACCTTTCCAATTGTGTTTTTTCAAAATTCAATTATAACTAGCTTGGATCTATGATTAAATAACATTCTTGTGTGATAATCATAGATCTAATATGGATCGAAACATTAAATAAACACGAATTCATCAAAAACTTAGCTTAAACATATCAAGCTAGAATTTTCGGATTTTGACAGATTCAAGAGGCCAACTTCGGACAGCCACATCTTCTTCATAACAAATTCTTTTTCGATGATTCTTTTTTTCAAAATTAAATTAAAAGTCTTATCTTTTTAACCATATAAAGAACATCTTCGAACTCATTGATTTGATCCCTCAAACAGATCGCACAAATTTAGTGCGCGAATCTGTCCAAAGCTATCAAAACCCTAAATTTTGCAACATTCCAATATTTTCATGAATATAATGTAAATAAATGATTTTTATTATAAAATAAGTAATATAAACATGTTTTAAACAATAAAATCCAAACTTTAATGATTCTTATGATTATCTATTGATGACCTGTCGTTGGGGTCATGCAAAAACCTAATCAACCTAGGTAGCTAGGGTAAGTCAGGTATCGTATCCACGGGGAGCATGTGGTTAGTGTTACACGATTCGTTTGATTATTTAATTAAGTTACTTACCTAAAACTAAATTATTAAACTACTTATATTATTGCCTCTTGGCTGTGAAAATTGGATTTTGAAATAATTAACAACTGAACTAGGAAAACAAATTGCAAATAATAAAAATTAATTAAGAAGACAATTATGAGAAATAGTAATCCACCCCGGGATCAAGGATTGGTTTTCGGTAATTGTTTAGTCCAAATTGGTGGAAAATCCTTAACGGGGATTCTATGCGTGTAATGATTAAGTGATATCGATAATCAAGACTTAATAGGTCTTAATACACAATGCCAATTCGATTAGAAACCAAAACTTACAATCATATAATTTCCGGAAGATTAGATGATATTAAATCAAAGTTTACCAAAATCATTGTTTAAATAACCAAAACACAAGTTAAACTTATGAAAGAACTTAACAGGTTCTAAAGTTTAATCCCAACAAAGTTAAACATAAACAAAAACCTAATCACACAAAACCTAATACCCGAAGTAGATCACGAGAAGATTAGCCGCTCATCGTTCTTGAATGATCTTCAAAACCATTGTTGATTTGCATTCCGGATGATTGAATCTTGTTTTTGAGAGTTGGAATGGTGAAGAATTGATCCCAGAACTTCCAAAATACGTCTTTTTTCGTCTTAGGTCGAATGAGAATCAAGTGGTGGCTAAAACCTAAATAAAACGCGTATTTAAGGGTTTTTGAAAAGGGTCCTGGCGTAGGCTACGCCAGCCAGCGTAGCCTATGCTGGGGTGTATTCTGCTGATTTTTTACTTGAGTTGGCGTAGCCTACGGTGGCTACAGTAGGCTACGGTGGAAGCCTTTCTGCTGCACTTTAAATCCTTCTTTCTTGACACCTCCAATGACTTGTTTCACCATGTAAGCTTCCAACTTGCTTGTTTTACCTACAAAATCACTTCCAACTCATAGTTAACCTATTCAACTTAATCACATGCATAAAAACGAATAATCATATGTAATATTTAACGTTTAGACACTTAAAACACTATTCCAACACACTCGTATCATCTATCAACTTGAATCATGTTTCTAGTAAAAATTTTCACATTTTCAATTGTAACCCTATACTATACAACTTGTCTATTCCCATCCTTGCTAAAATTGTATTTAATCTTGTTCCTTATACTTTATAAACATATCAAACACATCTTTGACTTGGTCTAGTATATATCTAAAATCGTTTCACCCGGTATGTAGTTATATGGCAAACAAAAGGTTCTGGCTAAGGAAAAACAGGATACTTAAGTGAAGAAAATCCAACAACTCTTTCCTGTGAATTCTTTTATTGGATGTGCTACTCTTGGATTACACGTATCTAGTATAAGACAACCGTTCTTGAACTTTTATAATAACAACCACGCAACTATCGACAAATACAATAAACTAACTAAATAAAGTTACTTAGGGCAATCATCACTCCAAGTTACTAGAAATTACAAGATCAACCCACCTACTTTACAAGGTGAGTTCATAGCTCATTTTTCTTTTGTATTTTAGGGTGTGATAATACGTAATAAAACAACGATATCAACTTTTTGAATTTTTTTTCAACAAAAAAATCAAACATTTTGTTTAAAAATTTGTCATATTTATAAACATCCTTATTATAACTCTCATTTTTTTTATTATTTTTGGTTTATAAAAAATTTTCTTTTTAAAAACACTAAATTTAAAATATTTCATATTTTTAAATAAGTTTGATGTTTTAAAAAAATTATTTTGTTTAAAATTTTTTCTTTAAAATAAGTGATAAAAAGATATATTTCTTAATTTATTAGAAAACCATTTTTAATCTAGTAAAGACTTAAATAATATTATTTGTAATTAAGGTAATTATTTAATAGCAGAGATAAGCGGGGAAATTTTATGAGAATGAATATGGTGTTACCACGTGTTATCTATAGTTACCCTTTTATTAGAGTAGAAGAATTAGTAATTACTGAATTACGCTTGTATTAGTCTTAACAATTAAATTAGTTTTAATTAAAGGCTTTGTTTTCTATACTTCTTTTAAAGGAAATTTATTTTGTATTTGTATTTGATCCTCCTCAGTGATAAATTTATATAAGAGTGTATATATGAATAAGGGAGGGACATGCATGTTGTGTATATATGAATACGCGATCGGGTCAAGTCAGACGGGTAACAAGTTAGAACAAATAATTCTAAAAGTGATATTTTCGTTGTTGAGTTCTATAATACATAGGCTTCTTATATTTTATCAACGGTTGTCGAGTTTCATAATACATCTTTTGTATATATTCTTTTATGTTCATATATCGTTGAAAAATTTTGAGCATATATAAATTTAGCCTACTTCAAAATAAACATGTAAATAAAATGATCGAACGTATGAAAATATAGACATTTGATGAAAACAAATGGAGTGTGGATTATGTTTATACGTTTTAGAACATTCACATCTCATTCTTCATCTTTATTTCTATAATTACATTAAACTCATTATTTTTTCTTTCGTATTTTCAATTAAATAGTAATTTTTTATTCATTTATAATTATATTTTTTTTCTTCTCTACTTATAAACACTTTAAAAAAATATTACTAAATTAATAGAATGAACAATGTCTATCAAATATACATATAAACAGTAATATATTCTTTAGCCTTCACTCACAACAACTCGCAACCACTCATAACAACTTACAACTACTCACAACCGATTTCTGTAATACAAAAAACACACTCATAAATATATAGAAAATGAGATGTAAATGCTCTACGATATATCACGTATGTTATTGTTGTATAGATAAAAGCTCATAACATGAAACATGAATACTGATTCATATCTTTAAAAAATGTAAAATTAGTGAAATTAGATGTTGTAAAACAATTGTTGTTTAAAAGAAAATTAAAAACAAAGGGAAGCATGTAGAAATGAAGTTTTAAATCCATAAATATTTGGTTTTTAGTAATTGTTATATACAGAGTCTAATTACTAGTTTATATGTGCATATTAATATTATTATGTATATAGTATAACCATCTAACTCTTTTCCATGCTTTTACATACTTTACATTTTAACTTCAATAATTTTTCACTTTTAACTTGGTCTCCTATACTTTTAATCTTTTACAAATTTTTCGTTTTACATTTCGGTCTAAACTTTAAGAGTTAACACAGCGTAACATGTACATGTGGTTCAACGTTGTTTTACGACTATTTTTTCCCATTTAACGACCTCATCGTAAAGTGTGGGTCCTAAATCGATTCAGTTATCTTTACGTTTCACGTGCGTGGTTCAACGTTTTTACAGTTACTTTCTGTTCAGATTTATTTTTTCGTTTTTATTTCTTTTTTAATATGAGTTTTTTTTATATTAGTGTTCGCTGAAGGTGGTGTGACATTGGTGCTACTTGGTATTGTTTTACGTATCTCGCTGCAACGGAGGGGATTTAATACTAGTATTATATATATATACTAATTACCAACTTTGCTATGCATTATAGTTTGTACCATGTGCATTTGTGGGTTGTACCCACCTTCTTTTCATTTTTAACTATTTTATTTTAACCCCATACTTTTACATATTTTACAATTTAACCTCATCATTTTATTATTTTCAACTTTACTCCAATATACTTTTCAGATTTTAGAAATTTTTTAATTTACGTTTCGGTTTAAATTTTACGAGTTAACACGTCGCAGAGAGTGTGAGTGTTTCAACGTTTTTACACTTATTTTCCCTCATTTAAGGGTCACGTCGCAACTCGTTGGTCCTAGATCGACTTATTTATTGTTTTAAATGTTTTACATTTCAGATGCATGGTGTAACGTTTTCACGTCTACTTTTCGCTTTTCATTTCTATTTTAATACGACATTTTTCGGTGTTGGTGGTCATTGACGATGGTGTGTTATTGGTTCTACTTGGCATTATTTTACGTCTCCCGCTGCAACGCGAGGGGCTTAATACTAGTACATGCTAATTACCAATTTTGGTGTGCATTATGTATTGTACAATATGTTTTAGTAGGCTGTACCCATCTTTTGTCCTTTTTTTTAATTTTTAATTTTTTTATTTTAACTCAATATTTTTACATTTTTAATGATTTAACCCCAACTTTTATTTCTTTTGACTTTGGTCCCTTTTCTTATATTTTTACAAATATTTCGTCTTACGTTTCGGTCTAAATTTTACGAGTTAACACGCCAGCGTGCGTGTGGTTAGACGTTTTACGCTTTTAAAAGGCTACACCTCCACCAACTTCCACAATATTTCATCGGTATCACTTCAACTAGTCGACACTCCCTCTTCCACATTTCAATACCTTTAATTCTTGGTCCTCATCATCATACCCATCTCAATTCTCCAATAAAATAGTAGATGGAATCACAATTGCAGATGAAATCATTGTCTTCAGCTACGTTACCAATAACAAATTGAAACTTTTCACTAATTGTAAAAACTTGCACTAATAAAACAAAAGTTTGTGCCAGACTTTATAATTTGTAAACAAAAACTAGATCAATTACATTAACAAACACCTTTACAACCAATAACAATTTCAATTCACACTTGAGTTCAATCAATGTCGTAACACAAATCACAAACTGAACACTTGCATGATTTTAAAGAGAGAATGTAGATGAAACGATCAAGACCATAAGAACCACGACGGTTAGAAAAGACGCGACCACTGCCGCGCTGACTTCCTGACAGAAATCGGTGAATTGTTGACATATCGGTGGCCAGTTTGCATCCGAGTTCCCGTTATGAGCCAAGTAGTCTATGGATGCAGCGCAACCCGCTGCCGTTGTGGTCAAAGCAACCATAACCTGTTGTTAAAACCATATACATTATATATTGTCAGTAGTCAGTATATTATACAATGTATCGACATCTTCAAGTGAGTTAACTAATGTTTAATGGGATAATAAGATTTGAATATCTTATCTAACAAATGGCATATGTAATCTACAATTACCCGACATCGACTAAAAAACATGGGACGAAACTTAATTTCCAATCTTTTATATTTCGACTGATCTCTTGGTTGATCGGTTTATGATCACCGAAAAAAATAGGCACTAGTGATTTTTCAGTTGGTGAAGGTCACTTGATTTTTCAGTTGGTTGATTGGTGAATGTTAAAGTCTTTCTTACGCTATCAAGGAAGATGAGGATGACCCGTGTAGTCACCAAATGTGGGCGAACGATGCATACGATAGAGATAGGGATCGAGAGAGCGAGGTAGGCCGCAGTTATGGAGTTAGCGACCACAAAAAACCTGTCATACAATTCAAGTTGTGTAAACCCCCTAGCAACCATATTTAATTTGTTTTGTATACAAAATAAAAAATTACATGATTTTGATCATGACTTACCTAAAAGTTGGTACATCATCAAACTCGGCTTTGAACTGAAAAAACTGAGTGAAAAAAGGTAGAGTTTCCTCTGTTGTAGCCATGGCTATCGCGGCTCCTAGAGCCGCGGCAAGGCCAGCTAGCCTTAGAACCACATCAAGTATGGCTAACCCTCTTTTGTACCCTCTCTTTGGAGCCTTTAGTACCACGGGTTTGAGGCTACTTGAGCCCGGTGGTGTAGCCAGAAGCGGCGCTTTTCCCTTCCTTTCCTTGGGTGTCTCGGTAATGTTGATCGTGGTCGAATCCCCTTCCATTGTAGAGCGAGAAATGGATCGAATACAAGGAATTAAAGCGCGGTCTTGAGAGAGGAAGAGATGTTGAGGAAAATGGTTGATGAAAGGAGGTATAAATAGAAATTTGAAATGAACAAAGAGCTTGTTAGACAATTGGTGAAGAAAGTAACATGAAGTTGATGGATAAATAGAGTTGTTGGTACCTTCTTTTGTTTCTTAATGCTCAATATGAGAATATCAATAACCATGATTTATTTTAAACAAAAAGCTATATATAATTATATATTAAAAATGTATCCAAACACTCCCAAAATAATACGCATGTACGTATAGAAAGTCAACTACATAAAAAAGAAGTATTCCTGTATTGGGTCAACTAAACAACTAGAGCCCCTACTCCACTACGTCCCAAAAGAGGGATACTTAGCCAACAAAACCCCTATTGTTTTTTATTTCAATTTTTAAAGTGTGTTAGCTTGATCATGTTGATCAACTATTATACGTATAGATAAATTCATACATATTTAAAATAATGTTTGACATCTAATAAAAATTCGGGTATAAAAAGCAAACTTTTTTGGACATGTGATTTGTTATTTGTATCGTATGATTATATTTTGGATTGTCCTGATTTTTAAGAATCTATGAATTTAGGTGTGAATTTAAAGATCTTAAATCGTATTTGGTCTCTAATATAAATTTTAAAAATAATTCTTACATTAATGTTTAGATGATTATTTTAGAGTTTTACTGGCCTGTGTGTTTTGGTTAATTAGCCACTTAGATGCTAATGATTAGTTTTTTACGTATAAAAAGACATCTTTAATTATTATTTTCATTCTTTATCCTCTAAAGCTTCAAACCAAGTACAAATTGACTTTCTGCTTTGCTGCTGGTAAAAAAATTAGACTTTCTGTGATGTCCATAATTTATATAAAAGACATACTCATTGAGAGTATCATTTGAAATAAAAACATGTGGTTATCTTCCCCTTTTCTAAACATGTTATTTCACTTTGTTTTACTCACTCTCTCATTTATCAAATCATCTTGTTCACTCACACTCATACACTACTGTTCTCATAAGTTATCAGTGATCGGTCTCTAATATAAACGCTTACATAAACCCAATTCATACTCGGCTCATGAGCATTCCAGGTTGTCTTATGAGAGGCGTCATAGGTTCGATTGAGAGGCGACAATAGCCAATTGAAATCTAGTACGGACATCAGGATCCATTTTCAACTCCAATTCTAATTAAAACTTTTTGAGAGTGTGTGTGAACGTAATAAAAATAGCTTTGGGAGATAATAAGATGTGAGAAGCGTAGGAACAATGGTAAATTGTTTTCGTACTTACCAAAGATAAACATAACTTTCCAATTTTAGGTGTGGATATACAAAGTTAATATTCTCTAGTAAATGTAAATTACTTTTTTAAAGTAAAACAAAAAAATTTACTTCTCGTTTAGGGATCTATTAGATTGTTGGGAATCGTCCTGAATAGAAGAGTGGGTAAAAACAGAGAAGACACGTGAAGGGTGGTAATTGACGATAGATATGATGATTGTGGTGAATCAATGGTGAAGCCTGACGAATATTTTTCGGGTTGGGATGAAACACAAAGAAGATAAGCGATGGTGCCCGAGGAAAACCGGAAACACCACCCCGTGTTTCTGAGGGAAATGGAGAAATCCGAGGAAACTCATTTCTTGATTACCACTCGTGTGACCTTACTATGGTATCTATTACTCATCATGTGTTACATATTACTCATCATGTTCACAAATATACTCATTACTATTAGACACACCTATCAGAGAGATTATCAGTGGAGGCCTAGTGTTCCCGTGATTAAAAATCACATTTGAAATATTGACTACTACCAGTGCTATTTTAAACTCATCTAAAAAACCAAATTATGATATAGTACTCACAATACACTTCAACAATATTTTTTTTTTCATTTTAATTACTTTGAGGTTCAAACTTCAACATATTATTATATTATTATAAATATATTCGATATTAATTCAGGTAAACCAACAAAAATCACCTAATATCATGCATGTCTCAAACCCGTGAAAATTTTCAAAACTAATTATAACCATAATACCCGTTCGATAATCTCTTCCTTCTCGACTCTTTCACACAACATTCATCCGTCAACTAATCAGAAAAGTAGAAAACAATGACAAAGGGCACCCATGAGCCAACGAAAGTAGAGGGAAAACCAACTACAAAAATCTGCTCAAAATTATAAGAAAATCTAAGACCCAATCCACATAAATTGTATGAGGCAGGAGCATTCAAGAACCGACCCGACATGAAGGCCTGACCCATCCCCAACCCAGGTCTTTCCATGAGTTTTGAATGAAGCTTGGAGAACAAGGTCGTGTGGAGATATTGAAGATTAGATTTGAAACTTAAATTCCTTTATTTTTGGATTTATTTTGATCAAATTTTCTTGTAAAGAACTTATGGTTCTTGAACCTTTCGGTTCATCTTCCTAACCATGTGATTGAAGATGTCATATGAATAAATCATTGTTATGTGCCATCTAACGTGCGCATCCGTCTGCATCACTGTAACTAGCTATTTGCAAACGATGGTTCATCAAGTTTAAATCTTGATTTTCCTTGAATCTGAATATCTACAGAAAATACTAACAAATGCATTGATGGCATTCATCGACTTCGAATGCTTATTGGGGAGAATGGTAATGTAGATTAAAAACATAGATAACAAAGAAAACTACATCTAGTCAGTGGTCACTAAGCTCACACTAATCACGGATTAATCGGTGATTAATCAGAAATCACCCCCTCACCTAGTAATTTTTTTGCTAATCGGCCAATTAATCGCTAAGCGGTTAATGGTGGACAAAATCGAACCTAGGCGGTCTCAATCGGGCAAAAATCTGTGATTCTGGCGAAATTCCGGTAGGTTTCCGACGACTTTCTTGCGAACTTAAAAAATCTGGCCAAAAACTGGAAATTTCGGCCAAATATGTATATTTATACATAAAACTAAACATTTTTATTAAATTTATAAATGAAAAAGTGTGTATTTATATATAAAACTAAAAATTATATATATAAAACTCCAATCCGATTACTCCCCAATTAATTACTAGTTAGTATCCCACCGCTCGACTAGCGCCTAGCAATTTTTACAACACTGGCTCACACTAATTATAGAACTTCCATAAGTACCAATCATAAACAATGTTTTCAGAACCGGATCGGACAGTGAACCGAACGTCTTACTGGTTCACTGGTCGGACCAGTTCAACCGGTCAGACCGGATATAAAAACCGGATAAAATTATAATTATTTTATAAATATATACGTAAAAAATACTAAAAAAGTAAAAAATATATATGAAAAACCGGCTCGACCGATCCAACCCCTGGTTCATCCGGTTCGGTTCCCGGTTCGACCGTCGGTCCGACCACCGGTTCAATGCCAAAACGGTTTGAAGCACCAAACCGGACTGGATTGGAGTCCGGTTCCCGGTCAAACCAGTCAGACCGGCCTGTCCGATCCGGTTTTCAAAACAATGATCATGAACCATAAATCAAGAAGCACCTTTCAATTAATATGTTCAAAACCCCTAAAAACCATACTTAACATCCCCAAAAATCTGTTCAAAAACCCTAAAATATCCACAAAACCGCATCAACAGCTCTAAATCTCATAACCCAAACAAAAATTGTCAAAAAATACTGAAGCAATCTTTCAACATGCTTACTTAATACCCACCTTTGAGATCACTGACAACATCATAAGGAACCGGTGTCACTGTCTCTAAAACAGTTCCTTCAACCATAAACCCTAATTTATGTCCTAATGGTTGCCTCTTGGTGCTGATCACCTCACCTGTAGCCTTAGCCACAGCCTTCAACCGATCATTCGTTTTAACCCCAGTGTTGTAAAAATCGCTAGGCGCTAGTCGGGTGGTGAGGTAGGGACTAGGGATTAATCGGGATTAATCGGATCAGACTATTATGTATAATTTTGCAAATTTATATATAATTTTATACTTTTTTATGAATTAATTTACAAGTTTAGGGGATAATTTTTAAATTAGTGAATCTTGAGGGGGTTAAATGTAAAAGTACACAAACTTAATTAAATCATTTAACCCTAAAGTTAAAACAGTGTTCCCCCTTCCATCGTTCCATCACCGCCGGTAGCACCCTTCCCTCATTCGCGTCACCGGAGTCGCAAATCCTCGCCAGAATCAGCAAATCCGGAGCCGGAATGGGAGAATCCGGCGGTTATCGTCGCTGGACACCGCCGATTAGGACGATTTGGTCCGGCTTTGACCAATTTTGACCGACTACCGCCTAGCACCTCCGATTTGATGAAATCGAAGCGGCCAACCTCCGATTAGCGACTAATCGGCGACTAATCGGAGGCTAGTCGCGATTTTTACAACACTGTTTAACCCTCTGTTTGAACTCTTCAGCGCACCTCGATGGCTTCACATGCTCCACACGAACATGAATCCTCTTCTTCATGATTCTATTACCAACCTGCAACACATAATCAACCATCAGCAATTAGCGTCGTAAAATTCGACCCTAGGCGCAAATTATCCAGCGACTAACCACTTGTCAAAGGTTAACTCAGGAATTTTAAGCTATTTGGCCAATTAATTGCTAAGCAGTCAACGATGGTAAAAGTCAAGCCTAGTCCTAATCGTACAAATATAAACCATTCCAGCGATATTTTGGCGACTTCCACATGGAACTCTAAAACTTCCAGCCAAATATTGGAAATTCCAGCCAATGAGTGCGAGTGTGTGTCTATATATATATTTAAAACTGAACGTTTTTAAAATATACAAATTAAAATGTGTGCATATCTATAACTGAAATATAAAAAAAAACCAATCCGATTAATTCTTATTAATCACTAGTTGATACAATCTCCTAAGTAATACTTTCTGACTAGCGTCTAACGACTTCTACAATCATTAGGCTATGTTTGGGATTGCTTATTTTGGTTGAAAATAACTTTTTAAATTATGATTTTTCAAATAGAGTTTTTCAGAAAATGTTTGTATTATCTTATAAACTAAAATGTTAAAAAATGACCGAAAACAAATGCTTTAAAAAATAAGGGGAGTTGATAGAACGTAACAAAGGAGTGTAATAGAACATTAAACAAAAAAAGTTTTTAAACGTTAATAAATATCTTTCAAAAACCTTGATCCATGGCCGGCCGGCATTGTTCTCCGTTCTGGTTGATCGGAAAATTGAAGGTGATGAGAGGATGATGAACCCTAATTTGCGTAAAAGGGGTAATTAGTGGTGATGAAACCCCAGTTTGCAGCGTTCATAGCAGTAAAAGGGGTTTTGTAACGTGGGTTGGTCATTGACTCATTGGTGTAGGATTCAGCCCATTGGGCTTCGTTCTAATTTATTTTTAAACGGCTATTTAGAAAATTGATGATGGGAAAATCCGAAAATGTACACCTGATCATTTTTATTAATCGAGTAACGAATTTTGAGGCTTTTATCTGACAAATCTCTAAAGAAAAGCTAGCGGTGGTGGAGTCAAAAGTTTTATTTACAGGGGTCGGAAAATATTGATGATCGTTGACTATAGCTAAATATTTAATATTTTTCCATCCACTTCGGGTCAGGTCGGTACATACAATAAAAAGATAAAACTAAGTTAAATACCAAAAATACATAATAAAATTAATTCAATCATTATTAGATATACCTGATAGAAACACAATATCTAATTTATTAGTATGGTTAGTATGATAAGAGAAAATTGGTTTTCGTGCTGTAAGATCCGAATAAAGATTATCCAAATCAATATATTCAGAAGTGGTATAACTGGTATAAATTTAATTGGTTTAATTTGTATGAGCTTGATAAATTAATAGTTTAATAGTTATAAGAGTTGATTGTTTAGTTTAGACTTCAATTATTCAAATTAGTTTATTTAAAATGAGCTTAAATTGTCAAAATTAATTTATTTATATTTGTTAATTTGTTTATATTAGTAAATTTTTAAAACTTAAAATAAAATTTCTTGGGGTCGATGATAAAATTTCGTTTGGGTTCGTCTTAAAATTCCATGAGGTCGGTGTCATAGTTCCATGGGGTCGGTGTCATAATTTTATTGGGGTTGGTCGGGTTTAGATCTAGTAAATGTTATTGAAAGAAAATTTCATGGAGTGCAGGTAACCTTTATACTCAAAGGGTAGGTCCACCAATGAAAGCTAGTACATCATTCAGTCATTATTAATTCTGAACTTAAGACCAAATCAGGAGAAAACTTACTATGCGACAATAAAACGTTAAAAGTACACCTCCAGAACAAAAAAATAAATACCGTGTAGAATTTCTCTGCTCGGTCACCGTAGTTGCTACCGAGGAAAGAGTTATCACCTAGGTTATGAAATCTCTACCCAAACCATATCTCATGCACAATCGCTAGAGAGAGATTTCTTTTTCTTTTTTTTTTTCTTTTTCTTTTTCTTTTTCTTTTTTAACTCATACTACTATTAAATGATATATTATTTTAGATTTTAACAACACAAAAGTCGTAGATGAGTTGATTTTCTAATTCGAGACTAAGGAGGGCACAAATCATAATATCACCTTTCTTTTTTTTTTTTCCGGTTCTGACACTTGCACAACATCCACTTCACACTTGCACCGCCACCCCTTCCGGTATTTTTTCTTTTTTTCTTTTTATCTTTTATATTGTTTAAGTTCTAGACCTATTTCAACCCTATGTATAACTTTTAAAATAGAATGTGCTAGAGAAATACTTAATTTTATATAAGTTTTGTTTAAACTCAAGTTGGGTCTAATATAATATTTTTTTATTTTAAGTACACTGCTTATTACCAGACTATCGCTTAGGGACCAAATTCGTATTTTTAATGCTTATTTTCATGACAACATAATTTATATAGCAACTTTATCTTTTATGCGCTTACACAACTTGAATCGCTACCTAAAACTACAACTTTTGCTACAAACATATTTGTGTCAAAGTGTAGCAAAATGAAGGTAGCAATATATTTGCTTAAAAAAATGGTTGTAGGAAAAAACTTCGTAGAAAAAAAAATCCTAACTAATTTACCAAACAAATGTCCCGTGACAAAACTCTTGTCGCTAAATTTGCGACAAATTTCCCAGTTTTTTTCAAAAGTTTTTGCTACAACATATCACAAAGCTGTTTTAGCTATTGTCTTATTTAATTAATAATAATAAAAATAACATTAATATTATAATATTCATAAAATTTAATTATTTTTTATCTGTATGTTTAACGACAAATTAGCTAAAACTTGTCAACAAATTAGCTACAAAACTTAAAAACATTTTTTGACAAATTAGCTCCACAACTTTTAAAAAATTACGACAAATTTCCTACATAACTTAATATTTGTATTTTTTTTCCTACAATTTTACCGCAACATTTAATAAAACATTAAGAAAATCTAATAAAATATCTACACATTTTGCAGCAAAACTATATAAATATTTGAAACACAAAAAAAATTTAAATCCCAGATTTTTATTTAAAAGACCCACTAACAGATTAGTATGTAATCCCAACAATAATCAAACTAAATAACAAAGTTTTAACGGTTACAACTAATTATCAATTATAGATAACATGTGAAAATACAAAACAATCAAGAATTACTTCTAAGATAATTTTATCATTATTTCTTCGATTTTTTTTTTCAATTTCTTACGCTTGACCCGCTCACTTTCTCACCCCGACCCCGAGTTAGTTCTCGCTCATTTTCCCGTTCCGGCCGTGCTTATTCACATGCTTCTTCCCGATCTTTTTCCAATTGTTCCAGGCTGTTTTCCAACTCTTCTGCCCAAACAATGTTATAATATTAAGAATATTATTGTTTTTTAGGTTTTGATGAAAAATCGTTCCAAACTAGTGGTATATACATTGTTGTGGAAAAGTTGTCGCAGAAGCTTGAAGCAAAATAACTATTTTCTAGTAGCTAGTAAGATTAAAAACAATATGTTATCATCATATCATGCACGTACGTCAGGTTTACTCAACTTGAATGAGTTTGCTAGGATATGGATTGTTGTATGATTAATTATTTTTTAGATGATTTGGTTTCCAGAAACATTACAAAATAGTTAAAAATGGGTATAGTAGTTGCCATGATGGTGGTTGTTCTAGTATTGTACTTGAACAAAGTTTAAACAAAGGACAAAATGTCAACCGTGTTGCATGTCAACAAACGATTATAAAATAATATTAAACGCTTTTACTATAAAATATCTCATTTTATTAATACTCATTTATTAACTACATATTATTCATAATTTCGGTCAAATTAGTTTTTCTAATGTTAAATATACGATCATGCTTAGAAATAATAAATGTTATATTAATCTATAATAAATGTTATGTTAATCGGACCCACCTATTAATTTTTAAACCGTGATCGTACCCCGAAACCCTTAGGAGGAAATTAAGAGAATATCAAAATTCACGCATGTATGCTAACTTAGAGTTGTTAAGATTCATAGCAAAGACATAAATTAAGTATAAATACCAATTATAAAAATGGAACACTTAATTTTTTATTGCTTGTTAATTTGATAAACCAAAAGATGTAACAAGCAAACGGTAATAAACACCTATTTTTATCAAACGTAACAATCAAATCTATAACATAAACACAAGATGGCAATATTTCACATAATTTAACAACTAGAAAACTATTGAATAAAGTGTTACCACGTCACTATATACATGACAAAACATATATAGTTAAGTCCAGTAAATCTTAGCAAAATATTCTAGAAAAAAAGTGATTTCAATAAAGCACTAATTAATAAAAGTAATAATAAAGCCGCTAATGAGATCCATCAAAGATTACGTATCATATTAAAATAACCAAACACGTTGGTAGTTAGTATCCCGAATATAGTATGTAAAAGCATGTGCCATTAGTTATATACAACCAAACACCACCACAATCTCTCATCATCTCCACAATGGCCAAAACACTCCCCAAACACACCATTTTCACCCTCTTCATATTATCAATTATCATTCAAGCACAAACACATCAATTTTCAAGAAAACTATCACAAAAATCACTAGGTTTCAAGAAACAAAAGCTAAGCCACCTCCACTTCTACTTCCACGACATCGTCGCGGGCAACCACCCAACCGCGGTCCGGGTGGCTCAGGCCCCTGTGACCAACACCTCCCGGACCGGGTTTGGTGCAACGGTCATGATTGATGACCCGTTGACCGTGGGTCCGGAACCAAGTTCCAAGGTTGTGGGAAGGGCACAAGGGATATATGCATCAGCTTGTTTAAGCGAGGCTCGATTGCTGATGGCGTTGAATTATGTGTTTTTGGAGGGGAAGTATAATGGTAGCACGTTGAGTATACTCGGGTCGAATCCGGTGTTTTCGCCCGTGAGAGAGATGCCGATAGTCGGAGGGACCGGGCTTTTTCGGTTCGCTAGAGGTTATGCTCTTGCGAAGACTCATATGTTCAATTTGAGCACTGGTGATGCAGTTGTTGAGTATAATGTTTATGTCCTACATTACTGATATATTGTTGTGTTTATGAATGATATTTATTTTGGAAAGATTGATGTTATGATACAATTGTTGTTGTCTTCTAGTTTTTTGAATAAGAAAAGATGGAATACAATTATTGTAAGGGTGTCATTATGATGTGACCTTATATGATATGATTTATTGAATAATATTTTTGCTATTTAGCTCATACATATTATCATGAAATGTATTAAGAAACTACAATCTTGCTGAATATCTATATATATCCGTTAACTTACTTTGTTTTTTATACTTAGGATTCTAATTAACATGTTAATCAGTGACAGATTACGGAGTAGTAAGCGTTTCACTTCTTAAGCATAGGTATAAAGTTTAAATTCAGCTTTCCTCGAGTTGCTTTTGTCTTTAACCCTCCTAAAGTTCTATGTGTCTAGTGTGAATTGTGTTTTATCTTATTTTTTTGAAAAATAGAATGCATGTAACAGCATATATGCTTCTTTTTAAAAAGTAATATTATTCTTAAAAGATAAAAGATGTATATGGAACAAATACTTAGAGGTTCTCATTGACTCAAGAATCCAAAGCGGTCCCAAGTTAAGAATGATACAATATTCTGTAAATCCTTTTTCATATACAGGGACAACAATTATTTAATTATTCGTTTTTGACAAGTGGACAACTATCCTATCCTTATTTTCGTATCTCGTGTATTACACGAGTTAAATAAATAAAATATTAAATAACTAGTAATAAAAAAATTTTAATTATAAAACTATATGATTGAAATTACATATGATAAGAATATAAGTAATAAAACATGATATCATTGTTTTAAACTTTTTTTTAAACCCTTATTGCTTTTTTTAAATAAATATTTTGTTTCAAAATAAACCGTTTTTAAAAATATTAATATTAAAAATTTTCTTATTATAACTACTAATTTTAGTTATTTGTTTTATAAAAAATGATTTTTTTAAAAAAACCATTTTAAAATATTTCATATTTTTAAAAATGTTTGTTGTTTTAGAAAATTTTCTTATTTTTAAAGTTTGTTTATTTAGAAGTTACATTTATAAAAGACCATTTAATTTTAATTTTCACGCTTCTCTATGCTATTAAATAACTACATTAAATACTAATACTATTATTTAATTCTTTTTGAGATTAAAAATTATTTTTCAATAAATTGGCCAACTTGTAAGGCTCCGTTTCCGAAAACCCACAGTTAGCCATTCATAGTATCATCCGTTATTAAAAACAGCACAAGTCACATTATTTTAGGAAAACAATCGCAGTGATTTTAATGTATTAAAAAATATTATTTAATTAAAAAAAACAGTGATTTTAATGTAATTATAAAAGATAGAGATGAAAAATATGATGTGAATGTTCTAACTTCTTTTCTCTCTTTTAATTTCCATAACCTAATTTCTTTTCTTTTAACCTTTTCTTTTACAACTCTTCAGTTTTTCAAAATTTTATTCCTTTTCTATTTATAAAACTTCAGTTTTTTTATTTGTGTGTAAATGTTTTTTAACGGTTTCATTACTTTTTACCATCCTATCAAGAACGTGTTTCTTTTTTATTTCAAATTACTTTTTTACCGATTTTATTCCTTTATACGGCATTATTCTTTTAACGGTTTTGTTTCCTTATATAACTTCTTTTTTTTTTTAAATTTCTTAGCGGCAAGCTCTTAATTTTTTCATATAGAGTTTCGAAGAAGTTGGCTTTCGTCGCTTCTCTTTACCCACTTCATCAATCCTTTCGAACTGCGCCACAACGCACACGAGAATGTTACTAGTTTGAATTAAATTGCTACGATGCTCGCGTCTCAATGTCTATAATATTTCCCAGAGGATCCAACCAAATTATTATCAATCACATATTTAATGTTAAGAGCATTCAATGTTTTTTATATTTTAAGAAATTTTGTGAGTGATTATAAATGAAAGAAAAAGAAAATGTTACTATTCATTTGTATGTTATGATAACTTTAAAAAAAATTAATTGAAAAAAAATAATTTTTTTGTGTAACTTTAAGGATTTGAATGGGGACTGTGAATGCTCTATATAGTGTATTATATCAAGACTCCTACTATTATAAGTTGACACATTCTTATACGGCTCGTATAGTTTTATATATGACATATAGGGTCGACGAGAAAAATTCAGGAGAGGGCTATCACCGGGCTATACGTCTCATGTAACCCTATACGACAGATATGGGTCTATACAAAACGTATAACAAAATTCTACGTTAAATACGAAGGAAAATTCAAAAAGATGACAGATGTATTATACGCCTTCATGGAATTTTAAAGCATTGATTTATAATCGAAGGTTATCTGCATATTACTCCCTAAATATATCTATTGTGCGTTTTCCTGGAGGATACTGGATACGATCGTACCATTAATCACGGTCTCAAACATTAATAGATGTGACCATGTGAACTTAGATAACCTACCACTTTTGACCTTTTGCAATAATCGACCCACTCACGTTATACCCCCCAAAATCACTACCCGAATCTTCAAACTCCATACCGCATATCTCGTATTTTGTATTACACTATTACTTTACTTATTTTCGTAAAGATGATGTTCAAAAAGAACACCGTGTACTCGTGTAGTGTGAGAATTTATTAAAACCCATTAAAAATTCAAAATTATTATCTTTTTTAGAATAACATTAGTTCATATAAAAAGTTATGATATTTATATATGTAAATTTACAAGTGTAAAAAATAAAAATAGATGTAAGTTTACAAAAAAAAAAACATATATTTGTAATTATAAGTAAAACTTACATAAGTTTTTATTTTTTTATATTTACGAATTTATAATATACATAAAAGACTATAACCTTTAATAAGTATAATAATGTTATTAAATAATAAATAAAGATTTTGGTCGCAATAAAATAGAGTTTTTAATTCAACATTTTCCTTTTGTTTATATGTTCTAATATATACGCAAGAAATATTTCCTTAACGAAGGGATCAAAAGAAAATCACTAACTTATAAAAAAATCACAAAATTCACACGTAGTCTAATTATTTTAAATAATTATTTTTTTTATGAGCAATTGTATATTTCTCATTTTAAACTTATAAAATTACATATATTCTCGAAACATGTTTAAAAATATTATATATTATGCATTGAAACTTATGTTTTTTTATACGGTCGATTGTAAAGTTAATAATATGTTTTCTATTGATTGATCTACAAGTTCAAGTTTTCATGGTGGAGTCAATCCCATGATTGAATTGTTGATCGACTTTTAAACTTTTATTCTGGTCTTTTTGTGGCATCACTAACGCGCAGTCACATCGACCAATGTACCTGCATTTTTCTAGTAGGAACTGTCTACTCATCTTGCGATTTATCATGCTTTGCAAGTTTTGATTGATTGTGATAGTTTTTGGCAAATGATTAGTTGTATTTTTCTATTCAATCTTTGAAATATATAGGAGATTATAACATAATTATAGGCACAATCACAGCTAACAAACTTGCTTAACCGATGGCTAATAATATGCACAAGATTACAACATTCTAAATATACTAATACTCCCCAGCAGTCGAAACGGGAGGCTCACGAATGTTGAGGCTGGATCGGAAATCATCGAAGAGGACCTTTGGCAAACCTTTTGTGAATATGTCGGCTATCTGATATCTTGACGGTACGTGGGGAACACGAACTTGGCCTTTGGCGATCTTTTCACGAACGAAGTGGATGTCCATTTCAATGTGCTTCGTCCGTTGGTGTTTGCACGGGGTTACCGGCTAAATATATAGCGCTAACATTGTCACAAAAACTAGGGGTTGGAGTTCGAGAAGCAAGTTACGCAACCAACAAACTTGGAGACCATTTGGGTGAATGATGGAGTTCGAGAAGCAAGTTACGCAACCAACAAACTTCGGAGACCATGTTTGCAATGCCTCGGTATTCCGCTTCGGCACTAGAACGCCGTGTAGACGCACTAGGGTCGGTTGGCGTTTAGAGGACCACGAAGAAGGTTGTCCCCTGTAGACGCAATAACCTGATGTTGAACGTCGTGTGTCGGGCAGCCTCCCCCATCGGCGTCAGTGTAAGCTACAAGAGATGAGTTGTGAGTCGGGTGAAGATGTAACCCGTAATGTATTGTGCCACACGGATGTATCTCAGGATCCTTTTTAAGGCATGCATATGGGAGGTAGTAGGACAATGCATGTGAAGGCAGATTTGTTGGACGGCGTATGAGATGTCGGGCCGGGTGAATGTCAGGTATTGAAGAGCTTCCGCTAGGCTGCGGTATTCCGTGATATTTTCTAGAGGTGTCCTGGAGGTTGCGCTTAATTTTTGTTGTGTATCTACCGGTGTGGCGGTTGGGTTACACTCCGCGAGACCCGCTCGTTCAAGTATTTCTTTGGCATATTTCTCTTGAGAGAGAAACATAGTATTTTTGTTACGGGTGATGGAGATACCAAGAAAATAAGTAAGCGGCCCGAGATCCGTCATGACAAACTCCTGTGAAAGTTGAGCCATGAATTTGTCACGAAGAGCATTTGATGAGGTGATTAACAGAAGTCGTCTACATAAAGCAAGATGAAGGCCATGTGATTTTGTTCTTTAAAAATAAATCAGTGGTCGCATTGACAATGTTTGAAGCCCAGTTTAGAAACGTAGTCGGCGAAGCGTTGGTACCACGCTCGCGGTGCTTGCTTTAGTCCGTATAAGGACTTTTTGAGTAGACAAACATGGTTCGGGTATTGTTGATCACGAAAGCCCATCGGTTGATGCATAAAGATAGTTTCATTAAGATTTCCATGCAGAAACGTGTTCTTGACGTCTAATTGATGGAACCGGCCATGAGTTAGAAAGTGCAAGAGATAGAACCGTTCTAATAGTAGCCGGCATTTCAACCGGGCTAAAAGTTTCGCCACAATCCACAGCGATTTGTTGTGAGCGACCATCTCACACGAGTCATGCTTTGTACCTTTCAAGTGTCCCATCCGCTTTCTTTTTATGCCTAAAAATCCTACTCAACATACTACCTACCCAGATTTTTGCCAGGCTGGTTAGGTACTAGTTGCCAAGTCCTATTATTAATAAGGGCCCGAAACTCATCGTTCATAGCATTTTTCCAGTCCGCATGGGATAAGGCTTCGATTGGGTTTTTGGAAGAGGAGAAATGTGGTGGTGGTATTTTTGTGAAGGTTAAAAAGTTGCTTCGGTTTTGAGATACCGGACATGGAACGGGTACGGATGGTTTCGGGTGGTGGTGGATGGTTGTGTAGCAGCAGGTTGGGGATGGACAGGTTGTGGTACGGCTAGTAGGTGGGTGACTTGGGTTTGGGGAAGACCACAAGAGAGGGTGTGGTTCGGTGGTGAGAAAGTCATAGCAGGGACGGGTGGGGGATGTGGTGGCGAACGGGAAGACATTTCGTTGAAGATACGTCTCTAGAAATGGTGATTTGTTTTGTATTGATATTATAACATTTATAAACTCTATGATTTGACCGGTAGCCAAGGAAAACACAAGGTTTTGAACGGTCCGTGAGTTTGTGAATTGAGTTGGACGGGAGCAAAGGGTAACAAAGACAACCAAATGTGCGTAAATGGTCGTAGGTGGGGTGTCGATTGTATAGAGAAAAGGTGTTGTGGAGTTGTTTAGAACTTTGGTGGGTAAGATGTTTAGCAAATAGGTGGCATGGTCAAGGGCGTGCAGCCAAAAAATATGTGGAACCAAAGCTTGAGATAGAATGGTTCGCATTATATTGTTAATGGACCGTCTTTTACGTTCCGCCTTACCATTTTGTGAAGATGTGTATGGGCAAGAGAATCGGAACGTCATCCCATTTGATTTGCAAAAATTGTGGAAAGAGGTATTGTTGTACTCACGACCATTGTCACATTGAAAAGATTTTATAGGAATGTGGAATTGTGTAGAAATTAATTTGTGAAATTCTAAAAACTTAGAGTAGACTTGAGATTTAGAGGTTAAGGCACAGGTCCATAAGAAATTCGTTTTGTCATCTAGAAAAAAAATGTAATAACGATACCCATTAGTTGACATGACCGGTGATGTCCAAAGATCGCTATGTATAATGTCAAATGGCAAATAAGTGTAATTATGTGAATCATAAAATGGAAATTTAATTTGTTTGCCAAACACACAAGGTTCATAAATAGTTGAAGTTTTGACATTATTAGAAGTAGAGTGCAAACAATGTTTTAAACAACGTAAAATATTATTTGCGGGGTGTCCAAGACGGCGATGCCAAGTTGTCACACCCTCAAAATCCGCGTGCGGGGTTTTACCGCGAGGCGTGTGACATACCAGGATCTCAGTCATTAGTTACCAAGAACGACTCTATATGATTAATAAAACAAAACCAGAGTTAACGTTTAAAATACCGCGGAAGCGTTTTTTAAAAACAGGAAGCCCTAAAACAAGTAGTATGTAAAGAGAATGCGCAAAACATACGCGCCCCAAACACAAATGTTTAATATGAAAATAATCCCAAATTTGTAAACAAACAAATGTAGACAACTCAACGATGTGTGGTGTGCGTGCTCCTAGGCAACTGGCAACCTTAACCTGAGAATAGCATACTAAACAAGTCAACCATGGTTGGTGAGTTCAAGAGTTTGCGTTAAAATATAAACCAATCAACAGTTTCCAGAGCATAAGTAGTGTATGCAATAGATAGCTAGTCTATTAACATAAAAATATAATCATAGTGATTTCGCGATCGAAGCTGACTGTGTTACGTTTGTTGCCTCCCGTCACGACTTACCAGATCGGACGAATATATGTTAGGACAAAATTGCACCCGTATGACCTCGAGTCACACAGGTGGGGCTCGTCAGACCCAGTAGTACTACCCAAAAATTTCCCGCTATTCAATATAACAATCCGAAAGTGTGAGGACTTCCATGGTAACAGCACTATATCAATATTATACACACTCATATAAAAGCGTTTGTGATCAACAGTATGCTATTCCCCCAAAAGAGATTATGTAAATGAGTGGGGCGGAAGAACTCACCTGATACGCGCAAGAATTAATTAGAGCTAACTTGAAAGAAAGAGGGAAAGACAACCTTCAAAGGTCACCTAGAATACAAGAGACATAAGCACGTGTACACAAAATCAACATGAAACCCTAAGTGCTCTACAAACCAAGAGACTCGAGGTTTAGAAAGACAAGACACATTTGACCCAGTTGACCCGTTGACCGTTGGTAACATTATAGGTGATAAACTCGTAATGCTAACACAACAGCATATCATACATGTTCACCATAACTTGATTACATATAGCACTTCATTAACCACATGTACCAACTAGATCATCATACAACTAGATATCATGCTCATAACATCTAAAATGTTCATTCTTAATCAATCATCAATCCACAAAAGTCCTAGCTTACCTATATAACTCATACCATGATTTTTCCACTAAACGGCCAAAACAGGAAACAACCCAAATCAACATTCATACAACATAAACAAACAATTTAGTCACCTTAGAAACCATCCATGAACACACTAGCATGATCCTAATATCCCAAACATGCTCAAATCATCCAATTTCAAGGATTTGCACAGTTAGTTTCTCTTTGGGAAAGTTCATCCCAAATTCATCAAACTCACACTACATTCATGAATCATCAATTATATACCAATTCAAGTCCATGACAACATCTAAACATGATCAAAACACCTAATCATCATGATTCATCAACATTCAACACCACAGTTACTATTTTTAGCAATGTGAACTATAACACATCTCTTGATTTTCAATTGTTCATATCATCAACTTAGCATCTAATCATCATCACAAACACATCCATAACATTCATACATCATCCAATCATCAATTCATGCAAATAAAGTTACTATTATTAGTAACCTATGAACAACGTATCAAAATCATAGCTTTCTTGCAAAATCGACGTTAACCAATATGCATACAACCTAACTAGCATCATTACAACATCAAACAACCAACATTCAACATCCAATTTGATCCAAAATCGCCTCAAACTCTCGCCAAGATGATCATATGAACAAAACAACCAAAATCCAAACTTTCTTGCATAATCAACGTTAACTAGCATCAATACAACCTAACTAACATCATAACATCACCAAACAACCAAGAATTTCATTCAATTGCAGATTTCGAAACTAGGGTTCGGCCACCATGAAAACCATCAAAAACATGTAAAAATCTAACCTTTAAACGTGTAATGGCTTGCAATTGATGATTCTAACTTGTTGTGATGCTTGAAATCGGTCCAAAATCGAATGGAATTGCTTGTTCTTGATGAAAACCGAAGTGTGTGTGTGCGTTTGAGGGTGTCGCGGCCGAAAGAGTGATTAGGGTTAGAGTTTTGATTTTATTTTATTTAATAATCCATAATTACCCTTTTAACCCTTATAATTTGTATTTTATAAAAATTAAGCTTTTACACACTCCTTTAAAATGTTTTTAACTAAAATAATAAACATATAAACTAGTAGTAGCAATTATATGTATTATCTTTACAAGCTACAAAGTTAACATTTAAATCACATAAGCATAACTTAATAATCACTTGTTAACTTAATTATCATCAATTTAACATTACTGATTATTGTTAAGTACCAACGTTCAATGACAATAGTGTGTGTGCACGACACGTGTATGCAAGACTTAACGGAAATAACGGAGTTTGGTAACGGAAAATTACCGGATGTCACACAAGTATCTTGAGACACGGCTAAAAACAAAGAAGCAAGGAACATGAGATGCTTGAGATTGGTAACTTGAAGGGATGGTAAGTGGATATAAATCACCCGTGCTATCACATCGGATGAGGGGCTTTCGAGTGTGGAGTTCCTTCACATCAAAACCAAAGGGGTCAAATTCGATGGAGACATTGTTGTCGGTGGTGAAACGATGTACCGAAATTAGTTTTTAACAAGTTTGGGTGGTGAGAAAAGAAATATTGTTTAGTTTGAATTTTGGAAAAGGGTTGGGAGGGTATGGTTCCAATAGCATAGACCGGAATAGTTTTGCCATCACCGACAGTAATGCTTTGGTTATAAACCTTATTAAATAGGAGAAGAGAGATAACTAGAGTTGTGAGTCATTATAACTATAGCACTGGTGTCCATATACCAATTTTGTTTCGGAGGGTGTAGTGAGAAAGTGCTAAAAGCTTGATCACAGTTACGTGGGGGTGTAAACTGTTTCAGAGGTGGCATAAGCTTCCTGTGGGCGAGGCCTAAAAGACCCTGCTGTGGGTGTTTGTAGTAGGCTTGAGGGAGAAGCAGATGGGTATGAGCAGGGTGGTAAGGCCAAAAAATTATGGGTGGTGGTCAGGTGGTCGGTTAATTGGGCTTGAAGGGCGAGTATAGTGGGAACTAGGCCAATGGGAAGACGACCATAGAGAGTACTGTTAATTGTTGTGGTATGCCGCGACTCGGACCTCGGCTCGCCCCACGACCTCGACCACGCACGGGAGGAGTTTGGAGTAGTGTTCGGTGTAGGGGTGGAGGAGTGGTAGGTGGGTGTGTGAAGTATGTAGGGCAGTTTCAGTAGAAACACGGTTAGCCTTTGTGGTTTCTTCTAAGATGAGGTTGTGACTGGCTTATAAATGTAGGGAACGGTTTAGTGTTGCTATAATGGAACCGATTCCCCGTATGCTTCATTTAACCCGGAGATTAGTTGAATAACAAGGGTGCGTTCGTTGACCGGGAGAGCCCACATTAGCAAGTTGATCGGATAAAATTTTTACCTCTTGGCAATAGGCAGACATGGAGGGGAAAGAATCAAGTTTAACATTTGCAAACTACAGTTGGAGTAGCACAGGTCCGAGTAGCTTGATTATCATGAAAGAGATTTTCAAAGCCGTCCACGCGTAGCAAGCGGTTGAGTCGGGACGGATGATGGTGCTTAGGCGGTCGTTTGAAATCGTGCCATAAATCCATTAAGGACGAGGCATCGAGACGATCCCAGACATCTTCGGAAGTGGGAGCCGATTTGTCTTTTTCAGCGTCTGGAGGCTTGCAGCGGGTAGGTGCTTCTTCTTTCCGCGGAGATAGATGATCGAGTACCTGAAATGCGCGGCATTGAATCTTGAAGAGTTCAGCCAAGAAGCATAGGCTGGTTTCAACTTCAAGAGTGATGGGTATAAAATTCTTAATGTTTGACACGGTGATAGCGGGGTGTAGTTTGGGATCCATAGGAGAGGGAAGGAAAAATGAACTAAAGAAGAGGGGCTGATGAAAAAAAGAAATAAAAATAAATGGGAGATGGCATTGTTGCCATTGCAAAGAAACAGAAAAGAAGAAGAGGTAGGATCGGAGGTTTTAGGTTTAGGAGATAAGCTTTGATACCATGATAGTTTTTGGCAAATGATTGGTTGCCTCTTCTCTATTCAATCCTTGAAATATATAGGAGATTACCAAATAATTGTAGGCACAATCACAGCTACGATGGCTAATAATATGCACAAGATTACAACATTCTAAATATACTAATAGATTGGATATGACGTAAGACTAGATTCTAAATGTGGAGTAGTCATGAATATATTTTTTACCATGATAGTTTTTGGCAAATGATTGGTTGCCTCTTCTCTATTCAATCCTTGAAATATATAGGAGATTACAAATAATTGTAGGCACAATCACAGCTACCGATGGCTAATAATATGCACAAGATTACAACATTCTAAATATACTAATAGATTGGATATGACGTAAGACTAGATTCTAAATGTAGGAGTAGTCATGAATATATTTTTTTTTAACTGTAAAACTATTCTTACTTCTACACTACATCAAATTACATCATTGTTTGGGTATGAACTATGAACCCAAGACCTCCTCTTTAAGAAGCAAAACCTCTACCAAGTGGGCTAGCCCTACATTGGCTGAATATACTTTCTTTTAACGGTAAATATGCGACCCTGCGTAGAAGAATATGTGTTATCTTAATTGAGCCCACCTATTCGTTTTCCAGCCGGGACGACACCCCAAACCCCCTTAAAAAAACCTATTGATGAGAAAACCTCATCGCTCAACTCTGAGTATTTTTGCTCAGAGTGAGACTTGAAACCATGATTTGCCAATATTTACATGCCATGGGTACATGCATGGTTGTAGTTAATTTTAAAAAAATTAATATATATATATATATTAAATAAAATAAAATTTTATTAATTATAAACGATATTTTAATATAATATATGATTAAAATTACGTATTAGTAAGGAATATAAATAATAAAACAATGGAATCAATTTTTAATTTCTTTTGTTTAAAAAAACTAAACATTCCGTTTCAAAATAAACCGTTTTAAAAAAATGTTATTATAACTTCCAATTTAAATTTTTTATTTATGAATATTTTAGTTTTTTAAAAACACTAATTTTAAAATATTTTATATTTTAGAACAATTTTATGTTTTAGATTTATTAAAAAGTATTTTAATTTATAAAAAATTAAATAATATTATTAGTAATATAATAACTTATAGGTGATGCCATAGGTCTTACTTAGTAACTCTTATGTTAAAGTAACTCTAATATTAAAATATAAAATTGGAGATAAAGATAAATATCACAAAATAATTAGTATGATTATATTTCACTTTTGGTCCTAAAATTCAAGAAATTAAAATGATAGTCTAAAACATTCCATGTGGGTAACAAAACTTATCCCGTTATGGATGTGCATTAATTTTTAAAAAATTACTAAAATACCCTCACTTAAAAAAGAAAAAGACTTAGGGGCTGTTTGGTTGGGTTTGACCGATCCAGGTCAGACGTGTCTTGTTTGGCTGCTTGCATCTTACCAAAGAATAGGTCTGACCGAACCCCTTATTCGGTCAAATCTAAACCCACATCTGACCCGAGTCAGACGTGGTTCACGGTGGTGGTTCGTGACGGCGGTTGAGGAAGAAGATGACCAAACATACCTCACGGTGGTGGTTCGTGACGTGGTTCACGGTGGTGGTTCGCGACGGCGGTTGAGGAAGAAGATGACCAAACATACCTCACGGTAGTGGTTCGCGACGTGGTTAACAGTGGTGGTTCGCGACGGTGGTTCACGGGGGTGGTGGTGGGTCTAGGGTTTGGGGGTTGTGGGGTGAGGGAGAAGATGCAGGTAAATGAAGGGGGTGTTTGAGGGGTGTTGTTTTTATTTTATTAATTTTTTTTTTACAACCAAACACACTTATTGGTTCAGACCACTTATTGGTTCAGACCTCTTACTGGTTCAGACTCTTACTGGTTCAGCACTTATTCAATCAGATGTTGTCAAACAACCCTTAGGCGTGCAAACATGTATTGGGGTAAAATGCACCCATATACCGGAAGGAAGCTAATCTTAGACGCATTGTTTTTTATAGAAAAAAACATTCTTATTAAAACCTGGCGCCTCGTTAAAACAAATTTTAACACGTCGTTATACGCACACCTCATTCAACATACTTAACTTTTCCTTTTTCAGAAAAATAGCATACCAATTTACCATACCTGAATTAAAATTAAAGAATACTTGATTATATAAAAATAACTTTTTCACAAAATATTGTTGTAAAAAAATTATCTTTAAAAATGATCAAATTTGATAAATGTAAAAACTGGTAGGTCTTTATCAAATATACACTCCCATCAGTCTTGTTCTTAAGAGTTATAAAAAAACTAAAACAAACGATCAGACTGTGTAATCCCCCACTCAATACGTAGGGTCTAGGGAGGATTCGATGAGTGTAAACATTACCTTTACTTATAGGATAAACGTGCTACACCTTGAAAAACCACATTTTTCTTATAGCATAATACCATACGGAAAACCAATATTATAACATAACAAATAATATAACATCATAGTGATTACATATGAATAACATCATATCAACAAAAGCATAACTTATTAGTAGCAACTTGTAAACTGAAGTAAGATATTAATGTATCTAAGGCTAAGGCAAAGCACGTAAGACAAAAAGGCACGTCTAAACCAACGAACTATCTAGTATTATCACCTAAGAATAAAAACCCACCTATAAAGTAATTAGCACCAACATTTACACTAAGAGTAGCGGAACTACTTTTTTAGTTTTAAAAGAACCTAAGAAGTCAAATTTTTCGTTTTTGGAAAATATTCACTTTTTTTTAGGTTTAGCAAACTAGAAGTACTATACAACCAAACAAGATGTATTATAAAACCCAAATTATACTAATGCAATTCTTATTGATATTAGTATTATTGTTTGGGAAGCCCCATTATAACGGACATTGCCCGTTTGTGAAGCCCAATATATTCTACCAAATACTTGCAAGATATTGTGATTTGTGAGTCCTTAATAACTATCTATACTATTATATAAATAAAACATAGTAATTTTGCTTAAAGTGTAAGACATTTAAAACAAGTTTTTAAACCCAAATACAAATGTTTTATATAATAGTTTTAAATTGCCCCCATTAAATAAGCTTTTTTTTAATAATATATTATTGAATGCATATTAGATTATTTAATTCATTAAATTGAGTATAATCTTATTTATAATATTTTAAATTATTATTTAAATTTACATGTATTATTTATATTTTTATAAATAATAAATAAATGTTATTCACATTAAGTTAAAATTATTTAAATACATAAGTAATAATTACTAAATATTTACATAGTTATAAATAATAATATAATAATAATAATAATAAATAATAATAATAATAATAATAATATTATTATTATTATTATTATTATTATTATTATTATTATTATATTATATTATTATTATAATACCAAAAATATAATCAGTATTTAAGGCATATCTAGTTAGATTACACTATTTAAAAAAGAGACCTTGTGACACCCGTAGTATCGCGCGGGTCAACCTACTAGTATGTCTATATGGTTGATGTAAAACTAAACAACTATTAGGAAAATTGTATGATAATAATAATTTGATATTGTTTGTCATGAAAACTCGTTGTTCCGGGTGATTATGGCAAAAATTGTTCTTCAGCTTATTTTCTCTAACCCAATTATATATTTTTAGTAAGTTTAAAATAACTTAATAATTGAATTATTTTATACCTTGTGGCGACAAAGCAAATAAGTATCAGCCACAATAACTTACTTCAGCATAAATGCATAATACGCATTCTTGTTTTCGTGAGCTTGTAGAAAAGTCGAGTAGCATCTCCCTCTAACCGGAATACAGATAACAAACAAATATATATTAAAACTAACACAGAGAACTCAGAGTAGTTTTTCTGATACCTGCAGTAATTTAAAGATGGTAAAACAAAAAAGACAACTTTAGGTTATATAAATTTTTTAAAACCGTATCATACCATCAAATAATAAGAGAAAAGAACATTTATACAAGAAAATAAAGAACAAAAACTTACACATAAAACAAAGAGCGTACAACTTCATGTTAGGGGATGACACATCTTGTTATCTAGAACTGTTACTGTTAAAATGGAAGATAAATAGTTTAGACTTTTACTTGACCTGCCTTTAGATAACTTACTAATTACTTCAGTGAATAATTTGTGTCTTACTTTCATGTATTGTTTATGTACACTTACCAGACGAAACATTACATGGCTGGAAATCTGTGTGGTTATTCTTTCAACAACTATCACCAGAAATTTTTGACGCCATGTGTCATCATAAGCCGACCGATCGGACGACGGTCAAACACGTTGAAAGAGCAAGCATGACTGAAGTGGTTCACAGTTGCGATTTGACGGATGTATGAAGCAGATGTTCACGGCTGCAATATTCTAGCATCGGAATAATCAATTGACATATGGCAGGTGAGGGAAACAGAGATGTGAAGAAGATGAAGGTTTGATGGTGTATTAAGTCGGGTTGTAAGGGTCAACAAAAGGGTGGGGAGAGTGATTGTAAAAGAGGAACGACGACCGCCTAGTGCTGCGACAGCGTGGTGGTAGGGAGAGTGATTGAAGCGAAGGGAGTAGAGGGTGGTGAGCGTTGTTTTGAAAACCAGACCGGAAACTGGACCCCAATCCGGTCTGATTCGGTGCTTAAAATCGTTTTGACGTTGAATCGGTGGTGAAACCATCGAACTGGTTTCTAATATATTCTTTTAATTTTCATATTTTTTGGATATATTCATTAAAATAATTATAATTTATTGGTTTTATACAATCCAACATGTTTTAAACCGGTCCGACAGCAGACCGATAAAACGTCCAATTCATTTTTCGGTCAGGCTCTAAAAACATTGATGGTGAGAGGTTGTGGTGTGATGGTTTCACTAATGGCACCAGATGCTCCATTCGATAGAGTTAGTGTTTAGGGTTTTAAAATGTAACAAAAATTAGTTCTCTTCATAGGATTTTATGATGGTGATTCATAAAGGTAACTAAAAGTAATACATGTCAACAAAAAATTATTTATTAATTTTTTTTTAATTCTCTATCCTATAATATTATATTAATTACTAATAATATTATTAATTTTTTAAATTAAGATATTTTTAAAAATTAAGAGTATAATATTATTTCTAAAAAAAATAAATTTTTATAAAATAAGAAAAAATTTTAAAACATCAAAAAAATATTTAAAATACAAATATTTTAAAATTGATGTTTGTAAAAAAATAAAAGCGATAATAAGAAAGTTTTTAAAAATGACATCTTTTAAAAACGTTTATTTTGAAATAATTCATTTTATTTATAATAAAAAAAATTTCACACTATATATTATCTTAAAATTTCAATTTGTAATTGTTATAAAATACAAAATATTTTAAAATTGATGTGTAATACGGTTCAGTAAAGTAAGTATAATATTAGCATCTTACAACCTTAAAAGGAAAGTTGTCTCAAATATATAACCATTGAAACTACAACAATTATCTTACCCTGAGAACGATGAAAATTTCGACAATCAATACCATTAATCAAATTAAACAGATAATAATTTCATTCCATCGAGACAAAACATTCGTACATCTGGAAACCACCATCAAAAAATGAAATTCAAAAAATTACAATCAACAAACACATACACAAAGAATGAAATCACATCAAAAATATAAATAATAAGAAAAGATTGCGACGAGAGAAGCGACGGCGGTGGGACGAAGACGGCGGGCCGGAGTCCGGACCAGGTGCGGCGGCCGGAGCTTCTTGAGCTGCGGCGGTGCTGACGGCGGCGACGGCCATCAACATGACGATCACGGCGGCGAAGAGCTTCATCTTCATTGAATCCATTGGTGTATTTTGAAAGATTGATTGTGTTTTGGAGTTGTGGAGTTGGTGTGGCCTGTGAATGTAGGGTTTGGGGTTGATATTAATAGGGGTGAGAAGAGGGTGCGGTATCAAAATGGTTGATGTGAAATACTTAACGTTTTGAGTTTAAACGCTACTTGTGATAAATAAAAAATAAAAAATAAAGAGAGAGAATTTCGAGTTAGGCTACGTTTTTTTTTCCGTCTAAGTTAGGGTTGTTTGGTAATTTTTGAATTATTAAGTTCTGAATCAATAAGAGTTTTGAACCATTAAGGGCTGAACCAATAAAAGTTTTGAACCATTAAGGGCTGAACCATTAAGAGATTTGAACCATTAGGAGCTAATATATCGCTTCACTATTCAAAGCAATGTCTGACGAATTCAGATAAGAGTCTTAACCATTCAGCATTACAGCTCTTAACAATTCACCATTAGTATAATGTTTAAAACAATTCAAAAGCAAATGTCTGAATCATTCAGACATTTGCTCGTGAAACAAACAGTCTGAACCATTAAATACTAAACCATTCAGACATATGTACCATTAAGATACAGATTCAGATGCTGCCAAACAACCCTTTAGTGTTCTCCTGAGGGTGGTCTCGAGTTTCACACTCGTGTAATGGAGATAATTGGGTGAGTCAGTGATCCGTTAGTGATCCTTTAGCTGTACAATTTTGCTATTTAAGATTTGACAAAAGTAAACATTTTTCTTTAAAATATTAAAAAAGTCAATTTAACATCAAAAGTTTCATTTGTTTCATTTTAGTTTCTAAAGTTTTATTACTTTTGAATTTAAAATGAAACAACTATAAAAAATTTTATCTAAAGTTTTATTACTTTTGAATTTAAAATGAAACAACTATAAAAAATTTTAACTGAAATTGACATTAGTTATAAAATTTTTTAAGATAAATTAATATTTTTAATTGTTTAAAAGAAAATAATTATTTTTATCAAATCTCAAAAAACAAAATAAAAATAAAAAAATGTTGTGGTATTGGCTGCCCGAACTGCCCGAGTGTTGACAGGGTGTTTATGTGGGGTTGCCCGATGGAAACAGCTGTGGGCAATGGTTGGATCGCCGTTTTCGTGGGCTCCATATCTGTCTTTTTCAAAAAATATATATAAAAAAAAAGAAATAATTGTGTGGTTTACTACTGAAAGTTATTTGAAATTTAAAATTTGCGAAAAGACGATTGAATCCTGCTTGTGGTACGTGATAGGGGTTCTGCTTTGGTGCAAACAAGGGGTGGTTTGGACTTATAATGACTATGAGATCTTCGTGGAAGATATTTCAAGGGATATGAAGATATTACATCGTTAGACTAACGGTTTTGTAGATTAAAGAATATAATGTTTCCAGATAAAAAGGATTTAAGAGTTAATTTTACAAAAGATTATTGTGATTAGTCCTGATTTCATGCATACAAATCGATAGGGTAGGGTGCAAGTGATGCGATTAATCGACAATCGATTGAACAAACACATTTAAATTCTTTCTTTAAATTTTATTTTTTTCTTCTCGTTTTCAATTAAGGGTCTATTAGGTGCACTTAATTACATTGTTATCAATTGTGTATTTTTTTATGTTACATAAATCCATCATGAAAAATCAACATTAAACGTCTTGCCCGTTTACTTAGCGAGATCAATCCACCCGAGACTTAGCAGCTTGAAGCATTTCGATTACGAGCTTCTTTACATCCCTACAAAGTTTAGAAATGAGCACAAAAACTTAGTAACCTGGATATACACCTCATGTTTTATACTCATAGAACTCGTGTTTATCGTTGAGTCATAACACGAGTCCCCAAAGATGAAAAATACTAATGGTATGAACAAAAAGAGGTATTCCAATCCATAACTTACTTTCTTTCTTCCGCACGTCTCGGGAATGCAACCCGAAGTTTAAAGTTTTTATCTTGATAACCGGCCTACCATCAATATGAAAAACAAACAGTAAAAATCATAGTCTTGACTCCCGAGATGTATGCAATTATGCAAAGTCGAAAGACATTCACCTTGACATTGAAGCCGAGGCTATCCACATCCAGCATGTATAAAAAGTCCACCTGCAAATTTGAGCAAAGTTCACATTTCAAACGAATCCCTAAGAAAATGCTTGATTTATTTCTAGTAGGGCCGCTCATCATATTTCAGGGCCTCAAGCGACATTTTAGTGTCGAGTCTTTTTCATATTTCTTGCATACAACCCTTCCCTTTAATTAAGATTTTATTTCTTCTAATAAATCTATAATTGTCATCCAACATTGACGAGGAATAAGTGGTACCAAAGAAAACGTCTATATAAATATGGCGTCTCCAAGCTATGGAAGGAAAACAATGTCAGAGAAAATGTCTTTAAAGAGGTTCTCCTAGCCCATACTTTACAAGAACATAAAGTCCTTTCAAATTTAGCGGGCCTATAGCTCTGCTTTTTCTACTTGCATTATAGCGCTGCATGCGACTTTTAGTGAAAATGTAAATGTATGTAGAATTTAAGCAACTAAAAATTGGAAAACACGTAGAATATAAGCAAATAAAGATAAGAGATTACCGGAACTGATGTTGAGTGTTGAACAATGAGCTTTGTATCATTTTCATGGTCTTTATTCATGTGTGACTGCATTGACACATAGAAGTGTTTAATAAAAAAACATCAACAAAGATTAAATATAGCAACAGAAAAAAGGAGAATATAATGAAATTATACCGCTATAGGCTTAGAAAACTGATATATTTGATCCACCTTTGCTTCTCTAAACTCACTGTCGGTGAACTGTGTAAAAAACAGATTTGGAGAAATGTCACAACACCATTCTCAAGTGCACTTAACTATCACTTAAGAACATTTTTTCAGCATGAATTATATATGTTGGTTAATTTAGCATTTAAAAGAAAACAGACCTCCAGATTGAAACAAAGCTGTAGCCACACCAGAAACATAGTGTACAACTTTTGGTTCAATGCGTAAAAATAGAAAGTCATCGAAGTCAACCTTCATCATACCCAAGTGATAGCATCAAATTAAAAGGTCCAGAGCATAAAAACACAAACATGTGAGTAGCAGAGAAGCCATGTTTTAACCCATTTATAAGTGAATGGATCGATTTGGGCTGATCTCAAACAGGTCAAATCAAATAAAATAGCTAAAAAAAGGAACAAGTCAAATGGGCCAAAGGGTCATATAGGTTGAAAGTCGCCAAAGTCTATTTTGACATATATAATCCCCTAAATCATCTTATTCAAAATTCAGATTATTATTGTGATAATAATCACACATATTGAGTATTCAACAAAAAAGTAATAAAAATAGACAAGAAAGTGTTTGCGTGTTGACCGACACATACAAGAAAATAACATGTTTCAACTCCAAAATATTTTGACCAGTTTCCCAACTCGCCCACCGGACCACCCCACTCGTTCAGTCAACAACAAACTTTACCCAAAATGCATCGGGATGTCTAGCCATATATGTTGCACGATTGACGTCTCTCTCATTTTCAGGAACCTATGGAAGTAATAAAAAATTATGAAGAGTGTCATGATAAATTTTATAAAATTCATTAAACATAATAAATCAAATAAAATAAGAGTAGTTGAAAACATAATGCTGATTGATTGATTATAAACAAAAAATAACAGAAGAATTTTTAAAGTTGGAGAAAGTGAATACTCACAGAAACAGCATCACCGTATAGAGTAATAATTAAATCTGTTCTATCTTCTGGATCTTTAGCAACAAGCAATGAGCATTTATGATTAGCTAGGAGGTCCTGTACAAATATCAAAATTTGTAGGACCCTGCAAATAATCTTGGAACTATCTTGTAATCACATAAATCATATTCTTCGAGGCAAATTTTGTATGCATCCAATAATCTTTATAAATAAAATTAAAGAAGAAACATTCAAGTAAAGGTGGCATTTCAACCCATTTACTTGTGAATAAATTGACTTGGATTATGTCTTATTTCTAACAGTGCCATACGGGTGAAATAGAGAACAATTAGCCAAAAATGAAATCGGTTGAATGGGCAAAAGCCTGCCAAAAATGTGTTGTAATTACAAAAACTTAATTCTCTTTATTCAAAATTTTGAATTATTGATGTAATAATATAGTTTTGTAATCACATCGAGAACATTGATTATTTATGTACACTATTTTACAAATGGACATAAAGTGTTTGTGGGCCAATCCAACCCAATTTGACCACACTATCCATTTTTCTGCCTCTAATTATAAAGTTTAAGCTTGAAATTAACACTAGTTATTAAAGCTTGTCACTTGCTAGTAACAAATTTAGCACTCCAAAAGTCAACTGGGTTTACAAACCTTTGTATGAACTGCCAACTTACTGACTGCTAATATTGGAGATCCGGTATCATCACAAGCAAAATCAACCATTGATCCTGATGGATAACCCTCATGCTTCTACAAAGTGTAAGAACTTGCAACATTAATTCAGTATTGAAGATGACAAAGAAACATTAAACCCTTAAGGTAAAGTAAACAGTTTCATTGAAACATGGGAACCAAGTAAAGCGGAAGCATACCATCATCATACACAACCACACGTTACGTATATTCTAAAAGTAACCCAAATTTTAAGTTTTGTAGTCTAGTAGGTGACATTTTCAAATCCAAAACTGCAGTGTGTTCTTATCATTGTGATAAAAAACATTTCTTGTTATCATAATCGAAGTTTACATGTGAACTCGTATTCTTCTTTCCTCCTAACTTACATAAGTCCTATTCGATTAATGATTCAAAGTTCATCGATAAAGGGTGATATGTTATCTGTCAAGTAAAATCTGTAATTACTGCAACAGAGCAATTATCTGTTTGCTAATACTTATGTTGATCATAAACCCAACAAAGATCATCCAACCATACTACCTAATCTAACTCCATGAAATGACTATATTTCCTTTCTATATATGTTTCGGAGATAGAGATAAATGACAAAATCAAAGGTATGAGAATATAGGACATGACTAGGCCTTCTATCAAATTTTGAATGGGATACGTTGATGAAATCAGGCATCCCATTCATTTTTCAATCTGCTAGGAAATACAACATGAAAAATGAACCTGAGAGAGCGTAGAAAGCATGCCGCGAATGCTGTGATTAAGGATAGTTTTGACTTCCTCAATGGGAGGCAGTCTAGCAACCTTTTCCTACAATAACAAACAAAAACCCTAATCAGAATCACATACACTATAAACACAGCTTCTACTTAGTATGCCTAATTATCCTCCTAATGGATCAATGTTATGATTGCTAATCCATTTCTCTAAAATCATGAAGGATTATGCAAAGTGTTATATTCATATCATAAGGAAGCTAATCAGGCATATTGATTATGAGGATTTAGCATTTCTCAAATAAAATTACTTTCTAATTACTTCAAATCGAATCCAATTATCCAAACACGCACTGGAGACAACTTCATGATGTAAAAAGTACCTGATGAGCTATGATCAGCTGAAAAACTTCATCAGCAGCATCACTCTAGTAAATCCAATGATCAAACAAGAACAAACAGCGATCATAAGTAGGCAAACATGCGTAATTCGCGATCACTTCCATAAATTATCAACGTTGAATAATGATTGACCGATGAATATACGCAACTAACAACGATTCAGATTAAGACCTAAAAGCACTAAATCGATTGAAGAATTTCTGTGAAGGAACTGAAAGAACAAATAAGTCACCTGAGAAGTGATTCCGGTGGATGAAGCCATGGCGGAGAGCGGCGGAGGACGACGGCGATCGTGTAAAAGAGTAATTTGGATCAATTAACAAACGATTTCGGTCATTTTTGGGTTAATTAAGGTTAATAAGTTTGATATAATAAGAATAATTAATGCGTGTAGTTGTTGAAGGAAATAAAGAAGCTAGTTGTCAAGCCAAAAATATTCATCTTTTGATGCAAATATAAAATGGAAAAAAGTTTAAAGAAACAGAAAATACTTGTTTAAAAAACGAGTTGACCGTTTCAGTTTCTTTTTAGTTTTGGGTTTTACAAAGTTACTAGTAGTTCTATCAAGTTATTATTTAAAAATTTTTAGTTTTCCTAAACATTGGTGTTTAGTTTTTTAAATTCGAAAAGTTATGTTCAGACAATATAATAAGAGATTAGGGACGTAAACAAGATGGTTGAGCTGAGCCATAACAAGCACGAGCTTGACACGTTTATAAACCGAGGTGATTAAAGCATGCTCGTTTATCTTAACGAGTTGACAAGTAGACTTATCTTTGTGACTTTGTGTGTACATAATGGTTCTTATCTTTGTGACGTTGTGTGTACATGATGGTTTCTTTCTCATGAAGTTAAATATTGAAAATATTTGGATCCAATAATAAACTAAGTAGCATATTGTGTACGTATAATGATTTCTTTATCTTGATGTTAAATGTTTGGATCTAATACTAAACAATGTTGTAGATAAATATATTTACGATGAGCATTAGTGACCGTGAGCTTGTCGTCCTAAGAAAAGATTATAAATGAATAATATCATATATATTTATATATATTATTAAAACACTTACATTAGAGGAAATACCCATAAAAAACATGATATTTTTCCCCTCACGTTTTTTATAAATGTGTCCTACACAATGTTTTCAAAACTGTTCCGATCAAAAACTGGTCATAAAATCGGTTCGGTTAGCCTATTTGGGTGTTTCTAATTAAATCAGATGGTTAACGGTTAGACGGGTTATATCAAACCGAGTGGTCATATCAAGTTTTACTTTTTTAATTATGTTTGTTTAAAAACTTGTTTTTTTATTAATTTCGTATTATAGAATCCATATTTTTTATGTTCAAAGTCCTCATAGTTTATTTGGTTCTTCCCTCTCGTAGTACGAGTTTCCCTTTTTTAAAATGCCTGTAATGACCTACTTTTTTTTCTCCTCCCTCTCTCATGCACACAAGCTCACGAACGCCCGCAAGAGGTGCCCTTAGATCATACGTACGTCTCAATTGCATAATTCAAGTATTCAATGAACTTAAATGAAAGCTTTTATTTTGGTTTTCATGTAATAATGTAGCATTGGGGCGAATAAACACTTTATTGATATCTCAAGAGTCAAGACAATGTATTGCCTTAAGTAGAACTTAAGAGATGTTCATTCGCGAACTTCATAAGAACAACCAACGGCTCGGTGCTGACAAGTGACGCATTATCCGCAGCTTCTTCCTTAACCTCATACTCGATCGTCATTTTCACAACACACGACGAACCCACCTCACCATTCGTGTTGTCCTTCACCTCAATGCGGACTCTATATAGCGTGAACCCGAAATCCAATATCCCCCTTCTATGACCTCCGTTTCGCGCACCATCTTATCATTATCGATCATCGTGTATTTTTCCTTGTACCACGAAAATGGAAGCCCTGCAAGGTCACTTACAAAGTTCAAAAATAACAGCGTATTAAAATCACTAGCTAACAATTGTTTTTATTAACGGCTTCTGAAACTACCCCCAATACTTGAGCAAGGTAGGGCTGTAAACGAACCGAATGAACACGAACGGGGTCTTGTTCGTGTTCATTCATTAAGAAAATAACTTATTCATAAATTGTTCATGAACGCTTAGTGAATGAAATTACTTGTTTGTGTTCGTTTATTAAGGAAACGCGTTTGTTCATGAACTGTTCATGAACAAAAGCGAACGCAAACGAAGGCAAGCGAACACACACAAACATTCATGAACATTAATGAAAACAAACGAAATATCCTAAAACAAACAATTACAAACCATTACGAAATATCCTAAAACGAAAATACCTTTGGTGCTAACAGCTAAATGAAAGTTATGTTTGTACGAAACTACTCAACTAACAAGCACCTGGTTTGAAAGTGAGCTTGAGGATGGTACCAATACCACCATCACCTTCAACAACTTCAAGTCGCTCGAGGAGGTGTTTAACCGCGATGTCTCCAAGTTTGATTGTTCCATAGAGCTGCCATGCTTTGTCTGTTGGCACCTTCACTTCAACTTGTTCTGACAAAGATCCAAACATGTGTCCAAGGTATGAGGTTTTATGTTTATGGTTGGTTTCATATTGTGTTAAGGGTTTATGTAGAAGTCATGAAGATACAAAGAAGATAGTCCATGTGTGGTTGAAAAGGAATTTAGGGGGATATTTTTGTTTGGGTGGTTAATAACCAAACGTTCGATCACAATTGTTTTCTTTAATTGTGTTTAGCTCCGTAGCTTTTATGTTTGTGAACAAGCAGGAACATGTTTATTTATGTATGTTTGTTAAATACAACTATTGTATGTTTATATATTAAATAATTTCAAACAATATGTTTATACCTGAGGAATCCGAACAATTGTACAAGAAATTAACAAATAATCTATAACATATAATAAAAAAAGATTTTTTTAAACACGTGTTTCATTGTAACATTCAAAAAAATTATTTTTTCATCTCTCTCTCATAATAAATACGAAATTATAAAAACAATCAATTGACTTTCTTTTTTTTATTAAAATATGTTAAATGATAATTATTTTAAATAAATAAACTAAACTATTAAACATCTAAAATATAAATTTTTTTATTTTAATAATTTATTAATATATACTAAATTATATGATTTCAGACATATTTTATCTTTAAATATAAAGTATTAATTTTTAATTATTATTTGTCATAAATTTAAATTTCATTATATTTTTATTTTACCAATGACTAATAACATCTAGAAAATAATATTTTTCATAAAACTAATGATTTTAATATGTTTTATTTATTTAAACCCATCTTTATACTCTATTATAAGAGTAATGAGATGACACGTGCCAGCATCACAAATCATCCTCACCAAAATTTTCCCGCATCTCTCTCATATTAATAATTACTTTAATTATTAATAATATTATTTAATACTTTTTAGATTTAATAAATTAAAAAAAAATCTATTCATTAATGTTATTTCTAAATAAATAATTTTTTTATAAATAATAATTTTTTCTAAAGCATAAAACTTTTTTAAAAATATGAATAATTTTAAATGGGTATTTTTAAAAAATCAATTTTTTTAAAAAAAATAATCAAATTTAGGAGTTATAATAAGAAAATTTTAAAAATAACATTTTATATGGTTTGTTTTAGAACAAATATTATTTTTTTTTAAAAAAAAAAATTAAAAACATAATTTTAAAGTTGATATCACTGTTTTATTATTTACAATCATTTTCATATGTAATTTCAGTCATATGATATCTTTAAATACCATTTTATAATTATTAATATTATTATATTAATATTTTATTTATTCAAACCGGGTAATAACAGAGTTTACTAAATCTAGTGAATATATATATATATATATATATATAATATATATATATCTATTAATATATATATATATATATATTATCATATATATATATATATATATATATATATATTATATATACATGATTAAGTTTTTACAAAACTTCTTTGAAAACAATAACTTACAGAATTTGATTATACAAACCATGTCCATCTCCATCAAGTCTATCTCCATGACAGCCATCATCGCTGTCAAAAGATCACCACAATCACCGTCTCTTTCGCACACCGGGGGCTGCCGGCAATATGATCAGCAGTCGCAGGTGGTTATTCAAGTGGCCACAGCAAATCATCTTCTTGCTAAAGCTCAGGGGAGTACACCACCATCGTAAATCAGCCACCATAACTAGCCAGAAAACCGACCACCGTTGGTCGACCTCCCTCGCTTTAAACAAAATCACTGTCTAGAACGACCACCACAACCAGGTCTGATACAGGTGATGGTGTCTCAGATCTGCTACACATGATGGAGGTGAAGGGTCGCCGGAGTTGGAGAGACGCCGGAATAAGTTGAAGAAGACGAGAAGTTGGAGAGTAGGAGGGGTGTTGGTTTTTAGAGTGGGTCCCATTGTATTTAATAATAATTTAAAAAGTTAGAAACTAAAAATGAAATCAGAACATACCACGAGGATCACCCGTGTAATTAAGTCCAATTAATTACAACAAATTAATCAATGTTTTTAGTTCAAGAGAAATCCATCAACAAAGGGGTTACAGGTTTTAAAGAGGCAATCAAAAGTGTAAAAAAAGAACGAAGGAAAAGTCAATAAACGTTATTAGAGGATCAAAGATAATCATTCACATGTATCCATCTTTAGCACTAGGCGATAATGATTTTGGTGATCATCTTTTGGTGCTAAAGTGTGTGTTTTACCTCCATAACATACATTTTATTATCCAAAAGAACATAAAGTTGAAGGTTTTGTGATTACTTCATGTTAGAACTTCGTTTAAGGTACAAGGGAAAAATGTTTACGTTTATGTAAAAGTTGAAAATAAACAATCTTGCAGTGGAAAAATGTTGCAGTGGAAAAATGTTTTACGTTTATGTAAAAGTTGAAAATATTTACATATGTAAAACTGCTCTTTTGATGTGACGAAATTAATGATGAATGGATTTCGAATCATGATTCTACAAAATTCTATAAAATAAATTTAAATTTTGTTAGCAATTTAGTTTTCTAAGAAGTACGAGCTTGTGCAATTTAGTAATCTGTTATTGATTTTGTTATATGTATTAAATAAGTTTATAATATCTTTACAAGTCAAGTGTTATCATAAAGTTAAGATACTTAAAATTAGAAACTAAAAATGATTGTTTTGTTTGCTATATGTATGTTAAAATGATATACATGTAGGTAAATGTTTTGAGTGCTACACACTAAAAATCATTGTTCTATTTGCTATATCACTGTTAGCTGTTATACTATATGTTAAAAGTCAAGTTGCAAATTATTGTTTTCGTAGAAGTACATATTAGTTTGTAAACTATATAGATTAGTTCAGCACAGAACATGTGAAGAAATTAAAGCAACTCTTTAAATAGGGAAGTGAGTTGGTCAACAAAGTAATATCCAATTTAGTTCGGAGTGTTTGTGATGACGCGCGCGAATTGATTCAAAAAAATGGGACGTATGATTTTGTAAGACGATGAAGTTTTTTTGTTGAAGTCGTATTATGTAGTTTGGGTATCTATTTACTTTTTTATTAGGTGCTTGTAAAATTTATTCAAGTTTATTTAGTCATTTTTGTTTGCACTCAAAAAATGACAACGTAAGTAAGATTATGAGGTTTTGTATTAAAGCATATGCATGTTTATAATATCCATCAACATAATTTACGAAACTAAAGGATAAGTTTTTTTTAAGGTTTAAGAACTAGAAATGTACCTAAAATTTCTTAGAAGTTTATTATAATTAATATTTGATCTACATACATGTAAAGTATTTATATAAACTTACATGTTGGTAAATAAAACTATTGGTATACATTATATTTGTTTACATATATGTACAACTAAACAACTCATAGTACACATGGGTCAAAATTACATAACATTCTGTTTATTTACATGCATGTAAATCTGTATCATTAATGCATGTTTGTAAATAATTCTAGTGTTTAGGTCTTTTTGTTTACATATAGGTATAACTAAACAATTCATTCGGTTGGTTTACATATATGTATTTATTTATTTATAATTGTGTTTTTCAAGTAGGGGAGTAAGATGAAGAAAATTCAATGAATGAACATGTGATTGAGTGAAGCATTGAAAACCATGTTGTAAGTATTAGGGAAATAGTTAAAAGAGGTGAGACCATATATTACCCTAGATAATTAAAATTAGAATTAAAATAAATAAAGTAATCATAATATAAAAAACTATTTTACATATATGAGCAAGATTCTTAATTTGTATGATTTACTCAATTTACATGTATGTAGCTATGTTAGCGAACATATTATTCAGAAAAAATAACTATTGTTTTATTTAAAAAATGTGAACACATAAAAAATTATTATATATCATATAACAATAACAATAGATATTCATGGACAATACATAGCATTATAGTAACCCAAACCCACATTACGACAAACTTGTTTCATCATCTTCGTGTTGGTTCGTAAATATGTGTAAGTAGAAAATAATATCAAAACAAAACTCCAATAAAATAGTAGCTAGTTTTGAATTTACAAATTTTACATATGCGTAAAACTGTAACAAAGCCATTTAATAAAAAATATATCATATGGTCAGTTTATAATCTCATTTAGGATATATCCAAAAATTTCTAAACTATAACAATTGTATGTATTATTTTTACAGACATTTTCCTAACATCGTGGTAACCAAAAGCACCTAATATACGACAAAATGTTTCCTCGTCTTTTTTAATAAATGTTACAAAATAACTTCATCCCTAACACCAACATCACATCAAATTCGTTGATATGATCATCTCAGTACACTAATAATTCGTAACTTCGTTTAGACTTTGTTGAACGCTCTGATGAATAGTCTAACGAACACTTTGATGAACACTGGTATAAAACTACGATTGTTAGATGACATAAAAAATTAAAATAAAGTTGTTATAAAGATCCTTATAAATCATATACACGTAAGCTTATCAAAAATTTAAAAAATATATACGATTAACTTACATCAAAGATGAACAGACTAAATCCGGAAAACCGCCTTCTTCTTGCAACCTTAATTCTGATTACTGATGCTCGAGTATGATATGGTTTTAAACAGGACAAGATGTAGAAAAATCGCACTTGGAGCACTTCAAACATGCTCCAAAAACAAACTGATTTGATTCAAAACTTCATGATATTCATATTCTTCAATATCAAAATCTAAAATTGATGTAGATTTGGCTAGTTCAAAAAAATATCTAACTATAGTCTTCATGATATGAAGCTTTCTTGATAAATGGAGATAAATAAGGAAATTACAACTCACATATTGGTTTATTACACTTTTACCCTTTAAATTAAAATACAATAAACATCAAATAAAATAAAACTAGTGGTTAGGATTAGTCCTTGAAGTTATCGCGATCCTTGAGAGTTTTGAAAAAATCTTGACCCTATATATATATATATACACACACACACACACACACACACAGAGGTGGCCAAAAAAACCGGTTCGGGTACCGGTTAGGCCAAAAAAACCGAAACCGGTTTCTGGCCCCAACCGGTTTGGCCCAAACCGGTCCCGAACGGTCCTAACCGCCGGTTCCTCCACCGGTTGAAGGTTTCAAACCGGTCCGATCCCAAACCGGTTTCAAACGTTTACCAAACCGGTACCCAAACCGTTTACCAAACCGGTTCCCAAACCGGTTACCAAACAGGTTTTCAAAAACTAGCCATTATATAACGGCTATATAGCCGTTTTTTGACCGTTTTTTATCGTTTTTTATGTTTTTTACCATTATACCCCCATTAAACTAGTATAAATATGTATTGGATGTTTGGTTAAACCACAATAACTTAAAACGCTCTCTACTCTCAAAAAACGCTCTCTATTATCAAATACGCTCAATACTTTCGTTCAATTAAAAAAAACTCTCAATACTCTCGTTCATTTCAAAATGTCTTCATCAAGTGCTCAATCATCCGTTGGTTGTGATACGTCTTCAAGAAACGTGGTGGTAGCAATCCTTCCTATGAATAGGAACCCCGAAATATGGTGCAATTACGATTTATGTCAAATGACTAGCGGTCCAAAGAAAGCTCGTTGCAAGTATTGTCATAAGTTTTTCAAAAAATATACAAATACAACTTTAAAAAACCACATTGCAAATAAATATTGTAAGGCTTTGAAAGGTGAACCGTCTCAAGGTCAAGCTTCGATGACAAGCGAAGGTAATGTTTGGGCTTATGACATTGATGTGGTTCGTGAGCAAATGGCGCATTTTGTAATTCAAGAAAGCTTACCATTCAAACATTTCGACAAAGAACGTTTGACTCGGCTAATTCAACGAACTCTCAACCGCGATAACACATGTAAGTCGTGCTACACTTAGAATAGATTGCTTAAAATGTGGGAAAAAGCTAAAATTGAATTATATCTTATTTTGAAAATATAAAAACCGATGTTAACTTACTAGTGACGTTTGGTCGGACTCCGCACGGTTCACCGGACTCGTACATTTGTGTCACCGCCCATTGGGTTGAAGCCCGATTCGTGGCAAATAATGAAACGTACGATTGCGTGTGAATTGTTTGATTATCTCACACCGGTCAAAATATTTTTTATCTTATTGATAAAGTTATTAAAAACATATAAATAGGAAAACAAAATCTTGTCAATGTCTTTTGATAACGTGTCAAATAATACGCTTGCGATAGAACACCAAAATTAACTAAAACCATTTGTGACGGTTGTGTTTTTCATAGTCGATGTGTTGCGTACATCAAAAACTTAGCCGTTCAAGACGGTTTAAAAATATTGAAACAGTAAAAGATAGTTTTAAAAGAATGTTACGTGATATTTTAGCAGTAACCAAAGATTATAGTAGGTATCGCAAGTTTTGTAAAGACGCAAATTCCAAGTGTTTAGGTCCGAATTGGGACGTACCTACAAGATGAAATCGACTTGTAACATGTTTGAAAAGGCTATTCACCAAAAAGAAAGTTTAATAGCCTTTATAATACTTTGGTGAGTCGTGGAAGGCTCTCGACTTACCATCCATCGGGTTGGGCTATTATTGAAGAAATAACCAAAATGCTTAATGTTTTAAAACCGCAATACTTGTCTTTCTAGAGTTTATTATCCAACGAGTTCATAGTACTTCACCAAATTTACTTAATGACTTCAAAATAAATGAGTTGTCGTTCAGAGGTAGACCTTATTCGGATATGATACCACCAATGAAACAAAATACTTAAAAAATATTTTAAGAAATGCCTCCGGTTATTACATGTGCCGCTGCCTTAAACCTTGTTTAAATACGTCGGGGGTTGAAACTTTACTTGATAAAATACTTTTAGTTTGGATTTAAAAGAAGAAAACATATATGCTCAAAGTGTAAAAAATAATTTTAACACATTTAGGCCAAATGTTGATGTTTATTAGCAAAATATGGTAAATCATCAAACATACATGGGTCTATGCGGCATGCGGCATATTGACGAAGGTTCAAGTGATCCAATGTTTGCTTTGTATAATACCTTAAGAGATGAATGTATTAAACGTCAACGTGGTAACACTCTGAGTAGTGAAATAAGGAGGTATAGTGGAACATACTTTTATCCACCATGACTCCACAAGATTTTAAAAATTTTGACTTGTTGGCTTGGTGGAAGGTAAGGAAGATCAATTTCCAATCCTATCCACCATGGCCCGAGATTTACTAACCGTCCAAGCTTCCACGGTAGCTTTGGAATTGCTTTTTCTGTTAGTGGCAGGATTTTCTCTATACGAAGAACCCGACTCACTCCCGAAGCAGTTGAAATGTGTATTTGCTTGAGGATTATTTAGATGCAGCTGAAAGAATACAAGACAAATGCTCACTTGAAGGAGAATTATATATGAAGCCAAAATATATGAAGACGAAGTAGACGGTGGATTGACACCCGGAATGACCGATGATGAGCGGCATATGATGAGTATTCGTAATAGCTCGGGTTCTGGTGGCGAAGAATAAAGTATCCAAATATGCAACGGACGAACGGAGAACGGCTTTAGTTTTTAAAAGTTTACGTCATTGAATTGTTTATATGTTTTCAATAGTATCTTTATTTTACATTTTTATGTAATTTTGGATAAAATAAATATTAATACTTAATTTTTCATGTATCATAAATCATAATTATATTTTTATTTAAATTGTATATTTTATGTAATCTTTGATTTTTAAGCCTTTGTAATGTTTTATGTTTTAATAGTTATAAATAATTTATATAAATGTGTAAACTTTGATCAAAATAAATAATCAAATGTGTGATGTTTGTTTAGCAAAATAATGTTTTAGATCATTGAACAAGTTTTGAAGAATTTGATAAGTGTGAAAAAACTTTTAAAATTTTGCTAAGTGTTTAGGCGTTTGGAGACTGTTTGGGCGCATCAGCTAGGCGTTTGAAGACTGTTTGGGCGCATCATCACTGTGGGCGTTCACTCACTGTTCAGACGCATCTGTTTGGGTGTTCTTCATTGATTAAAAAAAAATGCAAACCCGAAACCGGTTTGGGCCCGAACCGGTTTTCAAACCTGCCTGGACCGGTTCGATAGGTTTGAATTTACTAGCCCTAAAACCGGTTTAGGAACCGAACCGGTTGGGGTTCAAACCGGACCGGTTTGAAATCGACGGTTTGGCACCAAAAACGGTTTGTACACCACTATATATATATATATATATATATATATATCTATATAGATATATATATATATATATATATATATATATATATATATATATATATGTATATATATATAATTTATATATTTATATATATATATATATATATATATGTATATATATATGATATATGTATATGTATTATATATGTATGTATATATATATGTATATATATATATGTATATATATATATGTATGTATGTATGTATGTATGTATGTATGTATTGTATGTATGTATGTATGTTGTATGTATGTATGTGTAGTATATAGGGGAGGGTTCAATAAAAACACTAACTTAGAAGAAAACCAAGAAACTATTATCCAGAGCGATCATATCATTTATAAATTCTTTATTTTTTTATTGTAAAAAGGGTAATTATTTATTATTCAATCCCTATTTAGGTAATTATCTTTCAAATTTAAATCACTTGCTTCTCTCTTATCTCTGAAATTATTTAATTATCAACATCATTCTTCAATAAGATACAAAAATCATTTGACGTTCATATCTAGGGCACACTCCGATAAGATCCGATAATGATCTGAACCGCATTTTGACTTCAGTTTATTTGATTTAGACGCTAGCTTTGGGTTTTCAAGTGACTTTGTTTGCATATCTTGGCAGACCCTACTCATCTTTGCTTTTCTGGACAACATGGAATTAGAGAGCATTCTTAAACCTACAAGAACTAAATCATGGAAATTTTTTAGAGAAGAACAAGGCTTACAAATGCAAATTGAATCATACCAAAGAATAAGAGTTGAGAAGAACATCATCAAGTTGTGAAGAAGCCCAAGTTGTGAAGAACAATATTAGGGTTTACATATACGTAAATTAGATTAATTGGTGAAGGCGAATGTGTCACATAGGTTTACATATATGTAAGTGACAAAAGAAAGGAGTGATCAAGTTATCTTGAGTTACATATATTTAACACAAATCTATCAAGATTTTTCTCATTAGATCAGATGCAATAAACAAGATGAAGATGAAGATTATGACAACAAATCTTGTAATTTTCGTTATATTTGTGTTTTTATTTATATTCATCTTCATCTTTGTTAAGATACATATACGTAAGCGGATTTACTTATGTGCTTACATATACGTATAAGAAGGTTTATGTTCATGCTTAAAAATATGCGTCGAGGTTTACACGTGTGCTTACATATACGTAAGCATGTTTACATTCATGCTTAAATATATGTATCTAGTTTTACATGTGTGTTTACATATACGTAAGTAGGTCTACGTTCATGCTTAAATATATGAATCAAGGTTTACATGTGTGCTTACGTATATGTAGTCTGGTTATATATTTGCTTACATGTATGTATATATGACTAAAACTTTTCACCGTTGGAGTTTAAAAAACAATGCAATTTCTTGCTGTATTGAGAAGCATTATGACTAGGGAGTTGGGGAGGGAGAAAGAGAAGAGAGAGAGAGAGAGAGAGAGAGAGAGAGAGAGAGAGGAGGAGATAGAGTATAACTAGGAAAATATTAATTATTGAAATCTTTTAAAGTTAAAATTACATGATCTCCCAAAAATACCCTTAAAGCTAATTATAAAATCCTATAAATTTCTTTTATTTACAAAAAATGTCATTATATACTTTAACCATTGATTAAACATGATCAAGGGTGAAAATATGGTTTTTTTAGTTTTCTCTTGAACCCTTCCTTATATATATATAACTATAGAGAGAGAGAGAGAAAGGTTATGGTACAATGTGCTTTTTTCGTACGAAGCGTACGAAGTTATCACGCAAGAATGGACGTTAAGGGTGGAATTATAACGCAAAGGTAATAACTAATCACGCGAGAGATGGAATTATCACACAAATTGGAAATTGTTACGCAAGAAGGTATTCTCGCGTGATAATTTCATCTCTGCGTGATAATTCCAAGCGAGTGTAATTTGTCTTGCGTAATTATCACTTTGTTCTTGCGTGATAATTCCACCCCAAAACTTTGTACGCTTCGCACGAAAAAAACACTTTGTATATATATATTTAATTGAATATTTCTTTTCATGTATCTCATTTATTTATTATATATACGAATACAAAAAAAAATATTTTTTAACAAATGACATGAACAGAAACATTCATTCGATTGTTAGTGTTGCTGCATATAAATGTTTGTGTTCGTTCTTTTAATTAAACTTAAACAAACAAACATGAACAAAACCTTGTTCGTGTTCATTCGGTTTGTATACTGCGTCATTTGGTGACCTAGATCTTTTGAATTTCACAAATAACTCAGCTACCCACAACCTGACTGAATTAACACCCTAAAGAGTACGTAAAGGTTGTATGTAGCACGTTGTCTATGAACGGTTTATGTTTGTTGTTGATACAGTGGGATTGATCAAGCACATTTTATGCTATAAAACAAACAGTTCTTTACTCGCTTCTTGTCGAAGATCAAATTAGGTGGGTACGAGGTTGTAACTTTCATCTACATCTCGTATCCACGAGTAACAAACAACCGCAACCAACAGAATTAACAACCCAGAATAAATGCTAACAGCAGACAATATCTGAGATCTCACCCGAGTTTCAGGAACAAGTTCTTCAGACTGCTGCAGATTATTGCTTCCAGCTGTGGGGATGTCTTCAGTTGAACACACCAGTGCTGAGGTACCATTAAACAATTGATCCTCATTAGTAAAACTCTCGTTGAAACCGTTATGATCATAACATGAATTAGTTCTGTGATTGAATTTGCTCAAGGAAGGACTTCTGAATCTTCTGCTTTGACATTTTGAACAACCGTCGTCATCTGGAACCCGAATACAGTTAACTGTTTTCCTAGGAGTTGTGAAATGATTAATGTTGTCATCATTAACATATAATCTTGATCTCTGAAAAACAACAGCGAGCATAACATCAGATAAACAGGCTAATAGAGGTAATAATCTGGATCTGTTTGCTTACGGTTTGGGTTATGTTTCATCTGTTTAGCATGTCAAACGGGTCAAAAACCGCTCACAGCTTACTTTAGTACACAGGAAAAGACTATTGTTGAAATGACATACCTTTAAAAAAAAAATCAAAGTTTTGGACAAAATATATTTCGGGTCGGCCTTGTATCAAAAACTACATGTTTTGACCCGAACCCGTTTTAACCCATATTCCACCAGCCCAGCCCGCCGACTATAAAACCTGAGGACCTAAAATCTAAAAGAAAGCAAGTACATTAGATTACCTGAGGACTAGGAGTGGCGCTTCTCGGGTCACCATTAACTGGACTTCTATGCAAGAAGCCTAAGAACCTGTTTTCATGATCCTCTCGGGTCTCAAATATTTCGATGGCACTTCTAGGAGTATTCATTTCACCCGAAAACAGCCCATCTTTCAAAGACACATCTACATCGCTCCATAATATTCTTTTAGCTGTTCGTGTGGCTTCAAAAGCCGCCCCTTTAACATCCTCCATTTGATCATCTTGAAACTTTTGAAGTTCTTCAATCACAAATGTTAATTCTGACCTTATAGACTTATAATCCAAACTCCTCATTAAAGAGCTGATCATTTGAATAGCCGACAACTGTTTCTGCGAATCACCCTCGGTTACACCCATGTTCAAGACCCGAACACCAGCCTGAACCAACAATCTTGCATAACCTTCAAGAACTAAACTGTTATGTTCAGCTAAAGCCATGACTAAAGGCATATGTGAATCACCATGCATAGGCTTCTCCAAAGCCGCAACTACCCTCTGACAAACCTCATTGACCATTTGACTCGAAGAAAACCGCCAATTATACAATTCAACGAGCCCTTTTAAGCAAAGGGCAGCACCGGATGACAAATTCTCTTGTCTAGCTAAAAGAGAATCTGAAAGGGGTTTGCAAAGAGAGTGCATAATATCCTGTTTCTCAGCTTCGGGTGTCGTTGGGTCCATTCCATATCTTGCAATGGCAGAGACCACCTTAGAGCAAGCTTGATGAAGAGCAAACGATCCCACACTAGAACTCAAAGTCTTGATGATGGTTAACATGATGATCTCAATATGTGGGACGATCATAGTCCCATGAACGCACGCAATGTCTTCATAAAGGGAGATCGCGTATTCACCTGATGTTAATCCAGTTTCTTTGGTCTCAGAAACTTGAGCAAGAAAGATTGGAAACGTGTTCGAATCTAAATCTTTCACATATGATTTTAATGCTTTCATTTCTGGTTTTCTACTTTCTAAATCTTTATCAAGATTTTCAAACTCCAATTCAACCAACTGACTCAAGTTTCTTCCCATTCTATCCCCCTTTCAGAATATGCTCAAAACATTGTGTTTTCAAACTGGTGTTTCAACAAGAACAATAATTTCAATACAATTTCAAGAAAAACAAAACCAGAAAAAGATTGAATTCAATATGAGCTCTCTTACAGTCTTCAAATGAGTTCAAATCATGAACAATTGAAGCAAATCGATTCCAAATATGGCGATTGTTTATGGTGTCCAAAATCTGCATTAAAAAACACTAACGATATAAAGATCGTCATCACCGACGTTCAGATTCTGGTCCGATAAGAATCAAACACAAGGGAGCAAATTCAGTACAAAAGATCAAATTTCAACAAAGGAATTCGATTTCGATGAAGACGAATCATTGATGATAATCTTTACTCATGTTAATTCACCTTAATCTTTTCATGAAATCTTCATAATAAGTTTTTGAAATATGAGATTGGATTGGATTTTGGAGAAGCGTGATTTAGGTTGATGTGTGTTTTAGTTTGATTGAGTATTTCCCCCCATTTTGGTAAGGATATTGGTTTTACGCTGTTTTCGAGTTTACTTAAAGGAGTTTTTTTTTTTTTTTTTTCTTTTCTTCATTTTTTTTTCTTTTCTCTTTATTTCCTTTCAAATTAAAAGAATTCATTTTAGGTTTTATTTTTCTTTTATTTTCTTTTTTTTCCTCCTTAAATGAACTCGGGAACACAACTTTCTTACTTTCCTTTCATTTTCTTCGTTAAAAAATAACATTTTTTTTCTTTCTTTCCGATTTCTTTCTTTTCTCTCTTTAAATGAACTCGGGAACACAGCGGTAGGCTTCTCTTTGATTTCTAAACTTTTTTTTTATTCCTCCAATCCTCCCGGTATTTGTTCTCTCATGATTAATTTTTTTTAACGGTAAATGTATGCCTTTGTTCGGAGTATAGGTGTTAACATTATTTCAAGTGTACGATTTTAAATCTTTTTCTTTATAACCACCTCTAACATTGCGCATTATGCACTATCAAGGTTACATTGAGTGGAAACGAAACACAAATCCACGTTGCATAACTTTAGGGAATTAGAAACAGACTCGAAACAACAATTACGGTTCAAATTAATAATAAATAACTGAAAGGAAATTACTAAAAAGTAAAATAAAGCTACTGGAGTAAAATGAGGCAAATGGAATGAAACGTGGGGTGAGAATCTTCATGCAGCTCACGTAATCGGGTCCACCGATTTGATTAAGCTAAACCGAACTTGACTCGTCGTTTTCAATCTATGCTTATCTGATATTGGTTCGACTGGTTGACCGCTAGTGTAATACCGAGGGATCGGCTGTCAACTACTAAAGAGACATTGCATGTCATATGACATGTAAAAAAGTACGTATATGTTTGGGGCCAATAATATGGTGTTTAATCATACGACTTTATAAATTGTGTCTATCATTATATAAATCGTTACTATCCTTAATGTGACCACTAACAAACTTATATTGAATAACTACATTCATCTTATCACATGACTTGTATAATGTGACTACTAACGAGGTCTAACATTTAATTTGACATCATACAATCCGTATGATATCATACGTCTTGTATGATATGACAACCGTTATTGTGTATATTTTTACCGGTGATGTCTCTCAAACAACTTCCTTTTATATTTATTTATTATATTAGATATAAATTGTAATAAAACCAAAATCATTTTCATTTTGTTTCTACATATACCCAAAAAATTTAAAACTCTTAAACCGTTCAAGTTTAAAAGACTAAGCCAATGACTTCTTTTATTTGAGGGAGAGAACTAAATGGCATAAATGTCATAGGTTTAAAAACTCATATATGATATCACGGTTTATTTTGTTGGTTAAATATGTCATTGTGTAGTATGAAAAGCTAACCACCAACCATTTGATTGAGTGATAGCCTCGTGACTTTCTTTAGAAGAGGTTGTGAGTTAAAGTCCTACTAGCAACAAAATGTTGTTGGTGGGCCGGGTTTTACCGCAGTGGGTCTTCGGGTGACAGGTTTTCCCTAGAATTGGTGGTTGGTGAGTTTGGGCTACCCAGCGCTGTCTATGATCGCGGGTGTATGGGGTGTCTTTTTGCCATTGGAGTACCCCGGGTAGTCGGGCTTTAATTAGTTGGCCGTTTAAAAAAAGTATGAAAAGCAGTTTAGCAGAGTCTAAACTCGACTACACTCATGTCCAGCTCGTATCATGGTTGTGGTCATGTCATAAATTGGTAAAGTGCAAAACCCTAATTTCCTTCCAAACATTTAAAATAGACTTAATTACAAGGGTGGTCCCTGCGGTTAGGCCTGATTTCACTTTTGGTCCCTAACTCTTAGAAATTACAAGGTTGATCCAATAGTATGCACAAATATAACAGACTTGGTCTCTAAAGTGGATGGACGTTAATTATTGTCATTAAGTGCGTGTGAAATGTCAAAAATACCATTCACTTTTTCTTCTTCACCATTCAGATTACCACATCTTACCACCTCCTCCCACCATCAAAGCCTCCACCTTCAACCACCACCACTGCCACCGCCACCTTCAACTACCGTCACCACCACAACCTTCAACCACCGTCACCACCAGCACAGCCCTCAACCACCGTCACCACTAGCACAGCCCTCAACCACCGTCACCACCAGCACCGCCCTCAGCCACCGTCACCGCCCTCAGCCACCGTCACCACCAGCACCGCCTTCAACCACTGTCAACTCTAGCACCGCTTTCAACCACCGTCACCACCAGCAACATCTATGCTCGAAACCCTAACTCCAGTTAGATCCATTATTGTTCCATCATAAAACAATACTCATCATCACATGAAAACAATATTCGTCATCTCTGATAAGATCCATCGTTGTTCCTGGTGGTGGTGGTGAAGATGAAGTGTGGTGGGTTAAAGGCGAGTCACAAGCGGTGGAAGATGAGTCGCCGGCGATGGAAGGGGGCGGTGGGTGGCTGAAAGTGGCGACTGGTGAAGGGTTTTTATAAGGGGTATTTTAGTCATTTAAAATAATTTAACAGTCAAAGTTAAACTTCCATCCACTTCAACTTTCAAGAACTCCATAAAGCACATGAAATTGAGAAAATATGCCATGAAACTAGCGTTATACAACACATATACAAACTCCTGAGTGTTAAAGTGGAAGTTGTCTGCAGGTTGGACAGTACCATTTTCCCTTGAACCTCGTCTCAGGTGTCAGCCCAACGCATGAGTAATGAAACCATTCCCCGCCTTGACACTGTCAAAAACCAAAAACACCAGTTCTGTTAGATTACTAGTGTAAAGAACTTGCAGCTTGGCACAGTCTCACCAAGACCGTTTCACATACAAAAAATGACCCATTTCAACAACAGATGAGCATAACAATATAAGAAGAAACAAACAGATACGAGTAACCACAGCAACTTACATTCTCATTGTCACATGCAATCATATCACCATAGGAAACCTGAAAAGAAGATACTCATAAATCACAATCATATTACTAGATGGCACAGAATACATAATTTTAAATCATTTACAAATGAATAGAATCAAGAACCTGATGACAAACACAGTAGGTGGGTTCATTTGGATCAATTGGTTGATCGAGCTCCAGAGGGGTAGCATTATCCCTTTTGAAACCACCAGGTGGCGGCATGAGCTCAAAATCCTTGTCCCGCTGATCCCACTCCCTATCCCTGTAATCAACTTTCTTAGAGTGAGGTATAATATATGGTAGTTTCCGCTTTTCATTTTTAGGAACTAAAGGTAATGGAGGAAGTATTGCAGGTTCATCTGCTGGTAATTTTCCCTCTGCAAATAATCAAGAATTTCTTTTCAATTAGTAGGCACATCTAAAAATTGATTCCTATAAGAAAACAATAGACTTTGTTTTATTCAAACTTTGATATGTAGAGGAGGCAGTAACTAAAAACCTTGTTTTAAATCCTCAGCAAAGTTGTGCAGATCCTCATCAAGACGTTTTACATGACTGTCTATCTAGAAGCAAATTGAAACAAATGTAAGGCACATAAAAAAAAACCAAATATTGAAAAGAACAAAAAGTAAAGCAGAAAATATAATAAAAAGAACACAAAGATATGTGATATGTTCCCAGATTACAGTGCTGTCCTATGGTTTATGCCAGTAGAAAACAACACATGGCATCTTTCCTAATAAGATACAATAATATGAAGTGGCATGTAGTTGCTAAATAGTAAATTCAGATGGAGAATATAACCAGAGAGTAACTTATAACATAAACAATTTTTATAAATACTCACAAGATCATACGCTTGGCGTGCAAGAAGAACCTTCTCAGTACACAGGCTTAAAGCATTATCTTGGTTTGCTTCAATCTCTTTCTTCAATTTCTCAAAAGCCATGTCCCCATCTTCATGATAGCCTTTATTGAAGTTTTGAGAAGCTATATCCAAGCAGTTCTTTGTTTGCTGCCTTGTTTGATTTATCATTGCTGTAACACAAAAACAAACAGCCTTGATCAATGCATTAACAATTGTCAATTTCTTTACTTTCTAGCAAGTATACACTCTCTAGATCTTGATTTTAAAAAGAGTGAGACGACGCTTCAAGGCATTCAGGTCCCAAAAGCCAAGGCACGAAGTGTCACTCTATGTACAACCAAAAGTTGCAACTCTCTCATCTCTTTTACAAATCAGCCTTTTAACAAGTAAACCATTCATAATCTCTTCATCCTTTTGGTCGCTTTTAAATATCAATATCAACCTTTACGAGACCCTATGTTTGACCCAGATGTGCATGCAGGCGCCGCCTCAAGGGCATGAGGGAATATCCAAATCGCCTCCCGAGTTTTTTACAACTCTAGATAGTTTCTTCAAACAAGATATGCTATATTTCTATTTACAACTAAAAAGCCCTGCATGGTTTGCATGTAGTACTCAATGATTGACTCAATACTATCATCACGACATGATCACTTAACTACCCAACTTGGTATGATATTGTTGGAATTTGGAAACAGAAAATTGCCTATAAAATCAACAATTTATATATACATATTATGTTTCATTACATTAAAATTTACTCGTATCCCTCCACAAAAATCTAAACGTATCAAGATAAACATACAGACATAAGGGAAAAATTGGTATATGTATGCATATGTACTGTTTTTCGAACACGTATGCCTTCTGATACAAACATAACACTTAAGTATACCATCATATCAGGTGAAAATTGTCCCCAACACGGTTGCATACTTGCATTTTATCCAATTGGAGACTAGAACATATGTTAAATTGTTAATATCACAGCTGAAGACAGAAATTGCAGCACTAACATCTATCAACTTATCAATCGATCTTCTTTTACTTCTTTTACTTCTTTTACTTTTTACATAGCATTAAGTATTCAAACTTCAAATCAGTGTTCTATCAATTTCTAAAGTTTTCAAAATACTTTCAATCCACTTCAGATCACACACACAGACATGTATACAAGCAGTAATCAATATTGTGCCTATGTGTATCTATAAGAAATGAGACAAACACATACATTGGGAACGTTCATCGAGTTCTCTTATGGTGTTGAGAAGCCTCTGCAACTCTGCTGGCAATGTGCTTGCATCTATAACAAAATTCAACATGAAAAACCAACGCAATCAAAACATAATTAGCAATTTAAGATTCAATCAATACACCGTAAGAAAGATAGCTTACACTCCAAGTAATCGTCGACGAAAACTCCAGTTCTTGCGATCGCCATCGTTGTAAGATCTTATTAGCGCGCGTTATTATTCTCTAGGGTTTACAGAGTTTGAAATCAGCTGAGAGATTTCACGGGGATACGAATAACACGTCGTCGTTTAACTGGATGAATGAATATTGTGTTCACCCGAATAGAAAAAACGAAAAATGGAATCAATGACTCATTATCGAGGTAATCGAAAATCGAAAATATTATGTAAAGTACGAAATATAGTACGATTAAAAACGTGTTTACCGGATTTGCAAAACGGGCACCTTTGTCTTAGAAATTGTAGGACGTGACCGACTCACGGATATGATTGATATTCAAAGTACCATCTCAATCTTACAATCATATTATATTCAAGCATCGTCATAAAAAACCACCCAAGTTGTTTATCAAGGATGATCGGATCCGAGTCCTTATTGAAGAGCCCGGGTGTTCTTATCTCCAGCTCAGTTTGAATGGTTTGATTATAAATCTTTTAATAATATATTTGAAATTTGAAATGGTTATATTGTTTGATTATAAATCTTTTAATAATATATTGAGTTAATAACATGAAAGATCCTTGTGGTTAGGTCTGTTTTCATTTTCAGTCTTCAGGTTTGAAAAACTACAAGGTCGGTCCACTGGTTTGACAAAACGTAACACAAAAGGTCCCCGTCGTGGATGGCAGTTATCTTTTTCTGTTAACTTTTTAAAATGATCATTACACCCCAGTTTAAAAAAATCAATAAAACAAAACCTTCACCCTCAATCTCCCTTATTCAACCACCAGTGGTCTTTCAGACCACCACCACCACTATACACCTCACCCACAACCCCGTTCAACAAACATCCGCCGCCACCAACAATCGCTAATATCCACAGCATCCCTTTCTTGAACCCACTACCATCACCCCACCCATGGCAGTTATCACCTTCCATTCACCGCTCACCCACCACCACTGCCATCGTTGAACCACCGTCGATCTGCCCCTAACTCGCCACCCATGCCTCCAGCTATAAACTCTTCTTCATCACCAACTCGTCATTGTCGTCGGTTCTTCTAAGAACTCCGGGAATTTTTGACACCTAGATTGTAATCATCGATCAACCGCAAATTCACCCTGATTACGGATCTGTAAATTAACCCCTATTATGTAGTGTGGCATTCATGGTAGTGGAGTCGGTGGTGGAGGTTGAAATCGACTATGAAAGCTGAGATCGGTGGTTCAGATATGCAAATTGACTGGCCCGGTTGACGGTGGTGGCTGATCGAGAACGAAGAAGATGGGATGGTGGTGGTGGAAGGTGAGGTTTGAAAAGATAGATTGTGTCGGAAGAGCGTAAGGTGAGGCGGTTGATGGTGGCGCGTATGGTCTGTAGTGGTGGGTATGGTGGTGACAGATCCAGGGTGGGTTGGTTGGATGTGGTGGTGGTAGTTTGGTAGAATAATGGTGGTTAGGGTTTTGGGGTTGAAGTTGAAGTTATAGGCCCAATTTTTTTTATAAATATTGATTTTTAACAGTGAGGGGTATTTTGGTCATTTTACAAGCACTTAACGGAAAAAAATAACGGCCATCCATGACGGGGACCTTTTCTGTTATGTTTTGTCAAACGTTTGGACCAACTTTGTAGTTTTTCAAACATGAGGACCGAAAGTGAAAACAGGCCTAACCATAAAGATATTTCATGTAATTGACTCTAATATATTTGAATGATTCAGTTAAAGTAAAAGATAACCGAATTGAACATCGATATAAAGATCAACTTTATATCTTTTTATAACTAGTTTATTGTGTACTTTTAAGAAGTTAACAATTTCTAAAACTTATGATTGATAAACCAGTTAACATGTTTTGAGACTTTGTTGGTTACAAAATTTTTTTCTAATTCATATATTGTTACGCTGCTATGGAACGATTAATGACGAAATCATAAAGATCAATAGTTGATGCATGCATGCATCGAGTTGATACTTGATACTTGATAGTTTACTGATATTTGAGTATTTGTTATAGTAATCCAAGTTTCTAACGATTCATTCTATATCTACTATAATTGGTGTAATCGTTGATTCTTCTAAGAATAATTCATTACTCGGTCACTGTTTTATCTTTGATTCAACCTTGAAATGTCAATGTAAAAGTCAACGTCAAAATAACCTCATGAAACCAAGACGAACTCAAAGTCAAAATAAAGTTGGAACTGAAACTGTTCACAGTATTTCCAGTAAATAAAGTTTAGATAAAAAATTTAATCGTCAATTCGTAAACCAAACCAATAAAAATGACAATAATTTATGTATCTACACGAAAACTGAAATCTATAACAAGAAAACCGCAAGAATGATCAAGTATATGAAGAGGCAAGCTGATACACGAGAAGCCGATGAGTATGTCCCGACTATCTGAATGTTAAAACTGCAAGTCTCGGTTGAGATGTTCTGCGTCGTCACCCTAGCCAAACCTTGAAAAATACACGCCATCTCGTCTTGATTCTGCACTTGATAATACGCGTTAAACGCATAAGAAGCATTCGCGTTCGCATCCAACCCGTTACACGAGGAACCATACCCGAGTGGGGTACAATCCGCAAAAGTACAAGCATAGTTAATATTCTCCCCAAGTTTGCTCAAGTCTTTCGCATCCGGGTTAAACTGACACCATTTCTTTTCTTGGTACCTTACGTTTTGCGCCGGTACCAAGAACGAGTTCTGCCCTCGGCCCGAAAGGTCCATTGCAAACTTGGGCTGCCCGTCGTATTTAAAAATACCCCAATGTCGTTCAAAGTTCCCCGGGGCAATGCTCTTGGCATCCTCATCAATGAGCCCGAAAAGGTAGACTTCAATCGCCCCGGGCCGGAGCGGGGTCCCTTTGTTGGCGGCGAGGCGAGGTAAAAGCCCGTTGTAGAACCGATACGCCATGTTAATGTTGGCGTTTTTGTCGCCATCAGTGGGCCACCCGACCTCACCCACAATAATGGGCATGTCACCATACCCTGCGGCCTTTAAAGCCGAGACCAACGTGTCGTAATTGGCATCGAACACGTTGGTGTACTGAATCCCGTTATCGACTACGGGCTGAGGTGCACCGTCAAAAAAGGCGAAATCGATCGGGAAGTTGTCGTTCCCGTAGAGACTTAAAAAAGGGTATATGTTTACTGTAAAAGGTGCATTATTTTGGGCTAGAAACTGGACCATTTGGACCATCTGGTCATTTATGTCCGGCCGAAACCGCCCCGCGGATGGGACGGGGTTGTCAGCCGGAGAACCGTACACGTCAGCATTTGACGGTACGGTTGCTTTGATTTTGTCCCCGAGCCCGGCTTCGTTGATGGCATTTTGGATATTTTGGAGAGCTGGGAAGGTTGTTTTGGAGAATGACTCGTTGTATGATTTGAGGAATGGTTCATTGCCGACAGCAACGTATCTGTCACAAATAAAGAAAACAGAAATAATAAGCACTCATGATTCACATGGGAATGTACAACCCGTTATGCATATAGTACAACTCAGGGCAGTTATTTTTCTTATATGGATAAACACGGTTTCAACACGTAAATGTGACAAAACATTGAGCAAAACTACCTAAAAGACTAATCTTATCTAGACAGTGACTAAGGATTTCATAGGATTGTGTTCATAAACCGCTAAATATACAAACAACTTAAATAAAAGCAAATCGTTTGGTTTAAATTAAATATGATTTGGTTTACAGTTTGACAGACAATAATACTTGTCGTTTAGAACAAATCATTTAACACTTATTATATATTTCCTTGTATTTTAAGAATATAATATACGAATATCTATTGTTTTCACAAACTATCACTATCATATAAAATTATTAATACAAAATTACCCTTTCAAAAAGAAAAAAAGTTGCATAAAACAATCAAAATTGAATGGTTAAACCGTTAAAACCAGTAATCAAAAGTGAATTGTTAAACTGTTAAAACCGGCCCAACTAACCAAACTGGTTTTGTTTGTCTTCTTTCAAAACCGTTGGTGTTTGAGCACTAGGGCGTAGATCTTTTTTTTTTTTTTTGTTAAAACCGAGCAAACCAGACTATGAACATAAACGCTATAAGGCATATACTACAACTAAATGACTAAATACGTTACATTACATTGTACAACTTCTAAAGCGTTAGTTACAAGATGTCACAGCTTTGTTGATCGAGATTTAGCCATTTTAGAGCATTTACTATCCACCCCTCATCCTCATCGTTATAATTACACTAAACATTATTATTTTTTATCTTTTATTTTTAATTAAATAATATTTTTTTATACATTTATCATTATAATTTTTTCTCTTATCCAATCACAACCACTTTCAAAAATATTAAAAAATTTATAAGGATGTACCGTATTTCTCCAAAATCTCCATAATTTTTTATTTTTTTCAATCACAACAATCCCCTGTTGCTCACAAAATCTCCATAAAATTTACAGGGATGTACACTATTTCTCCGACTGGTGAATGCTCCTAGTTCTAATAAATAAGACTAGTCATTTTTTAATCTATAGTACAACTAAAACCATAAATCCCCCAAACACATAGCCAACCATTGCTCACACAAACGTACAACTTCAAATGCACACAGTACAACTTATAATGCATAAGGTACAGCTTTCTAGCTCAATTCAAAGTTCAAACCCTCAACTCATCAAGAGATTATTTAACGAATAAAAACTTACTTGATATTCACACCGCCATTGAAATTGTATCTCGTAATATTCCTCTGCACAAACTTCTTCGCTCGATCATAATCATTCATATCAGCTAACTGATCGTTCGGAATCGCGATCATAACTTCGATTCCGGTGCCCGCGAGTGCACTCATGGTCGATTGCTCAGCGTCAAACAGCTTCACCTTATTGATCCCATTATCCTTCATCATCTGCACCACCGTTTTCGGATCCATCTTGTGTGTCGCCATCGTCCCCCAGTTCACCCCCAGCCCCTCCGCTTCCCAACACACAAGAAACAGGCCCATCAACAATACCCACATCACAGATTTCGCCCCTGACATTATTGGTATTCACGATTGGGCTAAAATCGGATCTGGGGTGGTGTTTTTTGTTGAGATTAAACTGATGGGGTGTAACGATGGCGGTTGGGGATTGAGGTGATTAGTGGGTCAAATCGACGGTTTTTTTGGGGGTTTTGTTGAGGAAGAAGATGTGAGATCGTGTGTGTGTGGGTGTATCAAAGATTCAAAGGTTTAAGGTCTGTAAATGTTGCGGTGAAGTCGGTGTGTGTGTGTGTGTGGGTGGGTGGGGGTTGAAGAAGAAGATGAATGAATGATTATTAGGTTGAGAATTTGAAATTGGGGAAAAGAACGTTAGTGAAATTTGTTTTATTGTGCAGCAAAAATGGAAAAGTTTGGGATGTTTTGTGTGGATTTAATGGGTTTAATCAAAGAGTGATTAAGAGGGGTGTTTTGATTTTGAAATTTCAATTGTTTTATTATTATTATTATCTGTTTGCCTTTTAATGTGGACTTCTTTGTTTCTATAAAAATCGTGGGACAACTTGAATGATATGACAATATGAGGGCAGCCCACTCTCGTGGGCCCGTTAATGGGTTACACGTTTAGGTCGGTTTAGATTACATCAATATTTTCATAACTGAAAATGATATTAAATCATTCTTGTCTATCCACCTCTTAAATCCATTTCATACTTATTCTTCTTTTTGAAAAAATTATCACTGAATCATTTTTTTATTTTTAATTTTAGAATAACATTGTTATATCGAAATAAAAAATCTAACACGAGCTAATTTTCAATACTACATGTATGTTGTATTATGATACAGCATACGTACAATATATATGTAGTATGATATATTACATGTACACAGCATATCATATTACATGTATGTAGTACTAGTATCATATCTCGAATAAAAAATAAAAATCAAATCTGATGAAATCCTTTGAGTAAACATTAAACACCTTTAAAATACTATAATATATGTACTTTCGGGGTTTGACGTTGATAAAAATGGACCAGAAACTACGCACAAGTTGTAAAAGGTTTTGAGTTTTTTTGGGAGGAGAGCGCACCGTCAGATGATGCTATATAACATGACTGATTTGATGAATTTAGGGTGATGGTAATAAATTACCATACTATTTAAAAAGGAAAGGAATGAATAGTAGTGTTGTACAAACCGTTACTGCGTGAGGGTACAAGGCATTGACACGTGTGTGTACGTGACAAAAGCAAGCAGCCGACAAATGTACGGTCTTGTATCAGAGGAGTGTGGCCGGTGGAACTGATCATTCACGATCTCGACCGAGGGCTGCGATCCTAGACACTAGCGGTTGGATTTTGTGTGGTGGCTTCGAGGGTGGGAGGATAGCCACTGGAACCGGTCTTTTCTTATTAAGATCGAGTTTCGAGATCTTAAAACTGTTGGTTGGTTTTTCTGGCCGACTTTGCTGGTGGGTGTTCCACCTCCTGTTTTCTCTTTAATGTTCATTTGGGTCATATTCCATTTAGAAAACTTTGATTCAATGAGAATCAACAAAGTCATATATATGTCTCCTCTAATTATAATTTCTTTTGCTTTCTTTCTCATATTTATTCAACCCACACTACATATTTTTCGCTTTTTGTTGATGATATGTTATGATTTGAGGATTCACATGAAAAAAGTATGCACTTCATGAAACTGTCTTGGTATGGAATTTGGGTTATATTGTTAGCACATTCTTTGTAATATAAAGCTATAAGTTATATGGTTAGTATATAAAGCTAAATACTATTACTAGCGGGTGACTTTATTTTATAACATCTGCAAAGCTGTACGTAAATCCGAACTAAAGACGAGTAAGTGGTTAATTGTGAATTGTGATAACGGATTTGAGCTTCATTTATTTGTTTTCATAGCAGTTTATTCATGAACATACCGGCAAAGTTGATAAAGTAATCAAGGACAGGACTAAGCCGGTAAATGGAAGTAAAGCCAAGGAAAATGGAGAGCTGCTACTGGCTCATTAAAATTTTGTGTTAATTATTATTGCATTCTATTATAATGAAAAAAGAAACTTTTACTGAATAGGTTAACGTGCATCCTTCAGTAAAGGAAACCGAAGCCAAGGAGGATTAAGCAACAATAGTCAGTCCATCGATCGGTCTTTCTGGTGATTGTTCTTTCATTCTAATTTAGGAGTTTTCCTAAAGATACTGGTTTGTGCTTTTGCGATGCCCATATTAAATCGCTTAGTTTAGTTAATCAATCTAAATCTGAACTAGGGATACCAATTTTTTTATTTTATTTCTGGATTGAATATTTATGGAGTGTACAGGTGTTAGAATCATTAAGTTTTTATATTAATATTAAGATAGAAATCATTGCACCAAATAATAGTTGTATTTTGTTTAGTTATCATTTTAGTTTTTGTTTTGGTTTCCTTATACAAATTTGATTAAATCTTTAACTCATTGTTATTTGAATAATATATATGTTTGATAGAGCTTTTGTCCCCAAGCAAATCTTTAACTGCTTCATTTCCATTGGCCACAAGTAAGTTAACTTCAACCTTTTTTGTGACTTCTCTCTTTTATATTTATCCTTTTTTTCCTCTCTTTACAAGTTCACATTTTATATTCATATTGTGTATATGTTTTTTTGTCTAATGATTTTGTGTTTTTTTTTTTGTGCATGTATGCAAAAGGTTTACAGAATAGTAGATCGTGATAGTGTGGGTGCTAAAGGGCAACAATGTGTCGGCATCGATTGAAATCCTCCATGAAGCGCGGGCCGAATCCCACTAGTGGATCATAAGTTAGTAGATTGCTTTTGTGATTCTAATTTGATTTGTGATTACAAACAATATTGAATATTTTTTACTACTTAAAACATTGTAGTATGATAATACTGCATTTATATAGTATGGAATCGGTTCGAAATGTTAAATTTTTATTTTAATTTATGAATATTATACTCATATTAAAAATAAAACAATTGTTGATTATATGGTGTAAATTTTTTTAAAAATCGTATGAAATAGTTATATACATTAAAAGAAAAAATGAAATGAGTTCTTAAATTGTTAAAATAAAATTAGATCTCAATGGATACTCTCCCATACCCTAATATATATATTATACTAGGTTAGTATCCTATGTATTACATGGGTTGAATAAATAAAATATTAAATAATCAGTAATAAAAGGTTATAAATTATAAAATCATGTATGAAGATAAAATATGTTTAAACTTACGTATAAATAGCTACTTTAAATAAATAATAATGTATTTTTCTTAAGCTTTTGTTTTATAAAAAAAATATTGTTTTTAAATATTTTGTTTTTAGGAAAATGATTAAAAAAATTCATTGTATTCTGTATTTTATAAAAAAATTATTTTTAAAAAGGGTGTTTTTAGTAATAAAAGAAGTTTTTAATTTATTGAATTATACATTTTTTAATTTGAAAATAGTATGAATAATATAATTAGTATTTAATATTATTATTAAATATTGAAAGAAAATGAGAAAGTTAGTATGATGAGACCTATAATTGTATCACGTTTTATCTTAATTTTTCTTTTTTATAGATAGATAGATAGATAGACAGACAGACAGACTTACAGATAGATAGGCTAAACACTTATTCATTAAACGGATTATAGTTAGTGATAACCACGAAGAGTTAAATTACGATATTTTATTGTAATATATGATTAAAATTATATATTCATAATAGTTTAAGAAATAAAGCAATTATACTATTTTTTTAGCTTTATTATCTAAATAGTTTTATTTTTAAACATTCATTTTAAGATTTTTTTATTAAAATTGTTTTTAAAAAAAATCTTGTTTATTAAAAACCCTGGTTTGTAATTATTCTAGTTGTTTTAGTTAGAATGTTTTTAGAAAAATTTTACCTTGTTTATAGTTTTTTTATAAAAAGGAGCAATTTAAAATATTTTGTTTCAACTTAGAAAACTTCATATCATATAAAAAAATATTATTTCTATTTTAATAAAAAGATGTGATTTTTAATTTCCTTAATAAATTTATTTTAAAAAAGATAGTTTGATTTAAAAATTCTAGATGACATAGAAAAATGTAACAATTAATAAATGATTTTTAATAGGAGAGAGGAATTAGTTTGAGTGTTTAAATTACTATAATACACTTTTTGAGGGAAAATGATGTTAGGATTTCTAAAATAATGACAAGTGAAAATAAAAACCTTGTTTTGTTAGATACAATAGACTTGTCTAGAATATAACTTGAGACATTGCCATAAATAATGATCCTAGGTTTTATTTTTGTCACTGAGCCACCAATCTCAGTGATAGTCCACTTATTATATTGCTTTGCATCTAATAATCGAATATTATCATAATTACATAAGAATATAACATCTATATGTATGTAATTTAAATTAAAATTTATAAAAAAACCTTATGTTTTAAATATCGAAGTGGGTTATGTATCATGCCTAACTCATTACCACCTCTATCTGTTTCGAAAGGAAATGAGCGTGATTTGATTCATGTGGTGAGAGAATCATGGGTTGGCATAGTTCTTAGGTTGGTTTCAATGAAGATACTCGATCTAATGAAGCTAGGGGCGAAGCTTAAACAATTATACGGAGGGGTTAAATGTCTTGAGACCCAAATCAGGGGGTCGGCCTTGATATGTATATAATTTTCAGACATAAAACATATGAATTTCACTTCTGAGCGAAAAAACATAAGGGGCCGGGGTCCCCACTGGCCAAACAAAGCTTCGCACTTGAGTGGAGTGAAGCATGTAGACATGAGCAATAAATTAGAAATTGTGAAGATGATTATGTTAATTCGAGTAAATAGGAGGTTAGAGATCCTAATTGTGTTAGAGTCCTTATGGTTTTATTAAAAATAAAAACTATTAATATTTTTATGTTAGCCAAATATGATAAAGGTAGAAGTAGTAGTAGTATCATTAAATCGAAAAATTTTTGTGAGCAAATAAACATTATTTTGAAATAAAAAAACACGCACATGGATCATGGACAAGTCTAACATGATGTGCATATGTAGCATCATGTCATGTTAACATCAAGAGAAAAAGATTATTGTTTTTCATACCTCTCATAAAAATGGGCTCACTTGCCATAGCGTTGGTCCCCTACAATTCTACATTTATGATTTATGCATGCATGTTCAAGAAATGTGTCAATTATAGTAACAAAATATACAGCAAATGTAACAAAAACATACTATATATTGCATATGTTTGTTTTATATGGTTTCAATTTTCAGTAGAAAGTTACAAAAACTGATAATGGTCAATCTTTCGTAATCAAACTAGTTACACTGGCGAAGCTTTATTCGCCCCTCTTTTTTTTCTGTCAGTAGTGTTAATTTTCGACTCGGCAGTGTAAATTTTCGGTCCGGTAGTGAAATTTTTTTAATAAATATAGTGTTCGGCCCCTCTAAAATAGTTTACTATCGCCCCCGCCCCCCTTAAACCGTGATTCAAACTCCACCACTGACTAGTTAGCTTTAAAAAAACGTTTCTTATATGGGTTTATGTTAAATTTTTATGTAAATGTTTGAGTAATGATTTTTAATCAGAAGATGGTTGTACTTCATAGAATCATAGTTGTAATTAATGTGATATTGGTGAGGATTAATCAAATATAAAAATGAATTTGACAGGCTATTAGGTTGACTTTAGATATGATGTTTGACTTTGTGCATGATATACGAGTGAAATTTCATATTTGTTCGATTATGTATGATGTATCAAACTATCATATATCATGGTTGACTTTTAAACGGTTGACTTTATAATTCTTGCCTCGGTAATAAAAAGGTCGTGTTTACTTTTTTTCCTTGATATACACATAGTTAAGATAACTATGCATAAAAATAAGATTATATCCTTATCAAAAGAAATGATAACTTTATACGTAATGTGCCGTCGTGTCGACTTTAAATGTTTAGTATTGTTTCAACTATAACTTTAAAGAGAGGTTTTTTAATATAAGATTAAAAGTTGTGGTTATGTAAATAGTTGATATCTTATACATAGTGGTATTATTGTGTATTTTATCATTCTGAAAAGAACTTAAGAGACAAGATGAATAGTAATGTTAGTTAAATCTCAAAGATAAGGGGATTGAAGTTAAGAGATTGGTTGGTAGATCATAGATCAAATAGGCTTTTTATTATACCTTTTATATGTGTATCTTGTTAGAAATGATTTTTAATATAATGGTAGTTGTATTTTAGTTTATAATAATAACTAGTGTGATAATGGTAAGGTTAATCAATATCCAAAAAATGATTTTGACCGGATCTTATTAGGGGTTGACTTCTCATATGATGTTTGACTTTGGGTATGATTGAGGAATGAAATTTCATTTGGGTGTGATTCGATTAGTATACAAGTTTCAAATGGTTGTTTCTTAAACAAAAAAGTTGCTTAATATGAATTTTTCATATGAGATGCATGGCATGCTTCTGCATCTTCTATAAAAAAAAGTTAAATCTGTAAAAGTTCATTTTTTTATTTTATTATCTCAATATAACTTTTATGATTTACTTAGCTTAAAACATGATAAAATCACAATTATAAAAATCATTATTGATTTTATTTGCACGAGACATACTATATGACAATATTTCTTAATTATATAAATTGTCGTTACTTAGATAAATGATGATATTTGCAGTTATGTATTTTTATACAAGTAATCTTATTTACGGTACATGACACTTCTATAATGTTACGTGTAGACTTGCATATTAGGATGCAATCCATACATAATGTTATATGTATATATGTATTCAAATTAACATATCTAATCATAAATGTTCATGGGTTTGATTCTTATGCAACCAACAAGTAAATTTCTGTATAGGATGAAGCGATTTACATTCCAATAATTAGTTATTGGTTGATAAATGTATATAAACTAGTAGGCATAAACTCGAATGTTGTCGGAGCATTATAATATGTGGTACTTTATATATGAAATGAAAACGTGATGTATACATGTGCGTTGTAGCAATGCGTTAATAAGCATTTTAAAACCTAATAACATATTCTAGAGAAGGTCCAATTAACTCAAATAAGTTTCAAAAAGTAAAAATCCTATTGTATTTAGGTTTCTATCAGCGATTTTAATCTAGTCAATTGTCGATTACACCCAATCATTTGCACTCCATTGATCTAGTGATTTAGCATCGTGGCCCTTGCGTTCATGCCTTGCCACCACTATAGGCCCCGCCTATGAACATATTTACAAGATCACATGATCAATTGATGTTCAGTTCGTTGTGCTATAAATAAAAGGACGCTAGCTCGTTTAAAAGTAGTATTAGAAAGTATGTAATGTATAATTTCAACCCTCCAATCAATTTACGAGCATTTAACATGTTTACAACTTGATTACATCTCATTTACCACCCGTCAACCCGTTTTAACCTATCACACTGTTTGACACATTTCCACACATAGGTTATAAGCGCCGTGTCAAGTTTACATGGCTTTAGCTATGTCTCGAATACGGTTCATGTAGTTAACATGTGTCAATTTATGGTCATGTTCAGGTTCATCTTGTTAAATTATAAATAACATAGACGTATTATTAAAATAAATTATAGTTTTATTAGGTGATTGTGGCAGTTAAGGTAGTTAATGGGTCAATACAGTTGGTAATATTCAACTGCCTCTTCAAAAGGCCAACGTTTGAATGTACCGATTGAATGTGTATATAATCTTACAATGTCGTCAAAATGGAACACACATTTAGTGCTAAACGTACCCTAACCCGTTATTTTTACTGAATATACTCCCTCCTTTTATTAAATCAGTTATTTATCTTTCTGTTTTACTCAATAGAGGTGTACGTTTAGCATATAGAGGGTATGTTAAGCCTATCCATATAATAAATACATACTGAAACTTTTGTTCTATTCTGTGTTCCAAATATACTTCCTGCAATATTTAGTTATTTACATACAGGTGCATGCATATCATTTTAATTGTATCCATTTGTTAAAAAAAACTTATCTCCAACACATCTTGCTTCTATGAGTTTCAAGACAAACTGATTATTATTTCTTTTTGTGTGTACCAGGCCAACTGTTGAGTTGAGATGAGGCTGTTGAATACAATGGAAGACACACATGTATATCACACAAATCCATCATTAAGGAATCATGTCAAATTCTGAAAATGCAATACAAGATCTTTAATCCATTGGCATTATGTGAAAGATGATTCTATAGTATCTATTACCAACTAAGTCCATTCAAATCGAAATGCTTGTGACTTGAGGCCGCATCGTTTCCATCATGGGCATTAAGGTCCAAACTTTGTCCAAAAAAAGGCATTTGCAACTTCTGTGGAATCTCAGTGTTCACAACCTTCATTGAATCTGTGTTATTTTGATTGGTTTGATCAAGTAAAATGACTTCTTCGCCCCTACCCGTAAATGTTTCCTCAGTGTAGCTTCTGCTGGTGTTCCATCCACTGCTGTTAAGCCCTCCAACACTCATTGACAGATCGCTTGTTGCAAGAAACCTCTTGCTTCTTTTCATGTCATCACACCATTCTTCTGTCTCATTGTCAACCTTCTTTGACTTTAGAAGAGTCAAACCGATCGTTTCTTGTTCAGTTTGTTGACCTTCACCATATGTCAAACAACTCTCGATTGAACCATCCGCTGGCTGGTTAGTATGCATTGGCACATGTTTGATTCCTGAAAATGTAGATACTTTAGAGACCAGTTCAGATAATTGAACCTTTGCAGCCTCCAGTCCTACTGAACCTAAGTTTTGTCGTCCAAGCGTCTCTTGTGCTTTTTCAAGAACCGATTGTAAGTATTTCCCTTGCGCTTCAATCCGAAGCTGCAAGTGTCTTTGCACCTATTACAGATCAAAGAATATTTTCATACAACTTTTGGATGATCTTTTGCTGTGTTAAGTTTTTAGTTGTGTTGATATAATGATATCATACCTCAAGCTGCTCATGCAGCCTTCTTTGAGCTTCAATTTGCATCTGTATGGCTTCGCTTATCTGTGAGTTTCTGAAAGGATATTTGGATCATTAGAATGAACATTAACTTACAATTACATATATAGCTGAATTGGTGTTTCTTACTTGTTTGTTTGAGGGCAAACACTTAAGTTGTTTGTGCGAGTTGCATTTGTTTCACTAACGGCATCTCCCGCCGCTGCCTCTGCAGCCCAAATATTTGATATGATGAATCATCATTCTTTTGTAAATTGTTTCAAAACATATAAAATAGATTCTTAGATTTCTTACCAACTTTGTTTGTGACAACACTGTTAGATTGCCTATATAGATTCTTACTCAGCCTGTACTTCTGCCAACCAAAAAAGCAAATTAGTTGTCTGCCTGTTTTAAGTCAATAAATGTAGAGATATCAGTTTGACCTGTTTGTTTACGAATAAGTTTATTCGGGTTATGTCATGTCTACAACCGGTTAAAAGTGTAAAATTTAGAAGAACAGGTAAAATGGAAATGGGTCAAATGGGTCAGAAGTTGTCCAAAGTCGATATTTAACTCATAAAACTTCCAAAATCATTTTGTTATATGATTTTTGTAATTTTATCTTATACGCCAACTATTTTTTAATAATACAGGAAAATTGAATTAAAAGTCTTTCGGGTCAATCCAACCTGTCCATTTTGCCACCTCCAACTAAAAGAAACTATGATTTTCATGTTTTTCTTTTACCTGAAGATGACTCTTCAAGTGGTATAAAGTAAGCCCTTGAATTCCCATTAGCTTCAAAACTGATTTTGGAGTAGCCTCTATGATAAAAGATAGAACAATAACAAGTAAGTTTTTTAATTTTTTCCTTCATTTTTCTTTTTACATTTTAGAATATTTCAAAAGATGCACTTACTATCTGCTCCTCCAAGCTGGTTAACTGCTTCTATGAACCGTTCATGGAGATCCGGTGTCCATTTGAGTCTAGGTTTAGCATCAGTCGAAAGAACAAGTCCTGAGTCCCCTCCATTATGTCCGCTTTGCAAAAACAGATGTCTTTCTGGTGTAATCGACATTCTTGATGTCGAATGAGTGTTCTTTCCTTCATGATGATACATCTTTAGACCAAAAATAAGTTACTTTTGTTAGCCCAATATTAGCAACATATAACATATGCCATTGTGTTTTGGAATTGATTACATGATATAAAATAATCAGATTCAGATAATCAAATACTCAAACATTTGAGTATAAGAAAAACTATGATATATAAGGATTTACATTTAAAATGTCCGATGGATAATCAGAATCACTTTCGCTATGCACAAAGCCGATTATCTACAACTTTAAAACACAAATAGTAATCAGTTTAGTACCTGCATACTTTATTATCTCCTTGAGTCTTGTTCTTCTCACCCTCTAAAGTTTCAAACTTGATTCTTCTGTATTCTCAAATATGTGTCTTGATACTATAACACCTCTTATCTACAACTTATTATCCACATGCTAATGGCCTGCGCGCTCACCCTCGCTTTATAAAGCCAGTGGACAACGGGTGGGGTGGGGTGGGGGGTAGGAGAGGGTGCTTTCAAGTGCAGCATAGAATCTTGGACAGATCTAATGAAAAATATCATTAAACATTAATCCAATCCTCGTGACGATCTGTAAATAAACTCATTTTCTTCTTGTTTCTTCTGTTTTCATTGAGTTACTTTGCTTTGCATCCCTACTTTTAATTATTCGCAGACTGAAATCTATAATTCCGTTGCACCATAGAACTGTTAACACCTTACAATGGGTACCAGAATAGATCCGCAAATATTGTAAAGTGAAAAAGAACCTTATTCCAATATCTTTCGCGTATCAACTATCTTAAAATGCGTATTAGTTCTCATATCATTAGTACTAATGACATATATCTTTCATCTTTCTGTATGCAGGACACAGATTTTGGCACAGAAGAAATCTTGAGTTAAATTAGGAGAAATGAAAGAAGATTATGTTGACTAAAGCATCTGCAAGTCGGAATAAAGATGAAAAAAACGAAGAGATTCTTCTTCTTGGAGGGCAGGCATGGAACAAGAACACAATCCTTTTTGTCCCCTTCAACATGTTTGGTACTTATTCAGCCTGCACAGTGTCTTATATTTTGTGGGCCCTTAACCAAAATCTTTGCATTCTTCGGTTAGTATATAACAGCCGGCCGGCTGGCCTTCAAGACTTGGAACCGAGGCGGGTCCTTTTGAAAATAATGAAAGATCGAATAACTGGCCATACTTCACTCCATACTTGCATTTGATGAGTACAAACACATCTGATATGAATGTTTACACACACACATATATATATATATATATATGGATTCATAATACATTTATACACCAACACCAGTCCTCATCTCCTGCCACAACTTTCACTTCATGTAATCATATTTCAATGGTGCATACAATACAAACTAATAATCATGCAAACTAAGACCTATTTATTGATAATAATCGTCAAATTAACCAATGACACTCCTAACTTTCACTTTTATTGGCAGATAATCCCACTCATATAATCATCATAGTTTTACACTTATTCCCACTTGATTTCGCTCACAAGGATGATTGTAAGCAGAATAAGGAAATCTAACTTGTAAGTAAAATTAAGTGAAAATCAAGAGTAAATCTATGATTGATTTGACAACAAAAATGTGGTGTAAGTTTTTCTTTTTTCTTTTAAACGACAAATCCACACACTCACTAAACCTACTCCTAAATCTATAATATTAACTCAAAATAGGACTTGAACCCTCAGCACAGAACATCATTTTAACACTTGATACCATTGGTGATTATGAATTATTATAATATCGTTTAAATTATCAAATTCTCATTTGTCAAAAACAAAAACCAAACAACTATATTTATAGTTCCATATTATATCCAACTCTAGAATCTTGAAAATGGGTACTTTTTCTTTTTGTACTTGTATTTCCTTTCTACTTGTATTTCCTTTCTTTAAGCATGTTATTCTTTTAAGTTCACATAAACGAGCATATCAACGTATCATAGTTAAGAATCATGTTCCTCTTAGGAATATATCACGCTATTAACGTAAAAGACACATGTCATAACCTTATTGGTTGCGATTCAAAACCACACGCGCCTATCGAATGTTATTCCCCAACTCATAGATGGCAACATGAAAAGAAAGAATAGATAGAGAGATATTCCTTAAGAATAGAATCTTGGAATATTGTTTGAAGTGAAGCCAATAGGTCTTATTCTCAAGTCAAGAATGTTATGTTAGGTCTTGTTCCTTTCTACTATAAACCACACAAAATGGATTCGATCCCACCCACACCCATCATACCTTTTTGCTATTTTTGTTAAGATTATACTCCATCCGTTTCAACGAGAACCGACTCTTCGTTCACGCTAGGATCTTTTGCTAACTTTTTTAAGGTTTTACTTACGTCTTGTGTTATAGTATGGAGTTGGAGGGATGGGTTGTTGGGTTTAGTGTAAGTTGAAACCGGACAACAACCTTGCTATCTATACTTTTTATAAATAAAACGATCTGAGAAGTTGATGGTAATGAAAATCCAGTTTGTCCGAGTTTCGACATGTTTGACTCGTTGGCACTTTTAACAGTTATCTTTTGTAAATACAATTAATATTCCATGATCAACTAGTCTAGACAGAAAATGAAAAGCTTATTTGCCTTTTGGTCATAGCTTAACATTTATTTAAGATATAGAAAGATTTGCTATTAGCCATAAAGGGTTTAGATGAGAAATGGTGGGCTTTTGTTGCAAACGAATCCCGAGCCACCTTTGTGTAAAAGGTGTTAAACGAATGGGATATAAGCTAGGCCTAAATATGCCATAATCATACACCACTTGAATATAACTTGATAATTACATCTTTAACCCTTTTCAGTACTTGGCGTAGTCGAGTTCTAACCCAATCTTTTTAGAACTCAATGTGAATTAAACAATTAGCGTTGTTTTTTGTAAAACATATATATTTTTTGATTGGTATGCCAATACAGATAGGATATGATGAGTGATAACACATATTCTGATACGATTTTTAGAAAGCACACAACCATACATAATATTTAGGTGTAATGAATTTTAGTAAGAATATTTTCAAAGTATACTGATTCTTTGTTCTCCTTGTCAAAACCCAAAAATTAAACGAAGTTAAACTTTAGAAATTAGAGTCCCTTAAATACGAGAGCCCTAAATTTCAGCTAATTTTGCTTACAATTGAACCACCCATGTTTGTAGTCATGACAAAGTTGGATTTATAACACTACTCAAAACAAAAGTATTGAGACATCCATGAAGCTAGGCCTAGCCCCAACGTTTTCACCTTGATGCCGGGGTTGGTGCTTGTTTTCACTTTTCACCTTGAAGTCGAGGTATATACTTTTTGTTTTCTTGTTTTTTTTTTGTTTTTTTTTTTGTTTCTTTGTTTTTAACTCTATCACCCCCTTCAAATTGCCACACCTAGTTTTTTATTTCCAAGAGCTTAATGTTCGGGTACACAACCTTGATTCTGTTAAAAAACTGGCCCAGATAAATACAAATAATCAATAGTAGAATTAAAATAAGAACACTTGATATTAATATTGAAAACCACACAAAACAATAATATTATAACTATCTATTTATACTAAACACATTCTACTAATAACTCAACTCAAACACCACTAAATAATAATATGAATAATAAAACTCAATCCTAGTCTATTTCAAACTTCACTAAACAATTATTAAACTAATATTAATACTCATCTTTTATCATTCAATCAAGATTAAATCTTCATATTCCACTATAATCATGTAAAAAAAAACTTACGAATGATTCTTTAAAAAAGATTGAAAAAGAAAAAAAAAACCTCGGCGTGGTGATGTTTCTGAAGTATTTGAAAAAGTGGGTCAAACATGTACATGATTCAAATTTAATGGGTTCAAAATGCAACTTACCGAGTTCTTGTAGAATATTATTATTATTATTATCATTTAACACCATATTTTACCTTTTTTATCATTCTTGCAGGTTCAGAATTTTGAAGATAATATTCTCACTCGCGGCGGTTGACTGCTTCGTTCGGCGGTGGTCAACGCTCTCCCACCACAGGTTCTTCACTATATTCACATGAACTCTTTATCTCTTTCTTACTGTTGTTCAATTCTCGAGTATTTGTTTGTTTAGGGTACTTAAGAATTAAGATTTGAGTTTAGTTTGAAGTTTGTTATCATGAACCATTAGTTATGATTTGTGTTAATTAATGCCTTTAAAAGTTTGATTTTTGAGTTTTAAGAACATGTAGCAATGAACAAGAGCATATGTGTTGAACATTAGGGCTTTCTGTGTTGAAATGAAGTAATTTTGTTAACTTTAAGCTTATATAAAGGGAAACATTCACAGAAAGTTTTTATTTTTTATTTTCTAATAAAGTTTTTTTAGCTATTTTTTTTTTAAATTTGACCTAAATTAAGCAATTATAGAACTTGGTTATTATTAAAGGAACTTTTTTTCTTCACTGTACCTTCTACTTTGAATTAGATTTGAAAAAAATAATCACTCGATAGTAATTAGAATGCGTTTATGTTTTGCTTAGGTCACTGAATCTTAAATAATTTTAGCATTTACAACAAATTTCACATTTGAATAGATGTTACAAATTGAGTGACTTTATTGATAAAAGGAAGTTTGAATGTTTGAGTGACTTTAGTGGAAAGCTTAGGAAAATTGGTTACTGTAGTGATTTTTGAAACCTATTGTTTGGAAGCTGAGCTTGTGAACTAATTGTGCTCCAATATGTAAGTACTATTTCTGGTTCTTGTAAGTTGTAACTCAAAATCGAAATCATTTTGCCCAAATTCTAATTTTATGAACTGATATCAATGAGTTGGTAAAAAATGAAATGCATAATCTTAATTTTAGTTATTTGCATATAGCTTGAATGCTTGGTAGAATGTGATAATCTAATGAGTTGCTTGAATACCGTATGATGAAAGATTAATTAACACTTGTTATATGTTTGATAAAATAATTATCAGGATTTGCAGCGCTCCTTAATCGTAAAATGCCACCACAATTCTGTTGATATCTCAAGTGTGTCACATTTGCATTGCCTCATGACTTCAATCTTTTCACCATCTTCCCTCTCATGCCTTCCATCTCTTTACAATAATCCTACACCCTATAAGTACTTATCTAATTTCTCTTTCGCTAATCATCGGCTTTCATCACTTTCGATCAAATCCACTTTGAATTCCCCTAAATCAACCACTTGTGCTGTAACTCCAAGTGAAGGAACAGTCTCTGTCATCAACTTTGAAGATTTTGCGGAGAAAGATTGGTCATTTCTTGATGCAGATGATGTAAATTCTGATGTGGTTTATAAGCAAAATATCAGTCGAATCATTTCTGCTGGGAAAGTTGGGGAGGATTCAAAAGTCTTGATTTCAACAGGGTCAGAAGGATTTGTTGATCAAGTGGTTGACACGTGTTCTTACAAACAGTTGCTTGTTGTCCATGATTCTTTATTCGTGTTAGCCTGCATTAAAGAGAAGTATGATAAGGTTAAATGTTGGCAAGGGGAATTGATCTTTGTACCTGAAAAATGGGCGCCTTTTGATGTTGTGTTTCTTTATTTCCTTCCGGCTTTGCCATTTAAGCTCGATCAAGTCTTTGGTGCACTATCCAAGGTCTGCTCATCAGGTACGTTATAAACTTGTGGTTTCTTATTATCTTTTTTTGCTACATTTTCTCATGAATTTGAGCAGCATGTTTCAAAAGATAAGGAGGGCGGGATTCTATTGTATGAATTTCCCAGGTAGAAATTAGGCGAGACAAGAAAATTGTCACCGTAAGCGTAAAAAAGTATAAAGACATTTTCTTTGGTCAAATGAGTTGACTTTCGACTTAGAATTTGATTGTTTTAATTTTCAAGAAAAACATAACAACTTGATAAGAGTGAAATAAGTAAAGCCCAAGAAGAACACTGTCTCTTATTTATGAAATTTGATGTTTGGAATATAGTAGCTTTGACCTTCAAAGTCAAACTCTCTTTTTCTTGGAGAATAGTATTAGGATCAACTGAACAAGGAACACCCACAACAGCAAATTTAAGGGGATTAAAAGATAAAATAAAAATGAAACGTTGTGATCAAGTGGTTTCGTAATTTACATATATACATGTTGTTGCAAGGATTTTATTATTTGCTTGTCAAATTTGTTAATACATGCATATGCAAAATAAGTTTGGAATTACAAGAAGCAAAAAGGGCTACCAAATGCTTAAAAGAATTTAGCTAAAAGGGTTGGTATTAATATATGCATATGCAAAAGAAGGTGGTTTTCTTAACCCATTTATTTAAGAAAAGGCAGATGGAGTTTTATCTTAAATGGATCAAACCAGAAGGTTTTAGCTAGATGGGTAGCACCCAAATAGTCGAGGAGGGATTAAACTTTTCTACTTCTAATCCATGTAACCTCTTAAATTGTTTATGTGAAGTGGTAAAGCTAATCTTGACATTTCTGTTTCTTCCGAAGTGTAGAGTTTTTCCGAAGCTTATGTTTTATTCTTCGGAAGAATTAGTGTTATGTTTGCAGGGGGCTAGTTTGTCATTTCTTGATAGTTGTATGTTTTCTTTGTTATTTGTTACTTTTTTAAGTACAAGGGTCTAAGTGTCAATTGTAAGCCTGAGTTAGTTAGGGTTGTTATGCTTAGTAGTATAAAGTCTCGGAGAAGAGTGGAGTTGAAAACTCTTCTTGAATGTTCATAGTTCTCTTGTGTTACTTCGATTAGTAATCAAGTTCTATTCTCTTTGTTCATCGAAATGTGTTCTTTCTGGTGTGATTTCTTTCACAATTGGTATCAGAACTTGGTGAGAAGCTCAAATTCAAATAAGAACCGAGGTGATTTGATCAATAATCTGAAAGAGAGTGGTAGAACCAGGGTGATTCGATCGAAAATTTGAAAGAGAACGATGGTTTCCACGAAATTCGATCTTGAAAAGTTCAATGGGAAGAACGATTTCGGTCTATGACGTGTGAAGATGCGAGCACTGCTAGTTCAATAAGTGTGTGTCAATGCACTGCTTGGAGAACAAAAACTACCGGGAAATCTGACCGATCAGTACAAGAAAACGATACTTGAGAAAACACATAGTGCGATTATCTTGTGTCTAGGAGATAGAGTTTTGCGAGAGGTGTCCAAAGAAACGTCCTCTGCGGGTATTTGGGCAAAAATGGAAGGGTTGTACATGACCAAGTAGCTCGCAAATCGTCTTTATTTGAAGAAAAGATTGTACACGTTTCAGATGACTTCAGGTAAATCACTTGATGATCATGTGGATGAGTTTAACAAGTTGATTTTAGATCTTGAAAATATAGATGTCACCCTGGATGAGGAGGATCAGACCATTATTTTTCTCACCTCTCTTCCTCAGTCATATGAACACTTTGTGGACACATTGATGTACGGAAGAGATACATTGTCCATGGAAGAAGTGTTGTCAGCACTCAATTCTAAAGAACTCAAGAAGAGGTCCAATGAAAAGGAGGAAGTCGGTGATGGAATGTTTGTAAGGGGCAGATCTGAGAGCAGGAGCTCTAAACCGAAGGGGGGGGGGGTTCAAGGTCTAAGTCTAGAGTGAAAAGAAGGTGTTATACCTGTAACTCAGATAAACATCTCAAAAGGGAATGCCCTGAAAGAAAAAGGAAGAAGGCAAAACATAGTTTTCCTAAGGGTTAGGGAAATGTTACTCAAGAAGGATCCAGTGAGGGTTATGATAGTGCTGATGTCTCGGTAGTATCAAAGTTGAAAGGAGGAAAAGAATGGATTCTAGACTTAGGTTGTTCATATCACATGACTCCACATCTAGACTACTTTAAAAGTCTCAAGATGGAAGATCTTGGAGAGGTGAAGTTAGGAGATGATAGACCATGCGAAATCAAAGGTCTAGGGACGGTGTCACTGAAGTTGAATAATGGAACTGAAGTGGTTATAGAGAAGGTCAGGTATATTCCTAAATTGACTAGGAATTTGATCTCAGTAGGGACCTTTGAGAAAGCTGGTTTTGATGCGAGTCTAAAGAATGGCAAGGTAAAAGTTGTGAGGGGGTCTTTGGTGATCTTGTCAGGCACAAGAAGTTTCAACAATACTTACTTGTTAGATGGAGAAGTGTCTCAAGAAATTAGTGCTACAGTTTCTTCATCCAAACTTGAAGGTGATGTTGATCTGTGGCACAAGAGACTTAGACATATCAGTCATTAAGGGCTGATAGAATTACAGAAACAGAATGTATTAGGGGATATGAAAGTTGGCAAGATGAGTATATGTAAGAACTGTGTGTTTGAAAAGTCGCATAGAGTTAAGTTTGCCAGGAGTCATCATAAGTCTAAGGGTGTGTTAGACTACATACATTCTGATTTGTGGGGGCCAGCAAAGACTCACTCATTGGGAGGTGCAAGGTATTTCTTATCCTTAATTGATGTTTATTCAAGGAGAGTCTAGGTATATGTTTTAAGGACTAAGGATGAAGCTTTCAGTAAGTTTAAAGATTGGAAAGTATTGTTTGAAACTCAGACTGAAGGAAGATCAAGAAATTGAGGACAAATAATGGCCTTGAGTTTTGTAACTCTGTGTTTGATAATTTTTGCAAACAACAAGGAATTTCAAGGCATCTAACAGTTTCTGGAACCCCTCAGCAGAATGGTTTAGTTGAGAGGATGAACAAAACTTTGTTAGATAAAGTAAGATGTCTTCTAATAAGCTCTGGTTTGCCAAAGACATTTTGGACAGAAGCAGTTTCTGCAGCAGCTTATTTGGTTAATAGATCTCCCTCTGCAACCATTGATATGATGACTCCAATGGAAGCATGGACAGGTGAGAAAGAAGATTACAACAACCTAAGGGTATTTGGTTCTGTAGGGTATGCACATGTCAAGCAAGGTAAGCTTGAGGCCAAGGCTCACAAATGTGTCATGATAGGGAATCCTACAGGGGTCAAAGGGTATAGGTTGTGGAGGTTTGATGATGTGAAGCCTAAGTTGATTGTGAGTAGTGATGTAACCTGGGATGAAGATATTATGTATAAAGATGTGATTGGGGATAGATCAGGTGTATCTCAAGAGGGTGAAACTAGTAGTCATAAGAAATGTTTCATTGAGGTGGAGCATCCTGATATTAGTGATGACGAGGTTAATGAAGGCGTTGATTCTATGGGTAATGGAGCAACACAAGCAACATATACTGTTTCTCAAGGCTTAGCTATAAACAGGCCTAGGAGAGTTATAGTGCCTCCTGTAAGGTACAGAAGCAGTGATGACTTATCTGCTTTTGTGTTTTTGGCTGCTGAAGAAGAGAGTTCTTCCGAGCCTATTTCCTATGATGAGGCAGTCGTGTCTAAAAATAGTGAAGAATGGAAACAGGGAATGCAGGAGGAGATGGATTCTCTGTATAAGAATCAAACTTGGGTTTTGGTTGAGAGGCCCAAAGGTAAGAAGTTAGTTCCTTGCAAGTGGATCTTCAAAATTAAAGAAGGGTTGTCAAGCTCAGATAAGCCAAGGTTTAAAGCCAGGTTGGTGGCTAAGGGCTTTACTCAAAAGGAAGGAGTGGACTATAATGAAATTTTTAGTCCTATGGTCAAGCACTCTTCAATAAGGGTGATCTTAGCTCTCACAGTTGCAATGGATATGGAGTTAGAGCAGTTAGATGTGAAAACTGCATTTCTTCATGGTCATTTGGATGAGCAGATTTACATGACTCAACCTAAGGGTTTTGTAGTACAAGGAAGTGAAGACAAGGTCTGTTTATTGAAGAGATCATTGTATGGGTTGGAGCAATCACCCAGACAATGGTATAAAAGGTTTGATGAGTACATGGTCTCTAATGGTTTTAAGAGAAGTAGTTATGACTCCTTTGTGTATTCAAGGGAGGGTAAAGCTGGTGGGCTTGTTTATCTACTTTTGTATGTTGATGACATGCTTCTAGCTTGTAAAGATCATTTAGAGATACAAGCTACAAAAGATCCATTGATGAGTGAGTTTGGCATGAAGGAGCTTGGGATTGCCAAGAAAATTCTGGGCATGGAGATATATAGGGACAGAGTGAAAGTGATTCTTGAATTGAAGATTTTGAGGAACTATAGAATGGAGAATTTTAAGTCTGTGAGTACCCCTTTTGCACAACATTTCAAGCTCTCTGTTTAACATTGTCCTAAAGAGACAGATGAAATAGCATATATGTCTAAAGTACCCTATGCAAATGCAGTGGGTAGTTTGATGTATTTGATGGTTTGCACTCGGCCTGATTTAGGCTATGGTGTAAGTGTAGTCTGTAGATATCTGTCTAATCCTGGGAAGAGTCACTGGGAAGGGGTAAAGTGGATACTTAGGTATCTAAAGGGTACTCCTGAGGTTGGATTGAGTTTTAACAAGTGCAGTGTGGATAAATCTTTGGTCCAGGGGTTTGTGGATGCTGACTATGCTAAAGATATGGATAAAGGAAGGTCCATATCTGGGTATGTTTTTAAAGTGCTGGGGAGTGTGGTTAGTTGGAAAGCTTCTCTTTAACATGTTGTGGCATTATCTAGTACTGAATGAGAATATATTGCTTTAACAGATGCAGTTAAGGAGGTGATATGGTTAAAGGGGCTTCTTACTGAGTTGGGAGTTGTTTTGGATGGTGCTATAGTTCTATGTGATAACAAGGGGGCTATTCAATCGGCTAAAAACTCAGTTTTTCATGAAAGAACCAAGCTCATTTTATTAGAGAAGTGGTAAATGAAGGGAAGGTCATTGTAGACTTTGTTGGTTCTGATGACAATGGAGCCGATATGCTAACTAAAGCTCTACCTGTTGGCAAGTTTCATAAGTGTTTGAGGATTCTTGGTATTAGTTCTAGTCTGGTTGATTCCAAGGATTGAGCTTTAAGGTGGAGAATATGAAATGGTAAAGCTAATTTTGGCATTTGTGTTTCTTCTGAAGTATAGAGTTTCTTCCGAATCTTATGTTTTATTCTTCGGAAGAACTAGTGTTATGTTTGCAGGGGATAGTTTGTCATTTCTTGATAGTTGTATGTTTTCTTTGTTATTTGTTATTTTTCTTAAGTACAAGGGTCTAAGTGTCCATTGTAAGCCTGAGTTAGTTAGGGTTGTTATGTTTAGTAGTATAAAGTATCGGAGAAGAGTGGAGTTGAAAACTCTTCTTCAATGCTCATAATTCTCTTGTGTTACTTCGATTAGTAATCAAGTTTTATTCTCTTTGTTCATCGAATTGTGTTCTTTCTGGTGTGATTTCTTTCACAGTTTAATTGGAAAATTAAATTATTTTAGAAAAGTGGAAGGTGAAAAGAAGTGTTTGCGGGCTGACCAGACCCGGTAGTAGATATCGACCACCTAACTTGTTTGACCTATTACCTGACCCATTAATACAGATCATTTATGACCATCGATTGTCGAATTTGACCATTTTTACTGTTGGCAGGTGCACGAATCGTGGTAAGTCATCCAAAAGGTAGAGAAATGCTTCGGCAGCAGAAATCAGAGTACCCGAATGTTGTAGTTTCAGACTTGCCTGATAAACCGACATTAGAGAGTGTCGCTACTCGTCAGTCGTTTACAATGGTTGACTTTGTTGACCAACCAAGGTTTTACCTTGCTGTATTAAAGCATACAAAGTAGTTGATTCAGTACACCATGAGATTATGGCTTGTTGTGGGTTAATGTAAGATCTTTGACATCTGAGTTGAACTTTCACATAATCCATTTTTTTCCACTTTCTTAAGTTTGATCAAGTTTTGGAATGGTACGACAACGGTAATTTGCTATTACACTGTCCACCATGACAACGATGCTGTCGATTAAGAGAAAATCAAGAGAAAAATCGTTGTTCAGACAAGTCTTTACCACTAAAAGCTATGAAAATGTAAAATTATTTCGTAGTACGTTTTTATGTTTGTATATCATAAAAAATGTCTTATTTGGACTTAAAATGGAATAGTTAAATTGTTCAATGTTGGCCCGATACTAGATATAAGAAAAAGTTGCTATACATCTCCTACTCATGTTATTTTTTTATTGAATGAACTTTCTCCTACTAAATCAGTCATTTTATTCTCTACTTTTACTCGTTAGGGGTATGTTTAACGTATAGGGGACACATTTAGCCTATTCCAGAAAAAACCAATAAAATTTACTTAAAAACCATGTCATGATTAGCATGCTAGATATGGAAGTAGAAAGTTTATCAACATAACTTAATTCACTAGCCAGTATATGTTCACTAGCATACAACAAATGGAGCTATTAAGCTAATTATATGGATAGGTTTATAAACACTTAGCACATATTTCAATTTAAAGTCTACTTTACCAACACATGATTTAAGCGAAGTAGAAAATAACATATAGTGTTTTACAAAATTTTGGTTATTTACTCCTCTTGGTTATAACCGGCACAGATAGCTCTCATCTTGTTTATAACCGGTACGGATAGATCTAAATGCACTCATTCTTGACTTCTTGTCAAACTTCACTAGATATTGTACAATAAATAAATAGTTTTATGCCTATCAAGTTTCTAGTGCATACGTGCACAATTCATGGGTTACAACATAATTCTCCTAACATAACCAACATTCATCCAATTTTGATAGTTTTAACTAAGCAAATCCTATAGGTCATTATGAAGTAAATATTTATTTTAGTTTTCACAATTTACTAGATTTCAACCCTACTTACAAGGTTGTCAATAAACCTTCAAGTTGAGTTTTATGAGGATTCCACACCATTCTTTGGGTCATAGTCATTTGTGGAAGTGTTAAAAACCTTTCGGATATCGCCAATAAAAGCACTAATTTGACGACTAGAGTCATTTTTGGCAAAATTAATCAATGATCACGATAACCCAATTTTTCATTTGAATTGTTATTGATTATAATTAATTATAAGTATTATTTTACACCCCAATTTCACCAAAATCTCACGGTGAGTTAAAAACTACGAAAATCAATAAAGATCACATATGTGCATGTTTGTTGTTATACAATAGCAATACAGCATTTAGAGTTAATTGCACATATTTGAATTCAAAATTGTGCTTAATATCCAAACTTAATGTAAATTAATAGTTAATACCCAAATCACTTAGTACCCCAAACCATGCCCAAACTTATTATAAAACTAAAAGTCAATACCCAAATCACTTAGTACCCCAAACCATAAACACATCTAATTAACTCTAGCATTTATAAGTTATTGGATGTCATATCAAAGCAAGAATTGATATCAAAACCTACTTTGGAACAATTCTCCAATTTTATTAATAACCAGAAAAAAATCTAACTTAAAAAATTTGGTTACAAATTACCCCAACCTCGGTATATATAATCTAGTCACCTTATCAAACTAGAATTCAGATAATAGATATCTTCTTCTAATAGATAAACCATTGACTACATAATATTAAATTTAAATTCAACTTGACTGATTTGTCAATATTATTCCTCTCATATTCCTGGATTGCTTACTTGCCCTCCAAGACTCGGGAATTCATTCATTCCAACAATAGGATGCCATAATCTAGGTCTAAAACCGAATTTCACATGTTAGAACAAAACCCAACATAGAACTACAACAATTTCACTAAGGGTTGAAGGTACCTCACAATGAGAAGTAACACTACTAACACTTGAAACATGCTGGAAATTAGCTAAGAATTCAAATCCTAACATGTTTTCATTCTTTGGGTCTCACATGGTTGCATGAACTCACCACTTTACTTCATTGCAAACCAGTGACCTCACCCTCTTGCAACCTTGCTTCTTTGGCGACAAATAACACCACAATTTTATTGACCCCGACACAGAGGCCAAAAAAGCTCACTAGTCTTCGATACAAGCATTGTTTTCAGTTATGGGATTTAGACTTTGACAAGATTTAAAAACCATAAATAACAATATGAAATTTGAAATTTAAAAATCCTTTTGATTTAGACACAATGCCTTAGAATATAAATTGAGAATTGTGTATACATTGATTGTAATCAAGGTAATCATGTAAGGCATATCACATAAATCATGTCTAAACATATAATGTTATAAGAGGACTCGTGTGTGAGGTATTTAATTATACCCTAGATCATTCCATCAGGCAGAGATCAAGCTCTGGCCCTCCAAAGCATTTGAGATGACATATAACAAAAATAATAAAAACAAAACAAACAATGTATTAAGGTTGGGTTGAAAACTGGATGATGATTTGCTATAGAAATGATACAAACAAAACCCATCAAACTCTCTACACCAAATAAAGAAAATTAAAGAAAACAATGCTGAATGAATATGTTTCACAAGATTATTGCACTTGCTGCCAAATAAAAATTGGATTGCCACAAACTCAAATCAAACTCAAACCTTCAAAATCTCAAAACTGTAAGTATTTAAAACAAGGAAAATGTTATCCCCTTGCTTGCTGCAAATAAGTTATATTCCTCCACATCCTTCACCACACAACTATCTCCGGAACAAACATTCACATCAACCTCTTCTTTAACAGAACCCGCACCACCGTCATGTTTAAACCCGTTTGAAACATCAACAGGCCCACCGAAGTGGAACAGAGAAAACCCCATATCACCCTTTTGCGTTTGGTCACAATTTTCATTTTGCCCTCCTGCACTGTTTTGCGGTTTTTCAGGATTCACATGTTGCTCGCCTTTGATGGGGATAACCTTGGTGTGGTGGTCTTTCACACCATTGACTGGTGGGTGTACTGGGAGCTGACCATGGTTAAGTAGCGGTGGACCCAAATGTTGGAGCCCACCAACACCATATTGAACGTAAGGTGGATTCCCGTTTAAACCATAGCCAAACGGGCTAGCAAACATATAATGGTTCGGATGGGGTAGTGGACCTAATGGCATGATCCCGTTGGTTGGACCTGTGGTCCACGGAACCGGTCCCTGGTGATAATAACCCATGGAAGGAGCTTGAAACACTGGAAATTGTATGCTTTGAGCTTGCAACGGTGGTGGAACGATATTATTTCCTTTAGAACAAATTCCTGTAACACTTTCACTTGTTTTTGACAGTAGTTCACCTGAATTCTCGAGACAAGATGAGGTTTCTTTAATCACTTCCGAATGATGATTGGTGTACTCTGAATCCGATGTGGATGATGACTCAGCATTTTGGGGGTTTGAAGAAAATGAAGTATTTCCATCTCCTTCACTAAGACTTGATGAGCAACTATCAGAATTCAAGTTGCTACTGCTAGTAGACAAATCTGTGGTCCCACTTTCGGGTTCTGGTTCTGGTTCTGCATGAACACTACCTTGTGATTCCTTCAAATCACTATCTCTAATACTACTTGTATTCAAATCAGTCCCATTTGGTGAACTAACAAGCTTGACGGGGTTGATGACATCAGCAGACTGATCAGTGACACCTTCAGAATCTAAATTGCTTCTGGGCTCCCATACTTTTTTCACATAACTTGATCCATTGTTTCCTGTGATTATTTTGGTTTTAGGCCTTTCGCGAACACATTCAGTTTGATTACTACTATTATACTTGTTTCTGCGAAAATTTGTTTTGGAGGCATCGACATCGGGCTCTGGCATACCTAATTTGGGTCGGTAATACGTGTGCTGGTAACAATTGCAAGCGGGTGGGTCGTACCTGCCACTTGTTCTATTATGACAACAATGCATTCTATCACTGTACCTTGACCCATTTGACCTGCTTACTGGCTTATTTACTCCATTTAACTTTCCATTTCTTGATGATGGCTCAAAGCTGTCACTGTGATACCGTGGGACCGGTTTGTTGACCGTGGACCCATATTCAAACCGCCGTCTATCAGACCATTTTGAGGGTTGATCTTGTTGATAATCTTTCCATGATTTCAGTCTCCTACGATTGGGTTTCAATTGATCATTATCAAACAACTGATTCACGTCTTTTTTACAACTAAATTCCGTGTTTGAATTTTCATCATAGTCTAATATTTGGTCTTCTTGAGTATAATCATCTGATGCAGGCATGGATGATGGAGTGTCTTCTTGTTCTTCACAGTATGCATTGTCATTGCCGTTGAGCTCGTTATTAACACTTGTTGATTCCTCTTTACTGGTATCGGGAATAGGAGTTTGACTAACTTGATCACATTTTTTCTCTTTTTCTTTTTCCTTAATCCTTAATCTCTCTTTCCTACGAAGTTTTTTTTCTTTTTCTTTTGCCCTTCTGCGTTCTTTTCGCTCTTCTTCTTCTCGTTTCTCCTTTTCTTCTTCTTCAAGGAGTTTAAACTGAGGAAGAATAAAGTTTCAAAAACTAATATACAACCATTTAAATGATGACAAGCTGAGCGAGTCAGATTGGGTAACAGGCTAATATTTTTTAGTAACAGTCCAAACAGACCAAATATGTGGGTTCAGGGGTGTTGACCCACAAATACTTTTTTGCCAAATTTATTACAAATAGTTAATGTGTTAATTATGATACAAAAAACAGTATTATAGCGAATAGACTTTGGACGGCTTTCAGGTTTTAGCTATTTCTTAATATGACCAGTCCAAGATAAAACACAACCCAAATACATTTACATAATAATGGGTCGCATACCTGTTTTTCTAGAGTAATGATGTCCTTGCAAGCGACTATTACACGTTGTTCCAACAATTTTAATGCAAGAGATACAAACATGCTGTGTGCATTTTGGCGTGCGGTCCCTTCTCTGAAAGCCTTTTCAACCTATAAATAAAATAAAACAAGACTAGACTATATCAACAGAAGTTTAAATATAAATCATATGTTTTATATAGAAAGCAGGGAGATATGTTTTTAACTTTTTATGGTAAAGTACAATCTCAATAAATGAATAACCTCACCAGATATTTTTTTTCTCACCCTGACTCCTGTGGGTATTCATATATCAAGTCTTATTATAATTAAACTATTAATTAATATTGTATTGATCTAAATGGAATAATTTGTTTCCTTCTTCTCATGATTGATGATTTTTTTGCAACAAAAAAAGCAAGTAGAATGATCAAGGGAGCAACTAACTATATAACAAAGGTAAATTAAGAAAATATAATTCGTTTATCACATGTTATAATATACCTGTTCTTTAAAAATAACTGTTGCAGCATCTAAAAGAAATTCTCGAGCAAGCTCTGGACTCTTTGCATGTTTTTGTGGACGGGAGCATTCTCCATCTAATTCATTCCCATCCTTGTCCACGGAATCATCATCCTGAAATCATTTCACGTCAATAAAAATCATGTAAATAGAAGTATGCCTTGAAATTAAATTTAAAAAAATTAATCACCTCTTCTTCCTCAGCCTCTTCTGCATGCTCAAAGAACCTTCTAATGCTTTCACCTCTCGTGATTGTAACATAACCATCACCCACTATAAGTCTGCCATGAACACAAGGTTGACCTTTCAAAGCATGAGCTTTGACAGAAACCTCATTGCAACGTCCATCGGTTCTCCATGCTCGTAGAGTGATATAACATGAATTTAAACCAGTGAGATCTAGCCCGTTCACTTGAACCCTTGAATTTGAGCCAACATTTTCAAAATCTAATATATCAGATTTGCCTTCACCAGTTCCAACAGCCCATTCATAATGCTCATATATTCCTTTAGAGTCGGCATAGTTTTGATGCCATTCGGCATGGATTGTGTCATGAGTCACCTGCAAGAATAACATTGCATCAATCAGTTGACAAAGAGCTGGATATCACATAATTCATAGAAACAAAATTCTGAAACTTAAGTTATAAAGAGTTCAGAAGTCATATATGTTTTACTAGAACTGGAAAAAAGCGACCGGTTGGATCATGGATCAAAAAGCTAGGATATTTAACAATTAATGTCAAGTGTGATGGTCATGATATTTCAATAAAAACTAATAATTTTAAACAAAATTTATGCTTTACTCTTTTGACATGTTACAGGTGAAGAAAAGGAGCAGGATTAAAATGAGCTGGGTGGATTGACCCAGGACATCTTTTTAATGATTAGTGTGTAAGGATAAGATAACAATTTTATTATTCCAGTAACTAAAAATACACTTTCACAGACTTTTGCCGGTTTGACCTGATTAATGGTTTTCCTTTTAAGCTAATTTTAATTTAACATCGCACATTTAGAGATAAAACTTAACCGAAAACAATCCATTCAAAAGAAAATGCACTTGTGGTTACATGACACCTCATATTGGAAACTTGTATCAGCCACACAAAACCAGCTCGTGCAGTGGGTTTCTCTTCTCATGCGTTTGAGTTCTTTTAGCTCCTTGAATTCACGGATTACATTTTTTCTGCAATCTCTACAAAACCTCTTGCTGTCAAACCTGTGAAAAATATAAGGAGTCAAGTGAAGACAGTAATAGTAATGTAGTAGAATCTCACGAACAACAAGACGGAGAAGGTGTTAAAATTTATGGCAAAACATATTGGATCAGTGTGCCTTTAGCGAACTGAGTTCAATGTTTGCCTAGATTGCAGTCCTTTACTTTGCGAAGTTAACAAAGATCATGTAAAACCGAGATTGTAGATCACCAAGAGGTGGAGAAATACATACTTTCATAGCAAATTGAGAAGTAAAACCACCATAAATTAGTAGATGATAAAAAGAAGAGGCAATAGAAAGAACTTGGAAATAAGAATCAAGATCAACCTAAAATATGCCAATTCAGTCTACAACATTTTCATCCAACCTTCCTTATACCTAAATCTCCCGCCTGATACCATGAAAGAATTTCCCAAATCTTAACAACTAATATTACAATATCTAAATCTTTATGCCAATACTTGGAATCATTCTTTAACCGTTAATAAGTGATGTTGTGGTTCAGATAAACATATCTCATCATATTACTAACAACTATTATAAACAAAGATGGCAAGACCTACCTGAACATTAGTCGTTCCATAAAATCTTCTTCCTTCATCCTTAGAAGAGAATAACGCGTCTCTTCTCCAAGTGCTGACCAAAAGTCAACCAAAGTGTCAACAGAAAGTCTGGCAGTATGCAAAGCACAGGTTTCGCGTGTTCCATGACCTCTACCATACCCCACCATTCCTTGACTGATCCACCCACGACCTCCTCCACCACATGCATCAGGATAAAGTAATTCTCGTTCACGCTCCCTTGCTCTAGCACTGTCGAATACCTGATTAGATTAATCAAAATGTGAGATAAGATAAAATTACAAAAAATAATCAGTGATAAGACAATTATAAGACATCAGGAATGTACATTTTGCAGTCCCTTCAAATATTTTGAATATATATAGCAATCCAGGAGGGTGAGTGTCCCGTCTCTAGTAGTAGTTAGACCTCCCCAAGGGTGGACAGATGGATCTTGAACATCATCATTGCCCTCAATTGCCAAACAAGCATTCTCAACAGTTTGTGATTTTGAGGTCACAAGTCTATTGCCAGAACCCTGATTAAATGTTCCCTCCTGCTGCAATGACTTTCCATACATAACAATCTGCATAAAACCTTCTAGAAGTAATCCATTGCATCTCGAGCAGTACATATTCTTACGTGCTTGTTCGAAAAGAGTTTGTTTGTCAATCCTTAAGAGCTCCTGCCTTGCTTGCAGCGATAGCTCACTCCAAAACTACATAAATACAGAAAACCAATATATAACATTTATTACTTAAATTACGACGGATGTGAATCAACAATATGAACTCAAGGCATTTAACATTGCATTGCCAACTTGAAGTGGCACATAAGACATAACGGTTTTCTTCTAGCATTAAATTTCCACGATGTAAGCACACAATCATGTAAGGGGAAATTCGTGCACACGTAGACTTCCATTCCCAAACTTTGCGAACCAAATGACGCTTAGGCGCACCTTGACAGCACATGAGTAAGTTTAACATGAAGATGTTATTGCAGGCTTCAACAAATGATGTATTGCTGTTCTGATATGTAACAGTACCAGTCCCACCAACCATTTTACTTTTTCCATAGTGTTGACATTTTCTAATGATTCTTCCTTAATTGCCCATCTTAAATTGAAGCCACGTTTACCAACAGTCAACATTGAACCAACAATCCATAGTCTAATGAATCATGAGAAACAAACAAGTACGGATCCAAATCAACCACAGGATCATAAAACCATTAAAATCTACACACAACCTCAATCTGCTTCCATATACATGCCAAATAAACAATCAAAACCAAACAATCACATCTGGAAACACAAAATCACATCCAATATCACTACCTTCTGAAGCTGATTATAGCTAACATCATCCCGATGCTTAGACCAAAAGCCAGTCGACGAAACTGATCCATACGACGTCGTTGTATCGCCGCCACTGAATTGACAATCATGCGCTGATTCCGGCATCTTCTTCCTCAATCTCTCATACATACCTTCATCGATTCTTCCATTTTCCAATCAGATTCCGATTAACAACAATATCTCCCAACCTTATTCTCACAACTATCGACAATCTGATCCAAAAAGGGGATAAACAAATCACATATCAGGTTCAGATCATTACCGATGATTGTTTGAGCTAATCTAATAAACGAATTCAATCTGAAATTGTGAATTATGAATACCTGATGAATTGGTTTGCTTGAAGGATCTCTGAGAATTTAGAGAGCGATAGAGTCGAAGAACATAAGGGTTTTCGATGAGATTTGGTTGTGTGTGTGTATTTATATTGTTTGTATGTAGAGCGATTGAGGCTTCATCATTTGTCACGGTTAAAAGGAGAAGATACGATTAACATTACCATGTTTAATATGTATATGTTTTTACTAATATTTACTTTTTAACCTATTGAGAAACAATATATTTAGATATTTTGTATCGTTACTGATTTCTACTTTTTTATCATTTTAAGATTTATTTATTACGTTAATCATAATTGTGATGAATAAACCAGTTACGATTATTTATAATTTTTTCAGTTAATTATGGAATTTAATAGTAAATCTGATAAGAACAGTGTATTATCAGTAGATTGTGAATTGTATAAACTTAGGTTGAAATTGTGAACAGGAGTATCTGATGCATGTAGTCTGGCATCACAAATTTAATTCAAAGTTTAAGCCGACGGACTGACTTTTAACATATAAAAGCAAGATCAAAATCGGTTTCACTTTAGTTAAACAAGGTCTTGGCTAAATTTTATGAATATTCCATGCCTTTGAATACTCTAGTTACTTAATGGAATTGGTGATGTGAGCGACCAATTAATGCTTGACCCTTATTGATGTTTGTTTGCAAAACTTGTTCGAAGCATGTATTGTGTTCAGGTTTTCTGCACTATTTATGTTTGTATCCTAATATATGATTATTATACCGGAAATACAAATCACATTTTTTTAAATGTTATACTCACATGCTTCTAAATTTATAGATTTTATAAAAATTATTGTTCCTATATAATTCAAATCAGGATCCTCTCTTTAGAGTTGTCTCTTATTGACATCACCTCAGAGTAGGGCTGCAAACGAACTGAACGTTCAGCGAACAGTTCGTGAACCGTTCGGCGGGAAGTTCGTTTATGTTTGTTCATTTAGTAAATGAACGAACACGAACAAGAAAATTTCGTTCGTTTAGTTAAACGAACGAACATGAACACGAGCCGTGTTTGTTCATTTATGTTCGTGAACGTTTTATAATGTGTTCGTTTATGTTCGTTAATGTCCGTTCGTGAACGTTCGGCAATGTGTTCGTTTATGTTCGTTAATGTGTCGTTTATATTCTTAATTTTTGTGTCAGTTATTTTTATGACTATTATATCAAGTATTTTTTTATATTTATGTTAAGTACTTGGTTGTTTTTTATTGATTTTGTGTTATGTTTGTAATATAAATGTAAATTTTATTCTAAAATAAATCTATAATCATTTGTATTCGTTTGTGTTTATGAGCTTTTTTGTGTTCGTCATGTTCATGAACAGTTGTTTGTGTTCGTTTGCTTATGATTGTGTTCATTTACGTTTGGTAAGTGTTCGTGAACAGTTCATGAACATGCTCATTTTCTTAATGAACGAACACGAACAAAGAATCACGTTCGGTAAGCGTTCGTGAACAGTTCATGAACAAGTATATTTCTTAACGAACGAACACGAACAAGATCTTGTTCGTGTTCGTTCGGTTCGTTTGCAGCCCTACATCAGAGACCAAATAACTTGTGATTAATCATATAGTTTGAAGCTTACATTTATTTTCCATTGACCTTCTAATATTTAGGTTAGTCTCCAAAGGTTTGTGGGCCTCAATTGGTTTGGTAGTCATGTTGATTGGGTATTTTTCCATAAATTATTGTTATCAAATTTATTATTTATATATTATACTGATTTTTAATTATATCCAAATAGTTTATTTATATTAATTTTAACTTGTTTAATATATGCTTGGAGACTTCATCTTTTTGGGTCTACGCTTCTAAAGTTCTAATACATTTCTTGTTAATATATCTAGGATTTATACTACGAAACGCATTGCACGTTTACGAATAGGGTAAACCGAGGCCCAGACAAGCGAACATTTTCTAAATTTTACATCTCCTTCAACATAGCCGAAACTTAACAGTTTTAACAAAACAACATCACATCACTAACTGACTGTCTAAGACAATGCGCGACTTAGAACCGATGGTCGGTTGCGGCTACCCACCGAAAACGACTACTAAGCCAGGGCAATCGATAACAGTTTTGGTGTATCATCACAGTCATGCAACAACCAAAATGAAGTGTCACAGATGAAAACGTCCATCATCATCGACATCAACAAATAATAGTATCATCCAGCATGATTAGATCACTAATTAAAGCATCACCAACCTGAGGCATAGTCTCAGATGAGCAAAAGGTCATCATTATAGACACAACAATTCTCCCAACAACACCATCAACACGGCAACATGGCAGAGGAAAAGCAAAGTCTCAGATGAACTAAAGCCCATCACCATCAACAAAAAGATTTTTCCAACAGTAGCAGCAAGGCCATAACATGGTCAAAATAAACATCACCATGAAGTGGTCACAATGGGTCAACCTCAACCAAATAAGAGAGACACATGGGTGCAAGAGGCAGTTGTACAGCACACCGGAGACAGTGGCGGTGACACAAACGGAAGCACCGCCTCATGAAGCGATCTTAGGTAAGACGCGTGAGGTGGTTGTCCGACAAGCTAGAGATGGTGGCTGAGGCACAACAGCCGTCAAAACCGTCATTTCCACACATACTCTCTATCTAAAACAGACATGTAAGTTTGAAGTGATAAAGCCAGCCATTAAGACCCTTAAGAGGGAAAGGATTACTATTCATTCCCTTCACGAATTTAACATATAGGTAAATTAGCATATAAACTAATCATATAAAACTATCAAGAAAAAAACATATTCGAATAGTCATAACGAATAAAATATTAAGAGTGTTAAACCGTTTACAGTTATATCTAGCTATATATTTTAACATAGATGCATATATATATATATATATATATATATATATATATATGTGTGTGTGTGTGTGTGTGTGTGTGTGTGTACGCGTGTGTGCGCGCGCGCGCGTGTGTTTGTACATTTAATTATGTATTTTTTATATACAAATGTTGATGCTTATACGTGTTTGGTGCATTATAACATGAAAAAAAATTATGTATTATGATGAAAAAGGTGTAGATGGTTTGGTTCAATATATACTTGTCAAATGCTTCCAAGAACTCAAGTGAATACGACCTTGTTCGTCCGTTGTAGACACTTGGTAGCTTTTCTTCATCCGCTGCAGACTTTTGTTCATCCGCTGTGGAAAGTCTTCATCCGCTGCAAACTCTTGTTCATCCGCTGTGAAAAGTCTTCATCCGCTACAGACACTTAGCAAAAATTCCTCTTTATCTACAATCCTGAAAAATAAATCTAAGCCACGTTAGTGTATGTTATGAATGTTAAAGATATTAATGTGTTAGTTAATGATTGTTTGAATGTTAGAACACATTATGTTTGTTAATGGCAAGCATTATCCTTTTAATGGACTTGTTGAGTCCAACATTAACAATAAACCTAAAAACCTAAACTAATGTTAGTCACTTGATTACTAAGATATTTACACAAACTAATCCAAATCAATGGATTACTAGAATACTTATCTAACCTAATCACTAAAATTACAATTAACAAACTCATAAACACATTAGCATGGGGATATGACACCTATCCCCTTTGACTCTAAACACTCTCGGTAGTTTGACACACACACCCCATAATTTGACACACACACACTCTACAATTCGACACATACACACCCTACACTATATTAAGCCTAGAGGTAATGATGAAGGTTAAGATTTTTCTCTTATTTTCTTTTGAACCTCGGCCAAAACCCAAAAACTTTCGAAGCACCAACATTTTCTTCTACTATCTCTTTTACTCTCGGCTTAAAAACACCATCACTCACCCTCTTTCTCTCTGTAATATCCGGCCCCTCACACCACCAATATTATCCGCTTTGCCCACGAGGAGCTCACGGATTTGATTTTGGTTGCCTGGGTGAAAACTTCCCACGGAGGTCACCCATCCCTGTATTGTTGTCACCTGAGCACGCTTAACTGTGGAGTTCTCCTCTCATCCACAGCCAATACGCCCAAAACGCGTTGATGATATTAGAGGCAGGACATTCCTTATGAACCAGGAATCTCTCCTGTTCACGGCCGGTGTGGGATTCGCCTAGAGTGTTACAAACACCCCCCCTTTTGGACTCATCGTCCTCGATGAGGTTTGCCCCACCATCCCATCAATGGATGTGGGATTTGCCTAAGGTGTCCCTCTGAACACCCCCGGGGACTCACCATCCTTGATGAGGTTTGTCCCACCATCCTGAACGGCACAGGAGTGACTCTGATACCATTTGTAACATCCGGCCCCTCACACCACCAATATTGTCCGTTTTGCCCGCGAGGAGCTCACGGATTTGCTTTTGGTTTCCTGGGTGAAAACTTCCCAGGGAGGTCACCCATCCCTGGATTGCTGTCACCTGAGCACGCTTAACTGTGGAGTTCTCCTCTCATCCACAGCCAATACGCCCAAAACGCGTTGGTGATATTAGAGGCAGGACATTCCTTATGAACCAGGAATCTCTTCTGTCCACGGTCGATGTGGGATTCGCTTAGAGTGTTACACTCTCGATCCTCGTATCACCCGGAAACAATATCAACATCACCATAATACCAACTTAAAACCATCATCTACTAGACATCTTTGTGGTATCATTCCAGTTCAAGAACATCCACTACAAGCTTGGAGGCTTGAAGATTTTTTTATCCACTCTTTACACTCTTTTCTTTCTAAACAATCAAGGTTAGATTCATAAACTTTTGTGATTAAAAGCTTACAAAAATTTTGTATGTGTTTAACATACATATAAACCCTTGTGATGATTCACTATCAAAATTTAATTACAAATTCTATAAAATTCTTTGATTTTCAATAAAAATTAGTAACGAAGTTTATGAAATAGGAAGTTTTGAAGGTTTTATAAAAACAAAAGTTTTATATTTTAGAACAATTAATAAGAAGGAAAATCGAAAGTGATAGCAAAATAGTAGCTAAAATCATGAAAATTTTACAATTATTAGACATTAAACTAAACAGTGTATGTGATTTTCAATTTTTAGGGATAAATAGCTATATCTTCCATTTATTTGAAATATTGTAAAAATTACAGAAAAATACCGGTAAGGATATATGAACTGAAAATTTTATATAATAATCTTAGTATGAAGATACTGCTGTTGGTAAAATTTTATAATTTTTGGACACTGATAACTATAGTTTTAAGAATTAGAGCTTAATTAATAATATCTTTAAATATAGGTGAATATAAATTAAAAGAATAATTATTTATTCTAACAAACAATTATTTTATAAAAAATTATTGACAAGTGCTGAAACAAAAGTGAGTAACATAACCCCTTTTTATTTATAATTTTTGGGAGAAAAAACAGATTGTTTAATCTATTGTTTGATGCCAATGTAAATAAGGATTTTTGATAAGTTACTGTCATTTGACTGCCATACATCACAACCATTAATTCGTATAAGGAACCGTCAGATAATATAGGTAGCGCTACTTAGGAACATATTTTCTGCACCGACTGGACTCAGTTGAGACTGCCGAATAGGAGTCGTGATGTTATATTATTTGATTCTGTGATTTATATGTGTGACAGTTATGAATCACTACACATATAAATCACTTGGCAAATAAGTAGGTTTGGTTGTGGACTTGTTTATGTTGCATCAGTTAAGAAAATTATTGTTAAATTACTAAACCTATGTTCTCACCAATTTGTGTTAACTGTTTGAGTATGCTTTTTCAGGTAATCAGAATATTTTATAATCTCATGTATACTTTTACCCTGTACAATGGATGGTATGAGTATGTAGGGAGGCTATGTGTATGGATAACCGTGGACTTGATGGATCTCAGCATTTAAGTGGACGTTCACGTTCATTACTAGCTGGAAGATTATAAGAAGTGGTTAAGACAAATCTTTTGATGTAGGGTTACTAGTTCATATGTAAAAGTCTCATAGAGACAAGTTTTGTATGAAACTAAATATGTAACCCAATATATATAATTATCTAATGAAAGGTATCATTAGTTATCGGTTGTGAATGTATGTTTTTTTTGTAATCAATGTGTTGCGAGCCAAAAGTCACACCCAAGCATTTCACGCTTCCGCCAGGATATGACAGTTTGGTATCAATCATTGTAATAAGCATACACACGTATGTAAATAAATTACCATGTCAGATAAATTAAGATGGAAAAGATTTTCTTTCTATAAACTCAATACAAGATAGACAATAAATGAGAGGGTCATGCTAAAAACCCTTAAAGGTTTAAGAAGCACGAGAAGTCATGAGGCTGCGTCACGCATCCTTGTAAGTAACGAAGGCATAAAATTTAGAAACAATAAAACACACGTCTAGCGCACTGTTAAAATTAACGATGCAAAACTAGAAGCATTAATACATGTGTTTGACATATCATTAAAAAATCCTCATGCCCTATTATACGCATCCCCAATTTAAATGCTTTAACAAAAAATAAATAAACAAATAACATATAACAATACAATATTAAATTAAAGATAAAAGTGGCTTAATTTAATGCTATAATTTTTAAAATAATATTGACATATAAAAAATTATTCACGTTTAGAAAACAACGAAGCAAGAAAAAAGTAAATAAAATGGTGACCATTACCCTTTTGTCCCTCCTTTGTCATATTTTGCTTGAAAACGGTGTCAACAAATAAATAAAGCATATCTCTCATGTTAACCTTATATTACCCTTAATCTGTCAATGATTGAGATCCATCCCCAAACTTTCTAAGACCTCTTGACCTTTCTGCTTGATCAAAATTCTATGTGTGCATGTGTGAAAGATTGACTTAACCTAAACATAACTAAAACTTTAGGACTCGTTGTACAATATATTACATATACAAGGACATATAATATTATAATGTTTACAATCTAACTATTCCTCAAGCCGGAGTGTGGATATTGATCTTGTCCGATTTGTTACAAATATAATTAATCATCTTTTAGGTAATGTTTTAGTAATTACACCAAGTAGTTGGCGCTTCCGAGTCCTTCTATGGTGTGATGGCCATGATATGATATAGGATGTTATGAACTCATGTGCCTTTAACATTTTAGGACATGATTAGAGGCATCTTAAATTGGAGTTATTATATCGGAGATGACATGAAGAGACCTACAATATTGTGCATCAAACATACATGTTGTTATGTATGAAGCCAATATAATGTTATGCATCAAACCAGGGGCGGCTCAACTGTTTTGGGGGCCCGAAGCAACGTGTAAACCTAGTGGCTTTTTCAATGGTTATTGTTATAAACTTTCATCCTTTATTCAAGCTTAGAAACAACAATAATAAACTAAAAAGTTTATAGTTTGCGAGTAAACTATATTGTTGTCTAGTATAATTTTCTTTTTTCTTCAAGGCACTTAGTTTGTATTTTTAGTTTTGATTTAACATGGCAGCAACACAAAAACTAATAACTAAATTAAAGTAACAACTATAATCCTGGTAACAACTAATGCCTAAATATAACAACTATAATCAAAGTATCCAATAATCCAAACATGCATAAGTAATCCAAGCCTAGTAGCTTGTATTAACCTTAATCACATTAACCAATAATCCAAGATTGTATTAATCCTAATCAAACTAGTGTTTAGAATTTTAATAATGGCATAAAATGTGCATTGCTTTGCATCTTCGTCTTTGATTGAAATTAGGACCGAAATGTTCATGACAATTTAATTTTATAAAAATTTCAACCTTTTGATTATTGTGCATCAAACCTTTATCATTTTATATGTGATGTCCCACGGCCAGATTTCATGCAACAAGCTTATGCTCTACGTTTTGAATAATATTTGTCAAACACGTGTGTTTGTGCACCACACATTTGTTAAGTGTATAATTATGCATCGTAGATAAATAAATAGTTATTATCAAATGAAATAGTAAGAAGTGTATCAAGTTAAGCAGCATAACTCCTATGTTTTTCTTAATGCAACTTGTTTAATGAAAAGTTCAAATATATATTAAGTTTAGTTTATATTACGCAAAGTGATTTGTAACTTTTATATATATTAAATTAAATGAAAATAAATGAATTGACGTGTAAAAGCCTAAAAGGAGAACCTGTTGATTATAAATTTACCATAAAATTTATCCACTAATTAAAACTTTTTCTTAGTAAAAATCTCAGGGTTGAGCCAGTGGGTTTTTTCAGCAATATGTTTTCTTCTGAGGGAGTTGGGAATACGGTCCCTACTGGGAAACGAATAGATGAGCACGATTAAACTAACACAAATTCTTCGAAGCCACATTTGCCGTTAAAAAAAATTAAAACTCTTTCTACCGCTCATAATTTTTTTATAATGTATATATGTGTAATGCGTATATTTAAAATTCATATTTATTTAAATTAATCAATAAAGGAATAGTTTGATGTCGGGAAGAAGCCAAAGTCATGGTCTTAGACTCGTATAGGTGTTGTATACCTTTCGGACGTAATTTATTGATTGATGACTTTGTTTAACATGTGATTTGGACTGAGTAAATTACTATTTTGGTCGTTGTAGTTTGGTAATTTTAACTATTTGAGTTCAAAAATGAATTTTCTAACAAATCAAGTCTCATGATTTGTATTTTATGACTCTTTCAGTCAAATACACTAACAGAGTTATATTTTTCAGTTAGTTTCTAATAAAATGACCAAAATGTCTTTGGACTGAAATGTTTGTTTTTAATAACCTTGGGGATCAAAAACTTTACTCTCTCACACAAACATATTATACATACATACACACACACTCATATATATATATATGTATGTATGTATATTTCTACCCTAATAAAAGGGTAAATTGGGGTAGCACGTGTCAACACCACATTCATTCTCATCAAACTTTTCTTGTTTTTTTCTTCTATTAAATAACTACATTAATTACTAATAATATTATTTATTTTCATATTATAATTAGTTTTTTAATAAATTAAGAAAGAGATCTTTTTATTAATGTTATTTCTATAAAAATAGTTTTTTATAAAAAGAATTTTTTCTAAAAAAATCAAACTATTTTTAAGTAATATTTTAAAATTGATTTTTCTAAAGTAAAATTATTATAAAACAAAAAGAATTAAAATAGGGAGTTATAGTGTGGACATTTTTAAAAATGAAAATTTTTTAAAACGTTATTTTGAAACAAGTTTAATTTATCTATGAATTTTTTTTTAATAAAGTTCATATTATTATTTTATTACCTATAGTTATTACTCATACGTAAATCCATTGACATCATGTATTAATATATTGTTTTATAATTAATAATTTTTATTCTATTTAATATTTTATATGTTCAACCCGTGTAATACACGGGTTTACTAAAGCTAGTATAAATATATATGTGTATTTGTATAAAAGATTTTTATTTTTATTTTTTAAAGTTTTAAAAATATTTTTTAAAATGTTTGGATTTTAAACCGATAATGTAATTACTAAAAAACATTTCTAAGTGTTTTTAAACAATTGATTTTTAAAAATGTTTTCTAAAAGGTTGGGTTTTTAAACAATTTTTAAAATCATTCATCATCAAACCGTTCGGCTCTAAAATCATTCGGCTTTTTAAACTTATTTTTTATAATCGTTTGATTTTTTAAAATTATTTTTTTAATCCTTCATCTTACTTAAATGTATTTTAAAATCTTTACGTTTTTCAAATGCTTTATTTAAATGGCTTCTTAACCCGTTCAACTAATTAAAATTCTTTCTAAATTTGTTTGCCTTATTTAAACTTCTTTCTCAAATAGATTGGTTCTTCCAACGTAACGATCGACTTAAAAAGTTTAAATAAACTAAACACAAGTAATTTTAATATCGTAATAGACTTAATTGTAATAATCAAAACCTATGTTAATTCTTAAGATTATACAAATGACATAAAATTAGAAATTACTTTCAAGTCAACTTGAATAGAAGACGACAAAAAATCGAAAATAGAAAAAAGATGTTTTAATAAAATGAATTATTTAAAATAGAAGCTTTTTAATAAACGAATGATAAAAAAGATGCTCAAATAAAAGAAAGGAATAAAATTACGTTTAAACGAGCCGAATGGTTAAAAAACATGGATAAATACAAAAAAAAATAAAAAAGATTCTTAATAGAATTGAACGATTAAAAAAAGATGTTTAAATAAAATAACAGTTATAGAGACTTTACGGTTTAAATAAAACAAATATATTAAAAAGAAGGTTTAAGTAAGCCTAACATTTTAAATAAGAAGTATAATAATCCAAATAATTTTAAATTTTCTGTTAGATAAGATGAATGGTTTAAATAGGATATTTATAATTGAGCGGTTTAAAAATCAATTTTTAAAAACTTTAAAATAAAAAAAAAACCTTTTGTGTATATATATAATATATATAATATATGATATATAATATATAATATGATATATAATATATATATAATATCTATATATGTATATATATATATATATATATATATACACACACACACACACACACACTACTATATAATGCATATTAGAAGGATAAGATGGTAATTTCATTCAAAGTGTAAAACACCTATACAACATATTAAACATAGAGTACAAGTGCTTTATGCAATAATTCCACTTTTGCCCCCATTTAATTAACTTCTTTTAATTATTGAATTATTTAATACACATTACTAATAAATTATTTAATAATATGATATTATTTAATTCACTTCATTAAATTATATTTATTTATAATAATATAAATTGACATTTTAATTTATAGTTACTAATCGTATTTTTATAACTAAATATTATTTAAATTAAGTATTATTTTATTTAAATATTTATATCTATACTACTATATAATATATCTATTTGGATAGAGATGTAACTTTACCAAACATATAAGTTTTGAATCAATATATAAAGGGATGCAAGGCATTTAAAAGAGGTAAAATAGAGTTTTTTTTACTAAAATGGTGTTGTTAGAAATTTTATTTACCAAAAAGGGTGATTCCAAAAGTATTTACAAAAATAGGTATTTACTTAGATCTTTCTTTTCTAACTCATAATCTTATTGGATAAAAAAAGTTTCTTTAATTAAATAATGTTATTTAAAAGGGTTAAAAATAAAATGTTTCAAAAAACCAATTTTTTTGGCCTGCCACTTTAAAAAAAGATTTTTTTTTAAATGTTTTTAGTTCTTCACAAATATTTTTTTAAAACCTTTTTTAAATAAAAATAATAATATTAATATTTGAGACATACAATCAAGTATAATATATGCATAACACATTTTGTTTTAAATCAATAAGAACTTTATATAAAAAAACTAATGGATCTATAATAGTTTAAAAATATTTTTTTAATGTTCTATAGTTCTTTTATAAACATTATGTGATGTCTGTACTCTTTTTATCAATTTCTTATAATTTCTGTGAAAAAATTACAAACATTTGTGTAGTTTAATTTTGAACATATATACTTTTGGAACACGTTTGTAATTAATTTAATAAAAAATACAAATGTATTTAAAAAATGATTTATCATGATCAAGCAAAAAAATTCAATGGTTTATCTTTAAATTTTTGAACATATATTGATTTAAATATCGCATTTTGTGTTCAGTATCGTAGTAAATATTTAACATTATAAATTTAAGTTATTGCTTTTTTAAATATTTAAATGAATGTGTGAAAAAAAATAAATATCTAATAAAATTTCACGTAACAATAGTAGATAAAATGAATGTAATCGTCTCAAGTATTGATATCTGTTTTTTATATTTAAAATTATTTTAAGAAAATAGTTGTGAAGAACTAAAAACATTTTATTTTAAAAGAAAACTTTAATTTTAAACTACAAATCCAAAAAAAGATTTGGGTTTATAAAAACTTTTTCCTTTAACCCTTCTAAATAACATTATTTAATTAAAAGTAAAACTTTTTTTTCCAATAATATTATGAGTGAGAAAATTGAGGTTTTTAATAAATATCCATTTTGGTAAATACTTTTCAAAACACCCATTTTGATAAATAAATTTTTGTAACAACACCATTTTAGAAAAATAAAAACTGGGTAGAACAGAAAATTAATTAAGATTTTAAGACACTTTAGGGGCAATATGGTAAATTTATCCATTAAATTTTATATACCTTGATATATTTGCACTTATCTCTTTCATTTATTTAATAAACATTATTAATACATTATTTAATAATATGATATTATTTAATTCATTTAATTAAATTTTATTTTATTTATGATACTATAAATTGACATTTAAATTTATATTTACTAGTTATATTTTATAACTAAATGATATTTAAATTAAGTATTATTTTATTTAAATATTTAAGTATATAACTTATATATATCTTCATATTTATAATAACTATAATACTAATATTTTTCTCTAGACATATTATGAGTTTAATAATTTTAATATTTATTTATATCTATTATAATAAAAGTAAAAGGATGATAAAATGATAATTTTACATATGGATTAAGACACCTATATGAAAAGTCATGCTTAAACTTTAAAAAATTAACAATTTTATTTCATTTATGCCCTTATAATAAAATATAACATATGATGCTTATAATACAAATGCTAAAGCATATACCCATGGCCAAACAAAATCGCAATTTACTTTCAATATCGTTCATTCATTGCGATTGAACACTAATCTCTCTTCCCCTTTCCCTTATCAGTTGTTAACAGCTCAATAACAATCAAGTTGACAATTTGTGGTGACAATTTCTCCATTAACTTTCTCCGGTATATGCAAATCACTATCGAAAGCTGCCTCCTATGATCATAAAACTGTAATCTACATTCATAAAACGAAACCCCCTAAAATCTAGGTAATAAGTGATTTCCGACCATAAATACCACCCATGATTTCACTAATCTTATTGGGATAATATAGTTGCCTTAAAAACTTTTGTAATATACGTAATTGTTTTCTTTCATTCAATTTTTTTAATAACTATATTTTGATTTTTTAATTTACATCATAACGCACAGAGACCGATACTGACTAAAATTGAATTCCCAAAAACTCGCGCAACAGTCGTACCGGTGCAACGCGCGGGCATTTCTACTTGTATAATATATATATATATATATATATATATATATATATATATATATATATATATATATATATATATATATATATATATGTGTGTGTGTGTGTGTGTGTGTGTGTGTGTGTGTGTGTGTGTTTGTGAGAGAGAATAAATTACATTTTTGGTCCCTGAGGTTATTAAAAATAACCATTTCAGTTCAAGGGCATTTTGGTCATTTTAGTAGAAACTAACTGAAAAATCTAACTCTATTAATGTATTGGATTGAAAGAGTTATAAAATACACATCATAGGGCTTGATTTGTTAGAAAATTCATTTTTGGACTCACATGGTTAGAATGATTAAATCACAATGACCAAAATAGTAATTTACTCTATTATTCCAAAGTTATGTGACCTTTAGTTTTTTTTTTTGTGTGCTTGCAATTGGTTTTGTGGGAAAAGTATTTCATTTTCGTGTATATTTATGTTAGGAAGAAAAAAAATGTGGTCTTTTTAATAATAAAATCAGTACTTATGTGTTTGATTTAGTTCTCGATTTGCACGTAGCCTAAGTAGGAGACAAATCGTTTCATGATATAACATATGTGAACTTACCCTACACTTGTGTATTAGATTGTTTTCATTTCCTAGTTGTTTAAGTAAAGACATGACAATGATCACTAAGTATTAAAAATATACAAATGATCCTTACTTTTTTTTTAATCCAACCTTTTTTGTCTTTAAAATAGATATACACGTTTGTTAACTTTTAAGAGAGGAATACTTACATTTAATTGCAACCAATTTTCTTCATGTTTTATTAAAAGCGTAATCTTTTTAACTAGAAAAACCACTTAAGCTTTAATGTTATTCTATTGTTGTGTTATTTTTCAAAAACTTTTTTTTTCTAAGTGACCTCAATGTACAAACATGCTAAAGCCATGTCGGTGATCGACATGATACGAGGTCCCAACCATCAACTCCTTGCCTCTTAGCTCATTATGATCTCTTAGGTTCTGTTTGGTTCATGAAATTTTCTGAAATTAAACTTGAAATTAGAAAAATTTTCATTTAAATTAATGTTTGGTTGGTTCTTAGATGGCATTAGAATTAGATAGTCTCTACGAAAATTAAAAAATGATGAAGACTAACAACTAAAATGAATAAAAAATGTCAATCGAACACCTTTGGTAAGGATTATTCGGTTATTTCATAAAAATCATAAATAACGAAAATCACAAAACACAGAAAGCGTACTACTTCACGTGAATTCTTTATCCCCGAAAACGAATCGTGATTTTGATAAGATGAAATCATAGGTTCATAGAAATCCAGAAATCGTATTACCTTACGGGATCGTAGGTTCACATCTCCGTCAACATTATTGATAAGACGAATATTTGATCGGAAACCAAACGAACTATATGGAAATTGGACCGTTCTCTATGTGATTTTCAGTTTCCTCTTCACATGCCTCTTTGATTTTAACAAATTTGGTGAGGGGAAGATTTTAGGGTGGGAGTCTAGGGCTGAAATGATGATGACTGATGTTGGGGTTGTGGACGTGGGGTTTTGATGTTTGAAGCAAGGGTAACATAGTTAATTGAATTGTTATACATTTCAATTCCTTCACTAAATTTACAAACCAAACACCACAATAGTTTTAAGAGATTTTATTTATAATTTCAGTTCCAATTTTATTTATAATTCCTTTAAACCAAACACCATCACCCATATGTGTGCACTGTCACTTTCATCCACCCAACCTAACAATCATCATGTATCTCAATAATTTCCAACGGTGATATGCGCAATAATAATCTAGGTAAAATAAATATCAGATAAGTTTAATCATTAACAAATGGATTTGCAATTCATTCTTCCGATAAAAAAATAATGTAAAAATAAAAATAAAATACAATAATATTATGTTCTTGAAAGTTGAAACAAATAATTGCATTTGAGGCCCAACTTGAGGCTCAACTAGTTAAACATATACCAAATGACCTAATATATAAGTATATAACTATATTCAGGAAAATGAAAGCCCTGTATTTTTAGGTGCCCCAAACCCTAGTTTGGGCCTTAACACTATTGTGTCGCTCTTTAATGTACAAACACTTGAATAACTGTCACATATTTTGTTGTTATTGATTCTTTTTTTTTATTTAATGTGGTAAACAAAAACTTAAAGCTCTAGAAAAATAACTTGTAAAGGGAACATTAAAGTTAAATAAATATAGCATTAGTTATTTGATACTTTAAGTGTATATAAACAAAACTAGTCTTTATTAGATAAAAAATGTAACAAATATAGACATCCTAAAAGGAAATTTGTGAGGGGATCTTTGCATCCGCGCCCGAATAAGAGAAATTCATTTCCTTTCAGATCATCATCATATGATACCACAAATAGGATTTTGATTTCTATTATTATTATATTCTCAAGCCCTAAACCCTAGCTCCAGTGAATAGAAACATCTGGTGCCATCCAATGCCATCGAAGAAACAATAGCACCACCACCTTCCTCCCTCTTTGCTCCCTTCACTACAATCACTCTCCCCACCACCACGTCACCATGACGATGTGATGTGCTACATGACTCAAACAAATAAATAATTAAGAAATATTACTATATATAACTATGATAAAAATAATTAAAATATATATAACTATGATAAAAATAATTAATATATTTGATGTTTTAAATAGAATATATGAGTCAAACAAATCGAATTCAAGCTAAAAAAATTGACCATGATCAAAATATAAGTTGTAGATGTAAAGTTAAACGTAGATTAATCTCAAGCTTATACAAGCTTAAAATTGACTCGACTCATTTACAAAAACTATCACCAAAAAATTCAAATTCAATCAAGATATTATTACTTTTTTATTTTATATTTTAAAAACACAAATGGATTCAACTAAAATGTCAAGGCACCTCACAACTTTTTTTATAGATATATTGTTTAAGTTATCATTATTTTTCATTTATCTTTTATAGAATATGACATATTCCTAGAAAAAAAAAGAAAAACCTGTTAAAAATGTATTAAATATGTTTTACTAGAGTAGAAACCCATGGATTATATGAATGAAATAAATTTAATATGTTAAAACTAGCTTTAGTAAACCCGTGCATTACACGGGTTGGATAAATAAAATATTAAATAAAATAAAAATATATTAATTATAAAATATATTATAAGATAAGATACAATTGAAATTATATATGAGTAAGAAGTATAAGTGATAAACAATGATATTAACCTTTTATACTTTTATTTTTAAACTTTTCCTTTTTTTCAAAAAATAAATTCAACATTGTTTTTTTCAAAACAAACTGTTTTAAAAAATATCATTTTTAAAAATTTCCTTACTATAACTTCCAATTTTAATTACTTTTTATTTATAAAATTTTTTCTTTCTAAAAACATCAATGTTAAAATATTTCGTATTTAAAAAGTTTGATATTTCAGAAAAAACTCTTTTATTAAAAATTGTATTTTGAAATAAAATTAATAAAAAGATTTATTGTTTGATTTAGAAAAACTATTTTTAATCTAAAAGAGAATTAAACAAATTTATAGTAATTAATAGGAGAGAGAAACATAAAAATTTTAATAATAATAAATGTGATGGTGATATGCGTCATTTTTAGTTATTTTTTTATTAAAGTAAGAAGATTATTAGATTTTATAAATATTTTGTATGTTGCATAAAAACTAATGAACATCTAAGAAACTGTAAATAAAAATAATATAGATTAAAAATTACTAAATTACATTTTAAAATAAAATATAATATAAATCATATAGCTGAGATTTGTAATTTAAATATTTAATTATTTACTTTGAGTATTTAAAATCATTACATTTTAATAAAAGAGAGAGATAAAAAACATAAAATTAAAGTTAACCAATGTTTCCTATCGAATTCAGCAAGGGGTTCTTTACTTTGGACCGAAACGGCCCATCACCTAGAAACTTCCACATTATAACATAAATCCCCAAACCCTAAAATCACTCACCTCATCGTCAAACATCCACACAATTGCAGCAAAACCACCTTTCGCCATCTCTATTTCATCTAAGAATCTCTCAAAATCATCAAATTTTCAATCACTACTGATTTCATACTTCCATTGATGCATGAATTTGATATCGGAGCTCACTGATTCACCCTCTCTAGACTGTTTTTTCTCCATTTCCAACGGTAAAGTTAACTGATTCCCGCTGATTCATCGTTTTCATCGATCAAATCGATCGATGCCTCTAAGAGTAGCCGTATGAATGCTTTTAGGGTTTCATATCGAGCTTAGTTCAGAGGCGTATATCGAATCTGTTTATGTGACGATTAGAAAGTTTATCTTCATCGATTAACTTTGTGATCTCGATCTAACACTACCGATGCATTTTGAGGAGAGTATCTGATTTTTCTATCAGTTTTCTCCCAAGCAGCTTCGGACATTATTGTCATATGATAAGGTAATCAATTTAATGTCAATGTGTTTGAAGTATTTGATTTTGTTTGTGAATTTGCTTCTCGAATAACTGAATGTTTGGGCTATTGATCTCTGTTCAGTTCAGACAGGAGCATATAACAACGGTATTGAACTTGTTAATCAGATTGATGATCTCTGAATATTCTGAATCAGTTTGAAGTATGGAACTTTTGTTCCATCACCTACATACGATTTTTATTATTGCAAATTTTTAATAAGAACACTGGTAAACAACTATACATTCCAGAAATAGAAATTCTCAAAAGAAACGCTGATTTTGTTCTTACAAATATCTTTACAAAAAAAATTTTAAAGTTTTTTTTATGTCAAATTAAATTTTATTCATAATTCATAAAGCTTTAAATAACTTTTTATAATAAACTTGTTCTGTTAGTAAAATAATTTATATGAAGTGAAGTATTGAATAAACGAAATAATATAGGAGCTATACACAATAATGATTTTAAATTTAGCCTTGGTTTGGTTTATTTTAGAGTTAAATTTAATTTTACTTATCAAGATTTGATTAAAGTAATCATTTTCATCTAAAATATTAAAAAAATCAATTTAATTTCAAAAGTTTTATATGTTGTTTTAATTTCACTTCAAAATTTTATTATTTTGAATAATGTTGAAACAATTAATAAAAATTTTGGATGGCATTTTAGACTGAAATTGAAATAATTTATGAAATTTTTGAACGTAAATTAATGTTTTTAAATTTTGGAAGGAAAATGGTTAGTTTTAGTAAAGTAAAGAAGGAAAATCCAACTTAACTTTTTATTTTATTATGATACTCGATTACGTACTCATCTAAAATGATTTTAAGTGACAAAAGTTTAAAATACATGATGCCAAAGAAAAGCAAATTTTTAAGCAACAAGCCTCTGTACATAGACGCTTCTACTTGGTTTCATATTTTCAATTTGAGAGGGGCTCCAATATTTTTTTTTTACCTATCGTTGGTTTCTTCTGTTCCCGAGTAGTCATGCATGTCAACTTCATATTGGCATTTTGGTTAGGTGGCATGATATGCTTACGGATCAAACCAGATTATATATCAACGGTGGATTTAAGAGATGACCATAAAGTTGTTTTTATAACTTTAACATGACTAATAAATAGATTTATAGCATCTCCATATTTATAAATATATTTTTAAACCACGATAATTTTTTTTAAAATGTCTCTTGATTTATCAAATATGTTAAAGCTCTTTAAATTTTGATTTAACACTTGTGCCAAAGAGTTGCAACATTTGATTATTTTGTGGGGCATTTTTAAGTATAACATTACTAAAGATTAATTTTTTTCTTTTAATAAATTTGAAATTTAAAAAAATGTGTTTTATATGGACAACCTTCGAACTCATCGTGGCCACAAAACAAAACAACAGTGCATTGTTTGGTAAAGGTCTAGCGAGTTTGACTTAGGTACTCTACTGAATTTGATATTTCATTTTTGGCTTTTTAATTTAGTTTTTTTTTTAAATAAACATGTATAAATGGATATTGTTTAAATAAATCGTCATATTTTTTTATTGAATTATTGTGAAAACTATTTACATCCTTAACATAAAGGATAAATCTATCAACTTTATTTTAACTAACAAATCTATTTGTCATAAATACATCTCTTTGATTTTAATCATATTTTTTAAACAAGCAACACCACAAAAATATGACTTATCTACATTCACATTATACTATAACCAATTTGCATATTAGTCAAACCATTTTATTCTAAAACGTCTTGCCTTATCAGCAAACATTCGTTGTAGAAACTTATAACTTCGTGACTTGAATGTTTAGTGGTAATTTTAGACTTGTAGAAAAAATTGACCGGTATATGATTTGTTAGAATATGGTCTGAAGATGGAAGAGACTATTTTTTCTCTTTCTTTTTTTCTTTTCTTTTTCTTTTTGAAATGTCTTAAGACGATTTGCTTGTTTGCTTGTGTTATTACTTGTTTAAAAAATATTATGGAAATCAAAGAGATACGTTTGTGACAAATGAGATTAGTAGTTGGAATAAAACTGATACATTATATTATGGAAATCAAAGAGATACGTTTGTGACAAACGAGATTAGTAGTTGGAATAAAGCTGATACATTTATACATCATGTTAGCAGAGTAAATAGTTTAATGATTTAAATAAATATAATAAATATCTACATTTTACATAAAAACATATTGAAAATTAAAAAGGAAGTATCAAATTTGATTCATACCTTAGCTAAACTTGCTATATTCTTTTGTGGCAATGATGAGGATGAGGATAGAGATACTCCTTATAGAGAATAAATTTTCAAATTTATAAAATTATCTAAAGAAATGAATGAATCTATTAATAATGATATATGTGAAAATACCCTCAACAATAATCAAATGATGTCTCTAATAATACAAAAAGATATCGTAATTGTTTCGCACAAAGTGTTAAAAACACATTTTACGAGTTAGGTGATAATGTATTTTTCTATATTAGTTGATGAATCAAGATACTTATCAAAAGAACAAATAGTTGTGATTTTAAGGCATGTTAATAATTTTGAAATAGTGAAAGGGCAATTTACTAGTCTTGATCATGTCATGTAAACAACTATATTATCGTTTAAATTCGTCATTGATCAATTATTAACTTGTTACAATATAAGTTTGATCAAGTTAGAGGTCAAGGTTATCATGGTGTAAGTGTTATGTTTGATGAGTTCAATCTTTTAAAAGTTTTAATCTTGAAAAAAATTCCTTATAACATATTATATATATTGTTTTGCTCATAAACTTTAGGGTTATTAAATTTTAATAATCTCAACTTTCATACATTGGCCGGGATTAATCCCGACTTAAAAAATATTTACACACACTTCCAACTTTAAATTTATTTTCCTTCAACGATTGTTTACTAACTAAAAGTTAACCCCTGTTAGTTTTTTTAATGAAATGGGACAAACTTTGAGCATCTTTTAACTCTGTCGTCTCCAGCCTCTATCATGTTCATTTTTTGGTGTCTAGCCCCATCATCACCTAAAATCTATCTCCAAAGATTCAAGTTGTTCAGATCAAGAGGTGGAGATTGACGGGTTTTAGGGTGCAGAAGTTTCAGATAGACGGACCTAATGGTTGACTTCAACCTTCCGCTTAGTGTTTTGGCCATATAAGTAATCCACATCATCAAAAAACTAACGGTGTTAATTCTTAGTTAGGAAGGAATCGCTGGAAGAAAATAAGCTTAAAGTTGGAAGTGTTTGTAAATATTTCTTGAGTTGGGATTAATCTCGGCCAATAAATGAAAATTAGGATTATTTAAATCCAATAATCCTAAACTTTAACTATTTTTTGCTATTACCAACAAACATGATAAGGTTTGGAAATTTTTCTCAAAGATATCAATTACAATGAATGTTGCTTGTGCATCTTGTAAACGACAAGATATGCTCTACTATATCCGATGGAGTTCTCATCACAAAACACTTTTTCGTTTAGAAATTAAAACTAGTTGTAATTTAAATCAAGAATTGTCTATTGCAAAAGCCAAAGATATATTGTAAATGTAGTTGATTTATATTCTTTTATTGTTGAAGTACTTGAATATATTGTAAATGAAGGCGTTATTAGTGATAGTAAAATACAAGCATTTGGGATTCACTTGCATTGAAGAACGTTTCTCTTTGTGTATTCTGTATACTTGATGAAGCACCTTTTAGGGATTACAATTATATTATTGCAGGCTTCCCAAAGGAAAGGACAGGGTATTGTGAATGTTATTGAGATGGTTAAATCAACCAAGCCACAACTATAAAAAGTTAAAGTTGAAGGTTTTGAATCATTTTTAGGAAATCACACATTTTATTTCAAAAAATGTAACACTGAAATGTCCAACATGAATAAAGCATAAATTAACCTAAAAAAACAAAAACAAAAAAGACCAACACCACGCTTTAACAATATTATGACTTATGAGGTTGAATGTTTCAACATGGTGCTAGATATGCAAATCCAAGAACTTGACAGCAATTTTGATGAGGTAATCTTCAAATTGCTTACGTGTATAGGTTTTTTAATTCCACTTGATAATTCTTCTTGATTTGATATACCAAAAATATAATGGTTGGCAAGATGGTGAAATGATTTTGATTGAAATGTCATGAATACCCTTGAGTGTGTACTCGAGCTCTATCTAAATTCATAATTTGAGAGTGATTACAAGATTTACAACTTGAATAGTATATCTAATCTGGCAAAATTGATGGTTGAAACACGAAAACATATAATGTATCTGTTACTATATCGCTTGTTGAAGTAGTCATTAGTTTATCGATTGCAATGAGAAGTGTTGAAAAATGATTTTCTTTAATCAAGCATATAAAGAATGTACTAAACAATCAAATTAGTGATGAATATATGAACAATGCGTTGAACATGAACAACTCTAATATTTTATTTGTTCACGTGGTTGGGACTTCACCTTTAATTTTTGATGACTTTTACCAATGGCTTGTTAACTTTTTTGCATACATGCTCAACCCTCTTCTTTGCAAGAGTGGTTTTTGCATTTGTTGTGCGTATGTGTTGTCATGATTCGAATATGTGATAGTAGTTTTTCTTAAAGACCCACATGTTGCTTTCAGATTTGTTTATTTAGGTCGATCTTTTACACGTAATTTGTTGTTCGCTTTTGGTTTTCATTCTTCTTTCTATTAACAATCTTAGGTTTCTTGACAATATCATTATTCTCATCTTCCTAGATGTGCTCAGATTCACACTGTGATCTTTGTGCCTTTTTGGTTATTTGCTTTTAGTGTGGCAGTTTGCTCATTGATCTCAGGTCAGCCACCACGACCCATTGCAATGCACTGATGTTTCTTCTAGTAGTGTACATTTACATGAAAGTTTTTTTAAAACACGTGTTTTATAAAGCATTTGGGATACGGGGTTTCTTTTTTTTTTATTTCTTTTTTTGTTTGAGTGTAAGGTGTTTTGTTATTTGAAAAACTTTAACAATACTTTAGATTTTGTATTTAGATTTTTTTAATATTCAATATTACATACTATTAGGAAACTGCTAAACTATATATCCAAACTGAAAAATAAAAAATAAATTATTTTACAAAACTGAATTCCGTGTTTCAATCAGAATTTAACTTTTTCAAATTTTAGTCATTTGAACTTCTTGTTCTAAATATCAAAGAAATAAACATTATGAAAACAAACAGCAATATCCTATTTCTCATGATCCAGTAATCTTGCTTATAGGGTTAATGGATAATCCCAACTTTCATTTTTAGTTGTGGTTAATCTTAACTCATAAAATGTTTACATACACTCTCAATTTTGAGTTTATTTTCCTCCAACAATCTCTTACTAACCAAGAGTTAACCCCGTTAATTTTTTGATGACACGGACTACTTTTGTGACCAAAACACTAAGCATAAAGTAGAAATTTACTATTAGGTCCGTCAATCTGAAACATCCGCACCCTACAACCCGTCAATCCCCACCTCCTAATTTGAACTACTTGATTTGCTTGGAGATAGATTTCAGGTGACGATGGAGGCTAGACAACGAAAAACGGACCTAATAGAGGCTAGGTAACGCAAGAGTTAAAAAATGGCTCAAAGTTGACGTCATTTTATCAAAAAAACTAACGGAAGTTAACTATCAGTTAGTCATTGATCATTGAAAGAAAATATGCTAAAAGTTGAAAGTGACTGTAAAATTTCCTGAGTTGGTACTAATCCCCAACAAATTGTAATTATTGGAATCCAATAACCCTTAATAATACGAACATAAATACCAAAAAGGCAATCTTCCAAAATTAGAAACCTCTGCCTCTAGCTAATTCGAGGTAGCCCGCAATAACCTCTTGTCCAAACAAAATGTGTTTTTATATTTATTTTTATACTTGACATTTTCTTAATTAATCATTTTTAATCAAATCGTTTGTTCTTCTTCATTACAATAAGAGTTTTGTTGATTGATTATAAGATCCAAGTAAAGAAATGAGAGAGATTGTAAGCATTCACATCGGCCAAGCCGGAATTCAGGTTGGGAATTCTTGTTGGGAGCTTTATTGTCTCGAACATGGCATTCAACCTGATGGCTTCATGGCTAGGTTCGCATAGTCCCTTTCTTTAAAATACACATTCGTCTTTTTGTTTACATTTTCAGTTTTATTATATAGATAGATTTAACTCGTACAATAGATAAATATGCTTGGTGTTGAATGGATCTTGTTCGTGTATTGACGGGTAGATCTGATAAGAATATGAACAAGACAAGAACGTGAAAATTGTGTCATATACATGAACATGACATACAAAAATGTTATTTGTTTTATTTGTACATATGCTCTAATATTACAAATTTACCGCAAAAAAAGTACAAATGTATATAAAACAATTATGTAAAAACTATAAAGCTTAATTGTCATTGTTCTTTTCATTTTGTATATTGGCATAAGATATCCAATATTATGATATAAGATATATTTAAAAGTAAACATAAATGAAACATATCTACCTGCAAACTCATGAGGTTAACGGTAAATGACCAGTTTAACCCATGACTTATCATATAATACATATTTTTGATTTGTTGGTTGACTAAGCACGTTTTTAAATTCTCTTGGATACTTTTAATGTACTATGGTGTTTTAGAAAGACGTATTGTATAATATTTTAATTGCTCAATGATAATAAAGTCTATAAACTTCTATCATTTGCGGTAGATGTCTTTTAACGTTATAGATTCTTATTATACAATGTTACTTTTGTTCATAGTGGTGATGCACAAGGCAATGGAGACGACTCGTTTAATACATTCTTTAGTGGAACCAGCTCAGGAAAAAACGTGCCAAGGGCTGTATTTGTCGATCTTGAGCCAACAGTCATCGATGAGGTTCGGAGCGGGACCTATAGACAACTTTTCCACCCCGAACAACTCATTTCGGGCAAAGAAGACGCTGCCAACAATTTTGCTAGAGGACACTACACAGGTAAAAAAAAACAATCGTGTTAGGTTGGTGCTCAAACGGCTCTATGTATTTAATTTTTAGGCTTAAGCGTAACTCCTTTATATTATTGTGGCCTCCCATAAATAATATACATACATAGCTTAACTCAATTTTTTGTTTGCGGTTAAAAAATTTTCAACCCTTATCTTCTCTTACTCGAACGAAAATATATATCATGGAGTCTATAGTTTTTAAACACATAGTCCAATCATATTTTAGCGAAAAGTTTTTGCTAACACTTAAAAAATACTAGAATTGTTTATAATGATGACATTTGAAAAAGAGCCTCGTGTTTTTACTCGTCTTAACCTCAAAATAGTTAAGTTGTCCCTAGGTTAACAGGCTTATGTGTATCGGCTTGTGAATTGGTAATTTAAATCGTTGAGAACAAACAGACACATGTAACATTTATCAATTTTAAACCCTTTGAACTCGTTTAAAATCATGTAACATGGACATAATCCATTAAACCCATTCATCTAATTGAGTTGAAGCAAACAGATTGTAATCCGTCAACAAAACGTGTTAAACGGGTTGTCAAGTTATAATAAACAGGTTTTCAACAAATAGTAAACGGGCAGAGTTAACATGTCAGCTTAAATACGACATGTTTAGTTAAACGGGTTTAAAAGCTCAACCAAAACACAACCTTTTTACCAAACGTGTTACATATTACAACCCAAAAACTAATTATTTTCATGTCAGTGTTTCGTATCATGTTAGGAATTCCTAATGAAACACTAACAGTCAAACTGTTAATTAATCTCAAAACTAACTTTTGTGCAGTGGGCAAAGAAATTGTTGATCTGTGTCTTGATCGAGTCCGAAAGCTAGCGGACAACTGCACCGGCTTGCAAGGGTTCATGGTCTTCAATGCAGTCGGTGGTGGCACCGGTTCGGGCTTAGGTTCATTGCTCATGGAGCGCCTTTCAATCGAGTATGGTAAAAAACCAAAACTCGGGTTCTCTATCTTCCCATCTCCCCAAATCTCAACTGCTGTTGTTGAGCCGTATAACAGCGTGTTATCGACTCACTCGCTACTTGAACACACTGATGTAGTCGCGTTACTCGACAATGAGGCAATATATGACATCTGCAGGCGCGCATTAGACATCGATAGGCCGACTTACACGAACTTAAACCGTTTGATTTCTCAAATTATATCGTCGTTAACAACATCTTTAAGGTTTGATGGCGCGATTAATATTGATATTAATGAGTTCCAGACCAATTTGGTACCGTATCCTAGGATTCATTTCATGCTTTCATCGTATGCGCCTGTGATCTCGTCTGCTCGAGCTTACCATGAGCAGAACTCGGTGTCGGAGATCACGACTGCGGTGTTTGAGCCGTCGAACATGATGGCGAAATGTGACCCGAGGCATGGGAAGTACATGGCTTGTTGTTTGATGTACCGGGGTGATGTGGTTCCGAAGGATGTTAATACTGCTGTTGGGTCCATCAAGACTAAACGTACAGTTCAGTTTGTTGACTGGTAAGATTTCTTGTTTAAATATGTGAAAACCGGACAGATGTAGCTACTAGTAGGGGTGTGAAATTCTAACATGACATGAAAACACGAAATTCATGAGTTTGGACCTAAACGGGCTGAGTCGGTTTTTGATCGACCTGTGTAAATGTTTAGCTGAATGGGTTATATTCAGGTCGACTTGATGGGTTCATGAACGCATCCTTTTAACCAATTTAACTTATACTATTTCTTTAAATTGCTTTTTATGTCATCAATTAAACCGACTATTTTACGTTAAAGTTTTAATAATGACAAAAGATAAATGAGATAACATCTATATTTTTTATTATAAATTTGTAATATCATGATATTAGTATAAACAAAAAAATTAGGTTAACGTGTTTACCCAAAAAAAACAAATTGTGTTCAAGTTCATCCGTGTAATGTAATATTTAAGTTTGGCTTGTGTCAAAATGTTGGGTTTGTGTAATTTTTTAACTTGCCAGCCCGTGAACATGACTTAGTTAACAACTATAGCTACTCAGGTTCTAAATTTGGACAACTGTCCTTTCAAACCGGACCATAAACCGATTAAAGCTCAAAGTTTTGTCAACAACTTAGAAAATGAATATAGAACAATTGTGTTTCAAAGTTTTGGTGTGTTTCAGGTGTCCTACGGGCTTCAAATGTGGAATCAACTACCAGCCGCCAACGGTGGTGCCCGGTGGCGATCTGGCAAAGACAAAGCGTGCCGTCTGTATGATAAGCAACAACACCGCGATGGCTGAGGTTTTCAATAGGATTGACCATAAGTTTGATCTGATGTATGCGAAACGAGCATTCGTGCATTGGTATGTGGGCGAAGGAATGGAAGAAGGGGAGTTCTCGGAAGCCCGAGAGGATCTTGCAGCACTTGAGAAGGATTACGAGGAGGTTGGGCAGGATGCTGAAGAGGAGGAGGAGCAAGAAGAGGAGTACTAAAACTCTGCTTTATGTTTACAAATATAAGCTATTGATGTTAAGCATTTACAAATGATTTATTATTAATGATGTTAATTAGTCATTAATGTAAAAATCCTATGGTCATTATACACTCGTTTGATCATTATATTATTGGAGTTTTATTACTACGTTTTTTGTTAAATAAGTGATATGATCGCTATTACCTGTCTGTCATACTAGAATGCTATAGTTTCAAGTTCAAACATGTTCATTTCAAAATAAAAAACACATAAACAAGTTAAAAACTATAGGCCTAGACCAACCCATGCTCAAGCTTTAAAAAGTTTCAACAAGCCGAGCTCGAGTAGTGATAGTGTCACACCCTCAAAATCCACGAGCGGAGTTTTACCGCGAGGCGTGTGAACAAACCAGGATCACAGTCAATAGTTACTCAGAACGACACTATATGCCACTTCTAAAATAAAACCAACCAAAGTTCAAACTTTAAAACCATGCGGAAGCGTTAAATAAACTAGTAAACCCAAAACGATGAAACATGATTTGAAAATGCGCAAACATACGCGCCCAAGTATTAAGCAAAACCAAAACACGATGTTTAAACATTCTTAACCCAAAACAATGTTTCATAACATGCTGTCAAACACCATGATGCTGACCCGTGTAACGTGCTCTTAGGCAATAACAACCTTAACCTGAGAATAGCATACTAAAATGTCAACACAATGGTTGGTGAGTTCAAGAGTTCGCCTGGTTGAAGCTTCGATTGTTATCGAACTTCCGTTGCTGTTGCTGACTTTGCTGTTGTTGTTGAGGTTGAGATTGGCTGCTGGATGACGATCCCTTGTTGCTTGAACCATCCCACTTGCGTTTATGGTCGGGCACGCTTGCCACCGCACCCCGCTTAGGTAATCGACCTTGCTCGACTGCTTGATCAGTCAGCCTGTGGGCTGTTCGGATAGCTTGTTGTATGGTAGTAGGGTTAGAGGCAGTTACCATACTTTGAATTTCGGGCACCAACCCCCGTATATAATGCTCAACTCTCTTGTGCATTTCATTCACCATCCTTGGGCATAAAGTAGCTAACTCATGAGTACGGGTCGTGTAGGCTTCAATTTCTGAGCCTTGCATTTTGAGTTGCCAGAACTCAATCTCCAGTTTCTGCACTTCATTTCGGGGGCAGTACTCTTCGGTCATAATCCCCTTAAACTCATCCCAAGGTAGTTCATTGGCCATGACTTGACCCAGCATTTGCACCTGGGCATTCCACCAGGAAAGTGTTGCGCCTTCCAATGTCCCGGTGGCATACTTCACCTGATCAGCAGGCGGGCAGTTGCATTTTGCGAAGACATACTCTGTCTTCTCAAACCACCTTACAAGCCCTACAGCTCCTTCCGTCCCGCTGTAGGTATGGGGTTTACAGTCCATGAAGGACTTGTAGGTACATGGAGGTGGTCCTGTTTTGACAACCCAAACATTAGTCAGATATCCTAGACATATAACTAGAATAATTAGTTTAACCTCTTGTTATCATTTACCTGCTGGTTGTCCCGGTTGGGCAGCAGCCACTGCCGCCTGAACATGTTCGTTAATTAATGCCGCCAATTCCGCAGGCGTCATGTTTATGGCTCCGGCACCACGGCCTCCGGCGCCACGTCCACGACCACGCCCACATCCTCTTCCTCGTGCGTCCATATTTCACTTTACAATTCACAATTACAATAATGAGTAACATCCAACACATTTATCTCATCAAGGTACAGTAAACAATAAGAAATAATGCATTCACCACAACCACAACATTTATAACAGAAATAATAACCAAAGATAAATAAATTGCAATTGAGTCACAAAATATTCAATCAATGTCAAAATTTAAGTTTGTCAGTTGGGTGGGAAACAACCCTTCCCACATAGGTTTCAAAGAAGAGAAACACTACATAGTCTAAGTCATTTAAAAGTAGAATTCAGTCCAGTACGTCAGATCCGTCACTGTCCTCATCCATCCCTGCTGGTTCTTCTTCGGGAGCTTCCTCGGTTTCCTCTTCCGGGTCTTCCTCTTCAGGGTCCACCAAAGGTGCAAGGGCTTCAATAACCTGAAGTGCTGCTAGCTGTGCCTCTAAATCAGCAAACCTATCATCGATCACTATGTTATGGTGATCTTGTGCATCCATGCGCCCACTAAGTGCTACAACGTTGCCTGCCAGAGTATGATGTCCACCAATGGCCATCGAGAGTCGCTCCTGAAGCGTCTCTACCTGGAAACGCAACTGACGCATCTCAGATCGTAATGCAGAGTTCTCATCAGTGAGTCCTCTAATCCGCTGTCGCTCCGTGTCTAGAGTGGCTACCAAAGCTGCAAACGCCTGCTCGAGAGGGATGCTCAAGGTAGGAAGAGTAGGCAATGCAGAGGCGGTTGATGACCTAGTCCTAGGTCGTGTAGGAGCTACTGGTGGTACGCGCTCTCTATAAGCCATACGGTTTATGTAGGTGGGGTAGAAATCCCAGTTCCGCGGAGGATCGAGCTCAGGAGGTATGAAAGGCTGATCCCAGTCTATCTCGCCAGGAGGATAAGGATGTCGGGGCCAGGTAAATCCCCTATCAGGTACGGGAGACGTAGGAGGTGACTCAGATCGTGCAGGTCTCTTGCCTAAATTTCTGGATGACGATGCCATGCTGCGAAGTACGTGTTGCGTATGCCAATGAGTATACAGTAAGGAGAGTAAGCGATAAGTAACTAACAACTGTGCGGTTATAGTCTAGTGTGTGTATGCAACCTAGTTCCCTATAACCAATGGCTCTGATACCAATCTGTCACACCCTCAAAATCCACGAGCGGAGTTTTACCGCGAGGCGTGTGAACAAACCAGGATCACAGTCAATAGTTACTCAGAACGACACTATATGCCACTTCTAAAATAAAACCAACCAAAGTTCAAACTTTAAAACCATGCGGAAGCGTTAAATAAACTAGTAAACCCAAAACGATGAAACATGATTTGAAAATGCGCAAACATACGCGCCCAAGTATTAAGCAAAACCAAAACACGATGTTTAAACATTCTTAACCCAAAACAATGTTTCATAACATGTTGGCAAACACCATGATGTTGACCCGTGTAACGTGCTCCTAGGCAATAGCAACCTTAACCTGAGAATAGCATACTAAAATGTCAACACAATGGTTGGTGAGTTCAAGAGTTTGCGTTTAAACATAAACCAATGATAGTTGCAAAATATAAGATGTGTATTGTAATAGATAGCTAGTCTATAAACAAACAGTAATAATCATAGTGATTTCGCGATTGAAGCTGACTGTGTTACGTTTGTTGCCTCCTGCCACGACTTACCAGGTCGTGGAAAATGTTCGTTAGGACAATAGTGCACCCGTTTGACCTCGAGTCGCACAGGTGGGGCTCGTCAGACCCAGTAGTACTACCCAAGATTTCCCGCTAACCATCATTATTAACAATCCGAAAGTGTGAGGACTTTCATGGTAATCAACACTATATTATACCATACACAACTTATCATGATAAAGCGTTTGTAAAAACCAGTATGCTATCTCCCCTAAAAGAGAGTATGTAAAAGAGTGGGGCATGAACTCACCTGATACGCGCAAGAATTAACTTAGAGCTTAACTTGAAAGAAAGAGGGGAAAGACAACCTTCAAAGGTCACCTAGAACACATGAGTACATAAGTACGTGTACACAGAATCAATATGAAACCCTAAGTGCTCTACAAACCAAAGAACTCAAGGTTTTAGAAAGACAAGACACATTTGACCCAGTTGACCCGTTTGACCCGTTGGTGACATTATAGGTGAAATTTCATTCAAACAAGCGTAACAGTACATCACACATGATTAACATCCAAACTAATCACACATGGAAATTCATTACCCATAAGTACTACCTAGATCATCATATCATCAAGCATCATACAAGTCATGCGAGTCTCAAACTATTATCATGCTCATAACATCTATAACACAAATAACACACCATACAAGGATCAAATCACGCACCACATGCCATGTGAAGCCACTCACGACTTCACGCCCTAAACCCTGCCAATCCTACTAAGTAGGGGCCTGAGATTCGCACACGTGTATGATGACCATCACACATCAATTACCACAATCCAAATCATTCCCAAAACATTCATTCATGATTAACCATCAATCAATCAAAATCCTAACATGCTCCTATGATTTATAAGCATGAACTTCCACAAACAGGCCAAAACAGATAATTACCCAAACCAACATCCATTGAATCCACCCAATACATTCTATCACCTTAGAACTCATCTATGAACTTACTAGCATGATCCAAATGCTCCTAACATGCCCAAATCATCATATTTAAGAGATTTCACAATTAAAGTTTCCCTTTTGAGAAAGTTCATCCTAAATCCATCAAACACCCAAGACATTCATGAATTCATCATTTACCAATTCAAGTCCATGCCAATATCTAGACATGATCAACAACATCTAATCATCATGATCCATCAACATTCAACACCAAAAGTTACTATTTTTAACAATGTATGAACTATAACACATCTTCTTGATTTTCAATTGTTCATATCATCAACCTAGCATCTAATCATCATCACAAACACATCCATAACATTCATACATCATCAAACCATCAATTCATGCAAAATAAAGTTACTATTCTTAGTAACCTATGAACAATGAATCAAAATCCCATCCTTCTTACAAAATCGACGTTAACTAATATGCATACAACCTAACTAGCATCATTACAACATCAAACAACCAACATTCAACATCTAATTTGATCAAAATTGCATCAAACTTTCGGCTAAAGATAATCATATGAACAAACAACCAAAATCCAAACTTTATTGCATACTTGACGTGAATTAGCATGCATTCTATCTAACAAACACATCAACATCAACAAACGAGCATCAATTGACCACCAATTCATCCAAATCGCACACAAACTCTCGGCTAGAACAAAACACATGAAGAAACATGAAATTACCTTCTCAATCGCGAGAATGAACGAGATTGGATGCTTCTAGTGCGATGTATGCCTTGCAATCGGTCCAAAATCGCAGATTTGTGCTTGATCTCAATCGGTTTTCGCAAGGGAGAGGGGGAAGAGAGTTGGTCGCGGCCGATGGGGGTTTTAGGGTTGGGAATTACATTTTGTAACTTGATTTCTTTCACAATTACACTTTACACCTTGTAATTTGTATTTTTAATCAAATTAATCTTTTAAATACTTTTTAAAAGAGTTTTAACTTAATAATGTAAACATTATTAGTCAACCATACTAATTTTATAAATTATCTCACAAATCACAAGATTCACGAAATGATACACACGTTTCCACTTTACGCGATAAAGTTACAGTTAACATTTAAATCACATAAACATAACTTAATAATCACATTATTAACTTAATTATCATCAACTTAACATTACTGATTATTATTAAGTCACCAACGTTCAACGACAACTAGTGTGTGTGCACGACACGTGTATGCACAACTTAACGGAACTAACGGCGTTTGGTAACGGAAAATTACCGGATATCACAGATAGGGTAGAACTTGCCTCAACTTGTATGAACCCATATTGTGTATTGAATCAATGCTTCTTAAATGTTATCATAAAGAGAAATCCTTGCCACTGAGAGCATGCTAAAAGAGCAAAAAAGAAATGCTAACAACAAAATCTCTTCAACATTTAGTATTTGATTAAGCATAAATAAAAACCAACTCAAGGCATCAAAACACAAGTACATAAATTGAAAAACCTAAATCAATATCCATAACAAAACACTTGTTTCATAATCGTTTTTCGGGCAATCCCAAGCAACGCTACCAGAAACAGAGACCATAACCCCACCTCAACGATTGGCCTTGGCGACTCTCTCAATCTCATCTTTCTTCTTAATTGCATAGCTGCAACAAAACCACAAAGCAACCATTAAATAACATCAACTACAAAAAGTGTTTTTTTTGGGCACGGCCAAAACCGCTCATTTTGCAACATGAAGATGAAGCCATAGTTGTCTGTACCTGTTCGAAGAACCCTTGGCAGCGTTGATAAGCTCATCAGCAAGGCACTCTGCGATGGTCTTAACATTTCTAAATGCACTTTCACGTGCACCAGTAGTAAGAAGATAGATCGCCTGATTGACACGCCTTAAAGGTGAGATATCAACAGCCTGACGCCTAACAACACCAGCAGAACCAATCCTAGTTGCATCTTCTCTTGGTCCACTGTAACAAAACAAGAACAATGTCATTTATCATCTATCACAAAACCATATAACATAATCACTAACTGTATATACCTGTTGATGACAGCATCAACAATGATTTGAATGGGATTGGCATCAGTTAACAAATGAATGATCTCCATGGCATGCTTGACGATACGAACAGCCATCAACTTCTTTCCATTGTTTCGCCCATGCATCATGAGGGAATTGGTCAACCGTTCAACGATTGGGCACTGAGCCTTCCTGAACCGCTTTGCTTGGTACCTTCCAGCAGTGTGAGGCATGTAGATTGGGTGCTTTGAAGCAGTAGCAGTGATGTAATCTTCAACAGAAAGATCAGAAACCTGTTGAGAAAATCAGAACACTTCCTATAAGAATACACCATCGCTCACACATAGTTCTGAAATAATCAATAAATAGAAATTCAAAGGCTTCAACCGATCAATGACAAGAAATTGACCATTGTATTTACATAACTTTGTACGTTTAGTTGTTTACCACCACAAGTATGCATAAAAAAACTGTTTTGTCATTATAAACTGCTATATTCTATAGACATCTCTTTCAGCTCATGTATGAAGCAAAGATGCTTTCAATATCTATAACTTCGATAAAAGATGCTACACGGTCATATTGAGGTGCCTACTTTCTCAAGTTTAATTATCATCTTTGTTAACAATAAGCCAATTACTACACAAAACGAAATATAATAGTAAATTTGATAGTATCAAACCAAAGTAAATTAAACTTTCCTAGTCAATTAGCGTTCGCACATCTCAAATCTATGAAAACTCAAAATGATGAATGAGAAGAACAAAAATCCAGCTAGCTAATTGAACTCAATTACAATCTAGAAGCAATCGTGAGTCGAACAAGCTACAAATGCAATTAATTATGCGAAATAATGAAATTAGTTCAACATATACAGTTAAAATCAATCTGAGACTGTACATTCACTAAAAACGATAAGATTTAAGGTAAACGATGAATAATAACCTGAACGTCGTCATAGCTCCAGCGGTTGAAGAGCAAAACATCGCTGCGAGCCTTTCCGTCTTCCATGATAGGTGCGACCTCCATTGTTGACTGTTATAAAAAAAAGCTGTTAAACAAAATGATTCACGATTATCGTATTATCATGAGAATCAGAAACGTTACGAATAAACTCAACAAATCGAACAAAATCAAACCTCAAATCTGCGGCTGCTGGTTCAAACCTAAGTTCCGATTGAAAAAACAAAGGGGGTGATAAAACCCTAATTCGGTTTATATAGTATGAAAAGCGAGCTCTTGGGTTTTGGGCTAAACTCACAGGCCCAAATTTTTGGTCCATAGTGGTTAATTTGGTCGCTGCTCGATTTAAAGTTTAAACACATTGTGTGTCGGTCTTGTTTGAAATATGTTCATTTGTAAGTAAGTTAGAGGCATGGTTTGTAAATAAGTCGAGTTGAGTAAAGACAAGCCGGCTCGACTCAGTTCGGTTGTTACGAACCGAAAGTAAACGAGTAAGCTTGAAGCCGCTTAGTTTGTTATAGTAAGTGTTTCTTTTAAACGGTTAATGAATACTCTAAGCCCGACTAGATTTATTGGTGAAAGATCACTCATGTACTGCGAACACAAAACATGATGATGACCAGACCGTCCATCATTTCAAAGGAATCCACTGTAATAAAACATTTGACCCACCTAGAATATATTGTATTAAGTAAGACTCGAAACCCACTCATACCAAACGAATTGATCTCGGTCTGGTTTTACAGTTATATTTTAAAATTAAAAATCCATAAGTTAATTGTATCTTCCTATTCTAATAAGAAGGTAAATGGGGGTGCCACGTGTCAGCATCACATTCATTCTCATCAAACTTTTTTTGTTTTTCTCTCCTATTAAATAACCATATTAATAACTAATAATATTATTTATTTATTTTTATATTATAATTAGTTTTTTAATAAATTAAAAAAGAGAAATTTTTATTAATGTTATTTCTATAGATATAGTTTTTTATAAAAAGATTTTTTTTTTCTAAAAATCAAACTATTTTACGTAATATTTTAAAATTAAATTTTTAAAGTAAATTTTTTATAAAATAAAAATAATTAAAATAGGGAGTTACGGTAAGAAAATTTTTAAAAATAAAAAATTTTTAAAACGTTATTTTAAAACAAAATATTTAATTTATCTTTGAAAAAAACAAAAAAAATTAAAAAGTTTAAATTATTATTTTATTACTTATTGTTATTAATTATACATAATTTCAATCATATCATGTAATTAGCTAATCTTTTTATAACAAATAATTTTTATTTTATTTAATATTTTATTTATTTACACGAGTTTTGATATATATTTAAAGAGAAAAACATATCTTCACCACCGTGATCAAATACCCTGGCCCCTGCTAACGCTTCACCACTCTGCTCGAAGCTACGACGGCAGTTTCTCCGACCGCCGGTGATCGCGCCACCTTAAGGTTCCGTATACTAACTCCACCTCTTTCTTTAGTCCATTACGGGATACTATTTTCATATATACTTTACAAGGAATCCTCTTATTTAACTCTAATCATTTGAACTTTGTCAACTTTTTGTAAGCTGCTGGTAAACTGAGATTGAATTGTGGAAACGGAATTTGTCATCTCTATTGTCAATTTATTGTATATGTAACTCGATTTAGTTACATAAGTCCCAAAATCCGTAAACTGAAATTTGAAACCCTAGATTTGATAAGCTACTGTGACATTGATGATGTTTTTATATGTTCAGTATTGTTTTTATGTGGAGATTGATTGGTTTGCTTATCTATCAATCTAGAATGTATAGTTTTGATAGCATGTATTTAGGATTGAATTACTTGTATTTAAGAGTAGTTTGTATAAAAATGTGTGAGGTAGTAAGGTTATTCAAAAATAATTACTTTCAGACAGAGGAACAATACCCCCTTTGTCACCTGTTTAAATACATATATGTTTAGTATTTGTTGTGTTGCATGCAGAAATTGTTTGGTTTGTGTAAGGTCTATGAATGGGGATGCTCGTCATTATAGAATATGTAGTTTTGTTTGTTCTACTTGCTAAATTGTATGAATACTTTGTATGAACATTGTGGAGTAGTTGGTTTAAGTATGTGATAATGTGGTTATTCAAAAATAGTTCCTTTTTTACTTCAATTTAGAGGAACAAAACCCTTTTTGTGACCCTTGCTAACACATCTATAATTGGTGATCTCTATAGTCACTCAATTGTAATTGTGACTCAATTTAGTCACTTAAGACCCCAAATCTGTAAGTTGAAATTTGAAATTCTAGATTTGATAAGCTACTGTGAAATCGCTGGTGTTGTTATTTGTTCAGCATGTGTTGCGTTGAATGAGGAGATTGATGGGTTTGCATTAGGTATTTGACGGGGGCTACCTATCAATCTTATATTCATAGTTTTGATAGAATGTATTTAGGGTTGAATTACTTGTTGACTCTTACTAAAAAGTAAAATCTATGAGTATTTTGTATAAAAATTGTGGAGTGGTTGATATAAAAATGTGTGAGATAATGAGGTTATTCAAAAATAATTTACTTACAGAGAGAGGAACTACACCTCTTTGTGTCGTGTTTATATATGTTCAGTATTCATTGTGTTGAATGTGGAAATTGATTGGTTTGTGTAAGGTCTATGAAAGGGAATAATTATCAATCTAGAATTCGTAGTTTGATAGAATGTATTTGTGATTAATTTACTTGTGTGGTTTGCTTGAATGTATGAACATTGTGGAGTAGTTGGTATAAGTATGTGTGATAATGTGGTTGTTCAAAAATAGTTCTTTTGTGACCCCTTGTAACACATATATGTTCATTAATATGAAAAAGTTTCTGTAATCACACATTATGTATTACCAAGAAACCTTCATATCTTTAATTCAGAGTCTTTTGATTATTTTTAGTAGTCTTTGTTTTCTTTTGGTTTTTGTGGTTTCATCAAAATCCATAAACACATAAATGTTAATAATTCTCCGCACGTGCGGAGTTGGTCTTTTAGCATCTTGCTATTGAGGTTGTAGTTCTGGCTAAAGCTGAAGTTTGAATAATGTTGTATGCTTTTGGTCTTCAAAGCAAATAGATTATTCAGTTTTTTTTTTCAATATATTAAGGTTTAAACGAAATTGCTGTTTCAGAAAAAGCAATCGTAAATGGCAACAGCAACTTATCCACCTCCTCCACCATATTACAAGCTGTACAAGGATTATGAAAAGGACCCAAGCTCTGCTCCAGAACCTCCCCCTCCTATTCAAGGGACGTACCTACTATATGGTTCTAGTTACACTGTAAGTTTCTTGAATAACATGTCCACATGCTTATTCAAATAACTCATTTCCATCGTACACTATGATTTGATCACACAAGGTTTTGTTCTGATAAATACTGTCGAAATACTTTCATGCTTGTATTGTTGCACTAAACCTTGCATGCGCGCTTATATATATTGACTTCTTGAAAACATGTTACCAAGCCCATTACAGACTGTAAACGCATTTTCAAGTTGTTTGTGTTTTCGTAATTGCATTTGTTATAATTCATTTCTTTTATCTCAAGTCTACAATTATTATGAAATGTTGCATGTTACTGACTCATTTTTATGTCTTTGTTCATATATCTCATGCATGTTAGCCAATCTATTTTCAATTTTTATTTGTAGACAGATGATGTATTACCGAGTTTGGAAGACCAAGGTGTTCGTCAATTGTACCCAAAAGACCCAAATCTTGGTATATCATCATTTTATTTCCTATTATTTTCTTCACATACAAAATTAGCGAGATTTGTAATTATTTAGTAGATCGCTAAATTCCCTTTAAACCGTCGTGAGACATGACACTTGGACACATGCTGATGTCTAACTTATACATTTTAGATTTCAAGAAGGAATTGAGGTCACTAAACAGGGAACTGCAGCTACATATTTTAGAGCTAGCTGATGTTTTAATAGAGAGGCCATCACAATATGCAAGGAGAGTTGAAGACATCTCTCTTATATTCAAAAATTTGCATCACCTTCTCAATTCGTTACGTCCACATCAGGTATGTAACACTCTCCCATAATTTTGAAATGTTGTATTCATTATCATTTCAAGATCTAATTACTCAAAGCTAAAATAAAACCCTTTTCAGGCTAGAGCAACACTCATTCACATACTCGAACTTCAGATACAAAGACGCAAGCAAGCTGTGGAGGACATCAAAAGGTATGTGTTCATTGTATAGTACTCTGTACAAGTGGCAATTTTGACCCATTTACTTATAAATGGGTCAATTTGGTTGATTTGTTTTATCTCAAACTGGTAAAAAACTAAAGAAAATTAACTAAGAAGGAACACGTCAAGTGAGTTGGAAGTGTCAGAAGTCTATTTTTAATGTATAAAAACATTTTATTCAAATATTAAATTGTTAGTGTAATAATGTTTATTCTATAAGGGATATTGTAATCGCCAAATTGGAGGCTTTTTATCTTAAGGTACCATGTATTAAACCTACCTTATAGGCCACCAAGTATGTATATGGTTTTGCTTATACCAAGTCTGGTTGAAAACATGTTGGATGATGAAAACACTCATAATATATCAATGGATTATTTGTTTTTAGCTTTACAGAATACAAAAGGTAACAAATGGTATATTTCTTTACCAAAAACTTTAAAAGCATTTTATCATCCAACATGTTTTTGGCAGCCAAACACATATTCAAGTGAGCCATAAAGTAGTTTCAAGAATATGGGTGACCTTAAAAGAAAAGGAACACATATTCAAGTGAGCCATAAAGTAGTTTCAAATATATGGGTGAACTTAATAGAAAAGGTTGAATAGTTAGATGGCCCTACATGCAATACCGCCTTTTATAATCATAATTAGCACATTAATTATTTATATACATTTTTAAATTTCCAAAACAGTTTTTGTGGCCAAACTAACCAGTTTCAACCCCGCTTCTAATTTTATGTGAATGCACAGAAAACCTAGATTTTAAAGTTTTTAGATTATACTAGTTGTGGCTAAGTTATTGTCCATGTCAACCTCCCATCAAGGTTTAAAAGTACGGAATCGAGCCTCGAGGTGTTTTCCCTTCGCCTCATGAGGCGTAAGCCTCGAGGCGAACCGAGGCGTAAGCCGGAGGCGGAATTAAAAAATAAATATAAAAATTATATATCTTATAAAAAATAAAATATAGACTAATTTCATCATAAGATTCATCAAAAACATCAAAATAAACACATTAAAAAGACATGGAATGTTTGAAACTGACACAAAAAGTCTAAAACATCGAAAACAAAGTGTAAAACCCCCTGAGGCGCTTTGAGGCGCACCTGAGGCGCAACCTTTCTCACCGCCTCAGCCATATGAGGCGCACATACAAAATAACCCCCTGAGGCGCCGCCTCAGACTCGTTTTCTGGGCGCACGCCTCAACCGTTTCTTAAAACCATGCCTCCCATCATTAAACGCCGACCCTTTTTCAAATAAATCATCCATGGTACAATGGGAGTTTTGATTATGGGATCATTCTACCATTGACCTTGTGAAGCGTATAAGATTTAAATCTGTAGTGCAGGTGTCCATTTGGCACATGAGCATCGCTCGTTTCAGTTACTTGTCAGGTCAATAGACACCTAGTCCCGTGTTCAGATTTCAGCAGTACACACACATAAGAGTCATAAATTGCTTTCTGTCCCCACCATTTGCAAATACATTACAGTTACCTAATACCTATTGATATTGATCTTAACCGGATGTTGTAACTCGTCAAATTCTTAACTCTTTTACAAAGTGGTTAAATCGGTATATTTTGCTCATTAGGAGGAGAGAGGAAGCACAAAGACTTCTGAAGGAGGCACTTGGGACCCTAGACGGACAGTAAACCTGTGTTTCTTGACTTTTTTCAGACATATGAAGTAAAAACATTGTCCTCTTTCTGGTTATTTGATTGTAACATGTTTCGATAGTTACTTGCATGTGGTTTTTAGATTGTAAAGCAGTATTGCCCTACTTAACTCTTATTGTAACCCAATATAGGTGATTTCCGTAACCATCATCGCCACTTGTAATCACCACCTCCATTGGCACTCTGCTCGTCAAACATCACTGTCAGTGCCACCCATCATCAGTCGCAAACCCTAGCATGTTTCACTTAACCACTGTCTCGTCCTTCTCTGTGATGCTTCCTCTAACTGTAAAAATACTAACTGACAAAACCAACACTATCATGGTCAGGTAAACACGTTGATTTGAAACCGACAAAACCTACATGATCCAACTTAAATAAGGGAAGAACGAGTCTGAATTCAAAACAGATGAACACAAAATTGCTGAATAGGATGTGGAGATTGTGAATGTGTTTGGAAATGGCAATAAGGGAAAGTGGTTGGAGGTGGTTCCAAACTTCTAGTTCAGAATTTGGATGGCTTTGATGAAAATTATGGTCTGGTGTTGGCTAAAATAAAAGTTTGGGCAGGTTTTGACAATAATTCTTGACTAGAACGTAAATCTAAACTAACGTTTTGAAATTATGATGTTACCCTTGCAAATGATTTTAACCTTAACTTTTTTAATTAAAGTATAAAAACGATTCCATAAAGTTTCTACAAGGTTTTTATAAATTGTATTTGTGATAACCTGAAAAACCGATGAATATAGTTATAACATAAAATCAAAATCAAATAACCAAAGAAAATGGTTAGCCTGTAGCTTGATTATTATTATTATTTTTTCTTTTTGGATAACTGACTTTTTTGATTAATTTTTTTTCTTTTTGGATAACTGATTTTTTTTTATTTGGTTTTGCTTATAATTTTTATGCATAAAGCGACAATGCCTTGCAAATAGTATACTAATTGTGAAAATAAAAGTAAAACCAAATCACACTCAACCCCCTAGACATCCACACGAACATTAGGGGAACTGAGTTATTAGAACTAAGAAAACCGAGATAGCCATGAAAGAGTTGACGGTTTGAGTTTGAAATCTTTTAGGTCTCATGTTTAAACTTGACTCAAGGGGTTTCTCATATCGATTTCTCCTTAATGGTGCTTTTAGGTGATTCAGATTACCATTTCTTATTTGTACCAAACAAATTGAAAATGATCTTCTATTTTGTGCCATCTCTAAAGTATGCTGCCTTAGGAACTTACATGTTTTGACACCTCAATTGTTCCATTAGCACTTAAGACCTGTGATAATCGACTCATAGTGTGTATGGACTTGGAGCAAGTCAATCTCACCTCGAGACCGATGGTACAAAGAGAGAGATCGGTTTTATTCTTTGTAATTCCTACATCAGTACAAGCCTATAAAATGTGACACGAGTGTTAAATAGCATTATTTGGCCTTTTGGAGTTTTGATGGCCAACTATAGTAAAAAAATCTCCATCTAGTTGGTGAATTATACAGGAATACAGGATGACAAATTGACAACAAAAGATTTTGGGAAGTGGGGCATTTTACCCCCTAAAAATCAACATAAAGCTCTTCTTCTTTAAAGTAAAAGGTCTTTTGCTAGATGATTGAGTTGTCAATTTGTGTTTGTTTGATATTCCTAAAGCGCTTTTTAATTATGGGGCTTGTATCCAAAATATCTCACAAAACGTGGTTTTGAAAAATATGATTTTGCTTACAATAAAGGGCCTGAGAGTGTAACGTATCAACAATCATAATGTCTTGTGAATGTAAATAGTTTCAAATAAAATGATATGATATAATTATGATATAATTGAATGATGATTAAAATAGTTTCAGGTAAATAATAAGCGTCCCTTCACCCTTAGAGATACATTTATACTTACAAAACACTATTTATAAAAAATTTAACAGTTTCTTGCAGTAAATTTAGATATATATTAAAAAACGACCCTATATCTATGCTACTAAAATAGGAGTAGCAAAGTTATATTTCTTTACAAAATACACATAAATGGCATTCTAAAATCTCAATCAGGCCCACACATTTGTCAACACTTTGGAGTTTGGACCATTCTCTTTCCAATATCACTCCCCATCACTATATACATATCCTAAAACACATACAACAAAACCGTAAAGCTTCCTATACAACTTTTTAGTGCACGCTTATATCAGCACTTGTTACGGTCCCAAAATGTTACAAAATTAAATCTCAACGAGGCAACCCGACTGCACAAACCCTGAGAACTCAACCGGCATATCAACTTTCGTCAATTTACCACTCTGCCCTTGGTCCCTCTTCTCCCCAACAAAAACTGCTTGTGGTGCCCCTTGGTAACCCGAGCCACAGACCACAACCCGGTCCCCAAGGTCCACCCCACACGTCCCTACTTGAACCGCCGGTTCATCCACACCCCATGTCATGAAATTACCATTCGGCCCAACCGCCATACACGCCCGCGGGCACCGGCTCACGCGCCAAACCTCCTCCACGCGGCGCCACGCTCCCGCTACAATATCATAAACCTCCGCACTCGTTTTAAACCCTCCTTGACTATCCGTATCGTACCCACTCACGACCCAAAACTCCGACCCGATTATTTTCCCCTCACACTCGTCTCGCTCCTCACTCATCTGAGTCAACTCAGTCCACTCGTCACCCGCGATGTCGTACACCCACGCGCTCCTCAGCGCGTTCTTACTCTCGTCGTGTCCTCCCGCCACGTAGACACACCCGTCACACGCGCCGGCGGCGAAAAACGACCGAGTCAACGGCATGTCAACTCGCTGAGTCCACACCCGAGTCGTGAACTCGTACACAAACACCTCACGACTCGGCTCCCAACTCACTGGGTTCCACCCACCCATCACCACAAGCTTCCCTTCACAACTCACCACCTGACAAAACAACGGTAACCCGTTAAGGTAGTTGGGAATCGGGTCGATTTTGGCCCAGGTTCGGGTACCCGGGTCGAATAGTGATAGCCCGTATTTGGGTTGGGTTTCGGGTTTGGAGTCTGGCCGACCCGATTCGGGGTGAATCGGGTGAGATTGAATGAAGCAAACGGCTTTTCGGGTGAACCCGTTGTTTCTCCGGTGGTGGTAGAAGCTCCGGTGGTGGAGCAGGTGGCGCCAGCGGCGGCAGACGGCGGATGCGACGGAGTGGGCGGCGTAGTGCAACCGGGTCAAGCACTCGAGGGCGATTTCGTCGGGTAGACCCGGGATTAACTCGGTGGAATCGGGTTGTGGATCCATTTGTTTACAGAAGTGTGATTTGATTTTGGTGTTTCGGTTTCAGTTGTTTACATAATTTGGGGATTTATAGGGAGGAGTGTGTGATCTGGTAGTGTGGTTGTCACGTGATGTGTTGTGGTCTAGCGTTAAGATGCTGACATGTGTATATGCAGATTGATGTTATTGTTGTTTTTACGGTTTTTAATGACTTAAAAAATGAAAAGTAAACCCTCTTGTGATAATATATCGTAACAAATGGCAGTGCCATCCCGACCGACTCGCAGATATTACCGTACATCGTGAGTATGATTTGGGTAAAGCTTTATTTCTTTTGCATTTAAGTTCGATTTTCCTTTTGAGATTTGTTAGAAATGACAATTTTTTTTAAATATCTTTAAAAGTTTCATTAATTGTTTTAATTTTATTTAAAATAATAATTTTTTTAAAATGAAATTAAAACATATGAAGGTAAATTAATATTTTAATCTTTTAAAGGAAAATATTTATTTTAGTTAAATCTTAGTGAAATAATTAAACTTTTAAATCTTTTTTTTGTTTAGGATCATTCAATTCATAGGCGAAGGATAATAGGGGGTGGGAGAGCCACAACCCTCTTTTTTTTCGTCAGCAATTTTAATTTTTAGCTTGATAGTGTAATCCATTTTATACATATTGAGTTTCTCCTAATAAAAAAATTTAATTTCGCCCTCGACCTCTATTGGAGTGTTCAAGCTGCGCCACTGATTCGATTTGAGATTGAGATTTTAAGGCATGAAGTTTAAATCTGATTTAATAAGAGTTCTTTTTATAGTGATTGTTTTTTTTAATAATGTTTCTGGATGAGTTGAGTTTGAGGCGTCAAAATTAATATGGATAGTTGATATGTCGTTTCAGGAAGACGTAGTCGAGTATTAAGGGTAGTTTCAAACACCGTTTAAAAAAAGGTAAACATACATTGTGTTTTTGTTGCAAAACTTAAAAATAAAAATAACTCAAATATTAACTTATATCGGCAATTTGTCACCAAACATAAAAGTAAAAATTAGTTTTTATCGGTATTTATTATACTACAATTTCTAACGTTTGTGGGTTTTCACCGATAAATTTTCTAAACTAAAACTTGAAATATCAAGTAACTATATAATATATACTTTAAATTCATTACTTTTTTTTTTACTAGTTTGACTTCCAATCTATCTTGACTTACCAAACATGCTACTATTATGAATAATGAAACGGATGCAAACCCAAAAATATTAATATCATAATATATATAATTGTTTTTTATTTATGTTCTGATCTACAAAACCCAGTCATTACAATTGCATACAATTTTTTATGAACGTAACCGTAGCAACCCGTGTAACGAATTTCACAAACACGACGCATCGTGTGAGCTTATTTCTTATTTTGTCGTAAAAACAAAAATTAGAAAGATTTTAACATTACTATTTTTATTATTTTGTAGTAAAACCTAAAGGCAAAAATAAAATAAATATTAAGTTTTTCTTCGGTATCTTGTCTCAAAACATAAAAATAAAAATAAAATAATATTTGTTTTAGTGGTTATTTATTATTATATTATTGTTATAAAACTAGTTTTGTGGCAAAATTACCATAGATGTTTGTGAAAGCATTTGTCGGTATCTTGCCGTAAGTTTAGACGAGGAAGTTTTGCCACAAAACTGCCGAAAGTCTTTTTGTCACAAGGTCTTTTCCTACAACTACATTGTCACAACTTTGTTGATACCGTCTACATTGTCACAACTTTGTTGATACCGTTATTTTGCGACAGAATTGCAACCAATATTTTCATCATAAAAGCTGTTGTTTTTAGTGAATGTTCGTCACTTCCGATCACCTAGAAATAGTAGAATTATGCTCGTAATGTATCAAGGACGGCTCTATAGTGTATTTTTTGACGCATTGGGCTTGGGGCCCCCAAACATAAAAGCCCCCAATTTATAAAAATATTCTATTGGGTTTTGGTATTATATTGGTCAATGAAATTTTGAAGTGAGAATAACAGTTAATAGTTGAGTTCAGATGAAAATTTTGATAATCAACTAGCCATTTTTGCATCTTTTTTAAAAGAAATCAATTATCAATGACTAAAGGTTAGTATACGAATTTTTTTTTGATTTATTGCTTTTGTTCAATGAAATTTGATTATGCTGATTATGTTTAGGTTGTATTTTTTAAAAAAGGACTTAATTGTTTTAAGTTTGATTGAGTCCTTATAAAACGTTAAGCAGGCCTGTAAGGTATAACAGACATCTCAACCTCTAACTTCTAGAATTTTTATGACTTTAGCAAGCACACTATGATATTTTTAGTGGTGCCTCTGATGTATTTTGACTTACAGTTTGCGCATAGAATAGAAGTATAGTATACACAAGTTTGATTCTTAGTTTTACTATAACTTATACATCATTATATTTAAACTCATGTCAATACATAATTATAATTTTAAGTATGTCTCACTATTTTATAATTTTAAGTGTTCGTATGACATCGATACTAATAATTTATACTAATCTAGCTACTTTAATAAGAAAATATCTTAAAAAAACACGTGGCAGTATTATATTCATTCTAATAAAAAAAATTCGTTTCTCTCTCCTATTAAATAACTACATTAATTACTAATAATATTACTTTTTTGAACGGCAAAAAAATGAAAATTATTTAACTTCCCTTTAGATTAATAATAATTTTTTTATAAATTAAGAAAGAAATATTTTATAAATATTATTTCTAAAGAAACAATTTTTTTTAATAAAAAATTTCTTAAACATCGAACTTTTTTAAAAATACGAAATATTTAAAATGGTGTTTTTAAAAAGTAATTTTTTATAAAAAATTGAAATTAGAAGTTATAGTAAGGACATTTTTAAAAATGATATTTTTTTAAAAAGGTTTGTTTCTAAACAAAATGTTTAATTTTTTTTGGAAAAAACAAGAAAATTTTAAAAATAAATGTTTATAGAGTTAATATAATTTTTTATTACTTGTAGTCCTTAATTAAACGTAATTTCAGTCTTATCTTATTTTAAAATATAGTTTTATAATTAATAATTTTTTCATTATAATTTTATATTTAATTTATTCAACCCGTGTAATAGACGGGTTTACTAAAGCTAGTAAAACATAAAATTTGTAACAAATGTCATCTTTTCACAATCATCGTGGCACATGTCACTACCATAGTAAGTCCCCCATTAATGATAATATTAAATGCTAATGATACTGTATATCTTTTTCAAATTATAAAATAATTTTAAAATAAATAAAAAATATGTTTCAACTTATTAAATAATGTATTTTTAAAGCAAACTTTATGAAAATGTAATCATATCTAATCTCAAAAAATATACTTTATAATTTTTAAAATATTGATTACTAACTATAAATTTTTTTTTTGTTCAAACATATAATACACGGGTTCTAATCTAGTGTATAGAATATAAGGATGTTCCATTAAAGATGTTTCTTGCGGACTTTTTATATTTTAAGTACAAACATAAAGTAACCATTTCACAGGCATTTAATAACCTATTAACGTATCTTAGTGATAAGCGTAAATGTGTTATGATTTTATAATCATTAAAAAAACTTAGTCCAGAATTAGTTTCTAGAAAATAAAAACCAAATTTCTAAACTTAACATGATGGACAACTCATATGACTAAGTTAATTATTTATAAATAATTAGATTTAATAAACTCAAGTACTACACGGGTGGAATAAAAAATATTAAATAGGATGAAAATTTATTAATTAGAAATTGATAATATAAAATAAGATTTGATTGAAATCTTTCTTATAATAAATAAAATAAAAATTTTATTTCAAAACAAACATTTCAAAAAATATCATACTTAAAAACTTTCTTATTATAATTTTCAATTTTAGTTATTTTTTGTTTACAAAAATTTTACTTTTTAATAGCACCAATTATAATATTTTGTATTTTTAAAAAAGTTTGATGTTCTTAAAAATTTTCTAATTTTATGAATGTTATGTCCTTATAAACAACATTAATAAAAAGATCTATTTTTTAATTTATTTAAAAACTATTTTAATCTAAAAAAATATTAAATAATATTATTAGTAATTAATGTGATTGTTAAATAGGAAAGAGAAACGATAAAAAATTAATGAGAAATAATATGATATTGATATGAGTTTTTTTAAAATATTTTTCTATTAAAGTATTTAGATGTAGATATAGTGGTTGTGTAAAGAAAAATCTTAAAGATAGCGATATAACTCTTGCTTTAGATCCACAACTCTTTTAGCTGCCCATAACGTAATAGTCATGGTTCGTTTGGATAAGCTTATGGACAAGTTGAATGAACAAACATTGTGGACCCCTTATGCATTGTGGGACCCTTTATTACACATACTAAAGTTCTAGAAAGATTCGAAAAAATAATTAAATATAGCCATAAAATTATATAATGAGGATATTATGTAAGAAAATTCATGTTAAAACAAAATAATTAATAATGTATCATGATTCGTACGTCGTTAGTTCATTTACCCTCCCTTTATTTACCCTCCCTATTAATAACCAAGTATACGACTTTCTTAATACATAAATAGAAAAATCGATTAAATAAACATTAAAAAATATGAAATAAAAAAGAATTACAGATTTCATCTCTTATGTATATAACAAATGGTTTTGTTCTTAAATTTCATTAATTACGTTAATCATACTTAATGTTTAGGTTTGTCAAAAAATTCATCATTTCTATTAACTGGTCTGTTTTGTAAAATGACTATTTTACCGTATGTGACATCTCATCAAGGTCATCGGTGTTCAAATGTGTAAAAATGATATTTATTAAAGTTTGAAGATGTATATATAATTGGAAACAAATATGTGGTTTAAAAAGGTTTTTTGTTCTTATAAATAGCAGAACTCCTTTGTCTTTTTGAAGTTATATCGTATTCGCTTCACTCATACTCTCTTGCAATTACTTCGTCCTTTACTATTATCGACTTGAGTGTATTGGAAATTTCATAGGGAAATGTAGAATCTAAAATGAGAAAGACCACATAAAAAGGGATCGAACATACTCACTAGAGAATCAAATTTCATAGTTAATTAAGGTTGCATGAACGATACCCATGCGCTCTCGTTCTTTACCATAGGTAGTACGAGTATTATAAACTTGAAAAATAAAGAACTTGTAAAGTCGTTTTTGTAATTTCTATAAACCACAGGGATATTTTTTTAATTTACTCTATATTGTTTATAGCTTGGATAATCACAATTATGTATTGTAGGACAATTTGTCTCACTAAAACATTTTTTAGATATCAAATTACTGAATAACTTTTATATAAATTTACGTGGATAAGACGATTTAACAAAACAATTAAAATAACCAATAAGCACATGTTAGGAACAAATTTATTAATATGAAAGTATAGTAGAGTAAGTGTGGCCACATAAGAAGAATAATAGTTTATCTAAAAATGCAGATAACGACAATTTCATTTCCGTTTGATTGAGGTTTTAAATTATTCATGAATGATTAATTATGTGGAATGTCTTTTCGTCTGTTACATATTTTGTAAACAAATGCTTAATATACGGCATCATTAATTATTTATATCATATTAAAAACATACACAAGTCAAGGATAGTTGTCGACCTGTCCAGCGGCGTAATGTCACATAATTAAATTAACAACAAACTTATGAAACTTGTAGTTGTCTAGTTGATGAAGATATAAAGATAAAAGTTTTTGATTTTATTATGTTTGTATTTTTGTAGAGTGTTTATAAATTGTTAAAAGCGAAACAATAGTCTAAGCTTTATCAAACTAGTTGAATAAGCTGGATTGTGATTTATACATGCTGGTTTATGGGTTGGAAAACTAGGTTTAACATCTGACAAATGGTTTGATCTTTGAAACCGTTGTGTAAACCAAACTAGTCAAATTTATTCTACTCGATCTTATGCTTTTTAAGTGCGATCAAGTTTTAAAAGATATTAATACCGACTACCGAATCTATGAAGAAATTTTGAAAAAAGAAAATTCTGGCTCGAAGCGTCAAACTAGAATCAAGTTTTAAAAGATATTATTCTTACATGGTTTGGTCGGTTGTGTTGACCCAACCAATCTAACCTGTTTGTTTTTTTATATTTTGAAATCAAATAACCTTCAAATTATGTTAAAACTAGCTAAGCTCTTTTGTGTTTTGTTAGTAATCGACTCATTTAGTCATTTTACACGGTAATCCAAGGATGAAAGATTCAACTCAAAACGCTTGTGGACCAGGGACTAAAAACTCACATTATGAATAACAAAGTATATGAACATTTGAGTTGAATATATATATATAATGTTAAAAAAAACCCTTAAGAAATAATAAATACGTGAAATTATAATTGTTAAAATGTTGATCGGGAGTGGAAAAATAACACAGTCAAACAAGAAGGAATATCGATCAAGTAACGACGAATAAATAGGTTACAAAGGCATGAGCACAGACACAAAGACTTGGAATATCGATCAATCACTGATAGTTACTCAATGTCCTGGATGATAACTTATTTATCTGGTGCTTCTAGTGTTTATCTCCATCAAATTATACAAATTCAAGCCTTTATATAAAAACACAATAAATAATAAATGTATTTAATAGTAGATGTATGGGTATTACCTAACCAATATTAACCCTCGTATTGAACATCATATGAAGACTAATCGTGCAAAAACCATTCTGATCGAAAAATCACAAACAATAATCAATTGATGCCCACACACAAATCATAATTCATGCATCATATGTCACGTCACCATCAAAATCAAACAATTGAACCATATACGAATATATGTTATCTTAGTCAAACAATTTCACATAAACTACCTTTTATTAGGGGAAAAAAATAAAAAAATCCTCAAATTAAAAATTAAGAAATGATTATTGTGTCCACTTTTCCATGTGATATGTTCTTAAGCTAATTATCGTGTCCCTGGTGCATAAATCCGAAGATATAATTTCATATCAATTCATAAACATAACCTTAATTTCTCACAATAGGCCGAGTAGAGATGATAACGAATCGAGTTTAGGGTGTGTATTGTTAATACGAATCTCATATCTTATTGTAAAACATGTTTCTACTTGCTTAATTACACGTCGAGTAATTATTTGTTCGGTATTAGGCATACCCGTTAGTTTTTAAAAAAAAATTTAATATATTTTGCAACTATTTTAGTTAACGCAAGAATATTAGAGATATAACAACTATTTTACGGATATTTTTTTGGGTAAACTGGTATATATATTTTGGGTAATTAGATTGAGAATCACCCAATACTATACTTGTTCGATACCCGCAAAAGTTTTATAAAATTTATCGCGCATTCCTGTTCTCATATTGTAAGATTTGAGTTGGATTTTCAACCCCAATCATAAGTTGCCTTTACCTTTTTTCACGTGAAGTATTCAATTTTTCATGTTCTAATATAAAAGAACTCACATAGTGTTTTTATTTTATGTTTCTCTTAGTTTCTTAGATAAACCTCAAGTCAAGAAGGAGTTTTTTAATAACAAATAAACAAAAATTTATACTTTATGAAGTATCGTGTATGATTTGAATGCAACTATCAATGATGCATGAGGTGGATAAGAATGACCGGCTTGGTGATTTGGCCCTGGAGTCTAGGATATGGATAAGAATTCAACTATCATGGCCCCATACATGACTTGGATAAAACTCATGAATAAAGTACATCTTCTATAAAATATTTATTTTATAATTATAAAAATAAAATGTAATCTTAATTATGTTTTATGTCTTATATCTTTTTTATTTGTGTTAATAAATGGATAGATGTTTAATTGTGAACTAAATAAGTGTTTGATTTATGTATCAAGTTGAATGTTACTATCCTTTAACACATGATTTGAAATAATATTGTTTTTAACCAACTAACATTATTAAATTATCTGTCATTTCATTACATTCTTAATTATGTTCTTATATTCTTTTTCTACCCCAGAGAGATATATATTTATTTGGCTTTTTTATATGTAACTTTCATATTTCGCTAACTTGGCATCCAACTTTGTAAAAATAATGACATGAAGATTTAATTACATGAAAGGTTTCTGTGGTTATGTATGTTTTTACTTTCGATCTCCAAATTTGAAAAATTACAAGGTCGGTCCAAACGTTTGAAAAAACATAACACAAATGGTCCCCAACATGGATGGTCGTTATCTTTTTCCGTTAAATGCTTGTAAAATGACCAAAAAACTCCTAACTAATAAAAAATTAATATTTATATATCATTAAAAACAACCAACCCCACCCCTAACCCACCGCACCCCTACACTTTATTTCTTCTTCCCTGTTTCTTCCTCTTCCAGATCAACCGACAGCGACCTCCAACCACCATCGCCATCGGACCACCATTACCACCAAAGTGCTTCACCATCTCCACCAGACCACTTCACCATCATCATAGACCACATCACCATCGCCACCAGACCACATCACCACCGCAACCGGACCACCGCACTGAATCGTAGCCACCAGAAATAGGCTGATTCAATCGACTGCCGCTAAAGACATCCACCGACCACCGAAAAAAATTTGATTCAGTAGATTCATTGGTCGCAGATCGATAATGGAGGAGGTCGATTCATCACCAATGGTACATGGCAATTCTATCGATGGTGGAGTAGGCTGATTCAGTTCGGTGGTGCTGCAAGCTGATTGAATCGACGGTGGGGGGAAATCGATGCACTCGATTCAACTGATGGTTGCGGCTGATTCAATCGACGATGGTCTCGTCAGTCGATTAAAACAGAGGGAAGAAGAAGGGTGTGGGTGGGGGCGATCGATGAATTTCTTATGGACGAGAGCGGTGGCGATCGGTGGCGATCAGTGGCATTCCGATGGAGGAGGGCGGTGGTGGCGGGGTAGCGGTTGGGGAACGGTGGTGCGTGGAAAAGAGGAGGGGTAGGGTAGGCGGATATAAATATGTTTTGTTATTTATTGAAAGGGCAGTTTAGGTATTTTTAAAATATTAACAAAAAAGTTAACGTGTCATCCATGATGGGGACCATTTGTGTTACGTTTTGTCAAAAGTTTGGACCGACTTTATAGTTTTTCAAACTTGAGGATCAAAAGTGAAAACAGTCTTAACCACGGAGACCTTTCATGTAATTAACTCTAACATGAATAATGTTTTTACTTTAACCGTAACGCTTTACACTTTTAATAAATGAAAACTAATGCTATAAAACAAGGAATTGCATTCTAATATTGTATCTTAACTTGGCATGCCCGCCTATAGCACTTGGCCTATCTCTAGAAAACGGATCTCAACACTAATATAAGTTGCCTTTAAATAATAGAAAAAACCACTAAAATATGTTTTTTGATATTTTCTAATCCATTTACTCTACCTGTCAAATGGAAAGACTAAGAGAAGACCGGCATTGCAATAGATTTAAAAACAGTGAAACAAACATGTAAAATAGCTGAATCGATAAAATGATTTTATTACGTCAAAACCTGTACGAACGTTTGAAATTCCGTTTCAGAAAGGTCACTCGAGAATTAAGGTAGACCCAAACGCCATTAAAAAAATATAGAAAGAATGTTTTTCTAAAATTGTTGATCCAGAGATTATTACATGAAAGTTAATTTATCCACAAAATATTGTATCTTTCTGGTTTTTAACTATTCTGGTCTAATCGTATTAAGTGTAAGTCAAAGTTATAGATAATAGATTTTCTTAACGATAAATGCACAACATTCCTTTAAAAATTATGTGTAATTTTAATTGGTCTCATCTATCAGTTTCTCAATTCCTTCAAATATTGTTATTGACAAATTTGTTTGTTTCTCTCCACTATTCTCATTGGATAATAAAAAATGGGAATATATTTTTCTAAAATCCACAAAGTTCCGGGTTCAACCGGTTCCGGTTCGGGTCGGGTCGGGTTCGGGTCGGGTTCTAAGAAATTCTAGAAAATCATATCCGGTTCCACCCCTACGGGTTTTTTCGGGTCCAAACCGGGTATACATATACCGGGTCGTACCCGGTTCCGGGTCGGGTCCGAACCCGGTTTTTATGCCCACCTCTACCTCTGGGCACTAGGATCTTTTGTACAAAAAAACATGAACATATGTTTGTTGAAACTGTTTCGAACTATTTTTAACTCAAATATATTAACTTTGATAGGTATTAATCATCATAAAATACAACCGAAAGTTGTTTTAGCCCAAAATATTTTCTTTCTTAGTGACAAACAATCGTCTAAGTTATAGATTTGGTTGTTTGTTATAACTTTTTACAGATTGCATTTAAAGTTTTACTATTTGTTGTTTTTTACTATCTATGGTATATTAACTTTAAAAATTTACTTATGAAATTCATACGAGTAACACTTTTGATCATTGAATCAATAAAAAAAACGTAAAACAAATCACCTTTGAAAAAATATCAGAAGGCATACACCATTTTTTCCACGTACACTTTGTATAACTCTTTTATAAGATCATCATTGTACTTTAGTTTGAAGCTACCAAAACCACTACTTGTCTATGCTTTAGGGTTTCGCCTTCGGTGTTAATTAGTGGCTACTGGGTTATGGTGGTTGTTAGTAATTAGGTTGTGGTGGCGGTGGCGTTGGTTGTGATTTCATTTGAGGAAGGAGTGAGCTTCGAAGGAGTGGGAATCAAGGTTAAGTTTATTGTGACCATAATGGACAGTAGATGACAACCATGAGATATGTATGGTTGAATGTATAAATTATGTTACAAGATATTAATAAAAGTATCGTGACACAAAAATATTTTAACTACCAACAATAATGCCAACTTGAATATAAAAATATAAATATTAGAGAAATTTTATAAAAATTGACTATATTAAAACATAAGGTATGTATATAAAAACACTAAAAATAAACACAATTTCCTTTTGAGGATAAAAGAGAATATGAATATAAGTTCGGAGTGGTTGATGTGTGCTACCTTGAAATATCATTAAAATAAAGAGATGTTTTAAGTTCAAGTTAAATACGTGATAAAAATAAAAGCGTAAGTTTTGTGAACTAAAATGTGCACTTCTAATAAATTAAAACAACTCTTATTTCACGTGCGACTAATGTGATTAAGTAGAATGTTAATATAAGTTTGGGATATGCAGATATACTTTTAATTAGTATGTGATACTTTAGAATATATAAAGTATACAACACATTCTAAAAGTGAACATGTATGCCACAGTTAAATATATTTACTTATTAAAATCTTATACATAATTTTTTAAGGGTAGAAAAGAAACGTTGTTAACAAGCCTGAATATTATAATTTCAAAAACAATAAAATACATTGTTTTTTATAATTATTTTTAAAACACGTTACTTTTAAAATTAAGAGTTTAAATTTGTTTACATCGTTGTATCTAGCGAAATGACTAGTAATAACATCTTAACATGTAGGATTGCCGGTAATGAATGAAACTTTTATACGACTGTTATTTTCTAAAAATAACACTTGTACGCATTTTTGGGTTTAGTTATGCATGACTAAACATGTGAGACTAAACTATACATATCTCAATAACTATGATATAAGCTATCTAAAGTCACGTATTGATTTTATTTTCACTTATGTTCATTGATATATTTAAACGTCTAAGCCTTATCTTTTAAAGAAATAAAGTAGAAACATGAAAATAATACGATTATATGATAACAAGAATATATATTAAAACGTGGTTACCTGACAAAAATTGTGTATAATAGTAAAGTGTCATTTTCAACTCAAACCGAAAAACTTACAAGTTATACGTATATGTACACCTACCAATCATAACTTAGTTTTCAAAAAATCGAGTTATATTTTTGTAATTTTTGTGTTCCTAGGCAATTGGACCTAATACAACAACTGTATCCGGTGATTGTAATCCATAACAAGAGTATTGGTAGACTTTGTGAAGATTGAGATGTTATATGTATCTAATGACATTATAAAATGAGTTAAAATAAATGACTGTTATGAAAATAATTTAGATTGAAACCATATAAGCGAGTACACACCACCTATCACAACTACCACCATCACCTTCATCTCCTTCTACATTTGTCATAAAACCAACATGACAAATGAGCGCACTTTGATAATTTTGTAACTACAATAACACATTTTATTTATGTTCATTCTTCAAAACCAATTTTGACTTGCACTAAATTGATGTCTTTTAACATAGCTTGTTTTGATCTAAACTTTGTTTAACTCATTTCTCAACTTGACTCTTTTTTTTAACGGCCCTAACTACTCTTACCTGCACCTTTTAACTATACCTTTGCCCTAACAGCTCATTCCTGGACCGTTGGAAACATCCGATAATATTGAAACGATACAGAGAAAATTATTACAGCTCCCGGGCAAGACACACAAATACTCAAACTTAGACATGAATTGTCACATGATATCAATGAAGGCGTTGACGAACCTATTACCTAAGTCACACTACATCTTTTCATCTTAAAGTCAAAATTTTCTCATGTTATTGATCCCACACCCTTTTCCACATGAATATTTTATATCTTCATGAATTCGAATCGAATAATCAAATCACAAAAAATAAAAATATTTAACAACTTCCCGCCATGTTAGCCGTTGGCAAAAAGGGAGCCTTTACTTTCATCCTCCTAACCTTCATCTCATTTATTTAAAACCCTAATTTCACCCATCTTTCTTTAATTATTCAATTTCAAACAGTACACCCACATGTTATTTTCCATCAATTTGTTTACTTGTTTCTGTATTGTTTAATCTTTTGTTTGATTTTGTTATTCATCTTTTATTATTGTAGGAGATGATTAGCTAAAGAGACTTATCAACTTCACAACCAACATCCTCCAATCTGCAAATCATCCCTTGTGTGATTTGCTTTTGCATTTTTTCTCTTCTGGAATTGAATCTTGTGTTTCTTGAAGATGATGGGGACTATGTCTCTTGGTTCTTCCATCGTGATTCTGCGAAAAGTGCGAAAAGGGTCTGGAGATTTCGTGGGTAATGTCAAGAATTACCCGTGGTTATCGAAGAAGCAGATCAGGTGTTTGATGTATTGCCAAAGTGAAGGAAATGTGAGTAGGAGTAGTGGGGTGTCATCTGTTTTGACCAAGAGATCGGCTTTGGTCAATGCGGATTATGGAACTGTTGTTTTGGATGCTGAAAACTTGGTTTTGGCTCCAAACGGGAACGCGAATGGCCAGGAGTTAGTCTCCTATAATGGTGCACAAAATGGTTCTATGATGGGTGTGAATGGTGATGGCATTGGAATTGTGAATATACTCAAGGGGAAGAGGTTATTTGTTACTGGTGCAAGTGGATTCTTGGGCAAAGGTACATTTCCTCTTTTATTTTGGCTTTTATAAGTGCTGTATTGGTGTTCTTAGTATAAGTATGTTCACAATAAGCTAGACATGATAATTTCAACCCCATTTGTGCATTGTTTCTGGATACAATAACTTTGCATGGCAATCTTTTTTATGCACCCGTTATTATTTTTTTTATTTCTAACGGTTAAACAGTGTAAAACATAGGTAAAAAGATAGAAAACTCGGCCCAAATGTATATATAGTGCATAGAAGTCAGAACCTGATAAATCCCCTCATTGAAAATTATACGAGGTAACAATAACATTTTTGTAAGTAACACATTAGCAACAGTAAAAAATTATTGAAAAAGTGACTGGGTCAAAAGAACCGATCAGCATTCACCAAAATGTTACCCTTTATGATTAGTTACCCAGAGATTTTGACCTGTTCATTTTGTCACCTCTATTTAATTAGTATTGCCCTTTATGGTGTCAATCTTGGATGCTAGTATTTGCTTGTTCGCCTTTTCTAACTATTTGAACTTTTCTTGATAACCATACAAACTATGTAGTGTTCATAGAGAAGATGCTGCGCACAGTGCCTGATGTGGGGAAGATATATATCTTAGTAAAGGCAAAGAACATGGATGCCGCCATGGAAAGATTGAAAAACGAAGTATGCAAAATTGTCATCTTCTTTCTTATTTTTGCGGGAGTCCTATAGGTTTGGGTTTTTGATCTCAAATCAGTGGTATAGAAACATTGAGCTGAATGGGATATGGGTCAAATATTCGAATAGGTTGCAAGTCACATAACTATATATCAGAGCATACAACCTCCTAAATTATTTTATTCATCAATTTAGATTATTTTCGTAATAATGTTATTTTAACGCCTTACATAACTACAGAAAGTTTTAGAAAAAGACAAAAATGTTTGCGGGTTAACTTAAAAACCACATGTTTTGACCCGCTCAACACACCCACCTTGCCACCTCTAGTCATATGCATCACTTCAATTTTATGTGATCTATCTTGTTATATCATTAAGTAGTAAAATTAAATTTAATTTAGGATTGTGTTACAGATAATCAATAACGAACTTTTCAAGTCTCTCCAACAAGCTTATGGGACATCATATCAATCTTTCATGTTAAGCAAGTTGGTTCCTGTGACTGGAAATGTTTGTGAATCTAACCTTGGGTTAGATGAGGATACAGCAGATGTGATAGCAAAAGATGTTGACATAATTGTAAATTCTGCAGCTAATACTACTTTTGATGAAAGGTATCTCTTAGATGTAAAATTATTTTATAAACCTGCAAGAAATGCACTAAAGATTCACTGATTTTTTTAAATTTTTTTTGCAGATATGATGTAGCTCTTGACATAAACACCGCTGGGCCTAGTCGCCTTATGAGCTTTGCAAAAAAGTGCAAGAAACTCAACCTTTTCCTGCAAGTTTCTACAGGTAATTTAATGTGTACTTGAATAATGTTTGCATTCTAGGAATATGGTGTTTATAAAAGACAAGAACTATTATATATTTTTTTACCGTATTGTTTCTTGCTTGTAGCATATGTGAATGGACAAAGACAAGGAAGAATCATGGAAAAGCCGTTTAGCGCGGGTGAGAGTATAGCATGCGAAAGCCTCAGGTATGGCAGCCACATGCCAAAGTTGAATGTAGAAGATGAAATTAATATGGTTCTGGAATTAAAGAAATCTTTGAGAGACAATGCATTGGCTCAAAAGCTAAAAGAGATTGGCTTAGAGAGGTATAATGGAATTGCATATAATACCTTTCTCTTTTTTCTATTGTTATCATTCGCTCACTTAAGATCACATACAAAGCATCTTGTTTCTTTTCCATGTGATTTACCCAGGGCAAAACTATATGGGTGGCAAGACACATATGTTTTTACCAAGGCAATGGGAGAAATGATTATTGATAAAATGGGAGGAGATATACCCGTTGTCATAATCCGACCTAGTGTCATTGAAAGCACTTACAAAGAACCTTTTCCAGGATGGATGGAAGGAAATAGGTACATGTTTTCATAGAGATGACAAAATGGGCAGGTCAAGCGGATTGGGTGACATATCAAGACATGTCGGGTTGGGATGATCCATAAAGACTTTTTTTTGTCCATTCAATTAAATTTACAAATGACTAATGTATAAGATAACATTAACAAACTATATTGTTAGTATAATCATCTATCTTTTTTAATAATACATTTTTGGATTCAAACACTTTGGCTTACTTTTGACCCATTTACATTGTAGCTAAGTTTTATGGTTTTTCTATTTGACCTGTTAGAGCTGAAAACAAAACCCAAGCCAATTCATTTTTTGCGAATGGGTCAAACTGCTTTCTCTACTTTCCTTACTATTTACAACTTGATTTGTCCTTTGAACTAAAACCGTTGCTTATAAATCACGTTAATGTCCAAGATTTCTGCTTTTCTCTCTCATTTGAAGGATGATGGATCCAATTGTACTTTACTATGGAAAAGGGCAACTTAGTGGATTTCTTGTTGACCCTAATGGTGTTCTTGATGTGGTAAGTTATTTTCTTGTTCTATGATCCTAAAACATATTAATGTGTTTTATGAACCACGGGTCCCACAAAACAGGTTCCAGCAGATATGGTGGTGAATGCCATCATGGCAGCCATGGCAAAACACGTGGCAGGTGGGAAAAGCGAAGAAAATTACATTTATCAGATAGCTTCATCAGTAGTGAACCCATTGGTATTTAAGGATTTGGCAAAGTTGCTTTATGAACACTTCTATTCTTCACCATGTTTGGATTTAAAGGGGAGGCCAGTTCATGTACCAATCATGCAACTTTATCGGTCCATGGAAGAATTTTCTGCTCACATATGGAAAGACGCAAGTAATAGAAGTGGATTGATTGCTTCGCCGTCCACAAATAAAGGGAAATTTTCACTCAGAATTGAGAATATTTGCAAGAAATCAGTGGAGCAAGCAAAGTACTTGGCCAATATATATGAACCATACACTTTTTATGGTGGAAGGTAACACTATACTTCAAATCTTGAATGAATTTACACTTAGTTCCCCACAATATTGAATGTTCACACTTTTGAATTTTTCCATGATGTGCTATAAAGTATACTGCATACATGAAACAAATTTGATCTTGTTGATTGAGTGTTTTGCTTGAATAATCATTGCTCTTGTTGATGTGCTATTAAGAACATGTGGGATTTGAACATGAGATCATTTTGAGTCAATGCTATGTGGTGTTCATAGGTCAATTTGGTCTTTTTAGGCCTAATTGAGCTGATGTGTTCTTTGTTTTGTTAGTTTTACTGATCAGAGTCTAACTTATGCTTGAAACTCTTGTTTTTGCAGGTTTGATAATAGCAACACTCAAAGATTAATGGGAATGATGTCTGAAGAAGAAAGAAAGACATTTGGGTTTGATGTGGAGAAAATAGATTGGAGAGATTACATCTCAAATGTTCATATTCCAGGGCTAAGGAGGCATGTAATGAAGGGAAGAGGAATGTGCACCTAATTAACCATCTATAAATATTATTCAATACACACTACACTATATGCATGTTTTCTATGAATATAGGAAATCTTATTTGTAAGAAATAATTGTGATTTCTCTATTTTATCATTTTCTCAAGAATCAAAAGGGGTAGACTAATTGAATGTTATAGTTAAAAGAGATTGTAAGTTGTCTTTTAAAATATGTATTCCAAATGTGCCAAGTAATATGCAAAATAAGTGGTGGCTTTGAATATTTTGTATGTAGCAACATATTGTTTTTTTAAAGATTTGACAACTTTTATTAATGTGTCTTAATGAAGCTCGAAATACTTTCAACATTCAAAATAGCACGAAATGCGTTAGCTAAGCAACCTTCTACGTAGTCCTGCTCACATGGTTTATTTTTTAATTCTATGATTTCATCATAAAGTATCCAAGTGATATGATGATTGTATATGATGGATAGTGTAGTTAACATTAGATGGAATGTGAAGGTTACATTCTATTGTAATGATATTTAATTTTATGTTTTCTTTTGGTCTTTACTCTTCTAGCGGCATGCCTAGAGGCTAGAGGGGGCAACTCTATTAATAGAAAAAATTTTATGTCAAAGACAAGATAAGAATTTTGACAGATACCGTCTCAAATCGATTTCAAACCAACGGATCAGTAAGTTTCAAACAGGCTTCACTTTGGTTTAGGATCATGATCCTGGATGCCACCTAAAAGTGGATACATAATATTAGTCTGGCAATTGATGTTGAAATTCACCATTTTTTATAAACAATAATATCTTATTTTTAAGGTATTTAAGTTAATGCTATCTTTAAAGAGTTGGTTTAAACAGAAATTTTAAAGAATTTTTGACTTTTAAAGAAATTTTAAAGACCATTTTTATAAGAAAACCCACCATAGGTGAGAAAAACTCTCTGGCTCAACCTGAAACTCTTTATTTTTTTGTTTCAGATAGACTTGAACAAAAAAACTTCAACTATTTTATTGAAGTCTTACCATTTTAGATACCTTACTTCTAGGGTGTGCATGGTCGGTTTGGTTTGGTTTTTGCCTAAAACCAAAACAAAAAACCGATTGTTTGGTTTCTAGGTTTTTTAAACCGTTCGGTTTTGGTTTTTTCGGTTTTTTGTTTTCGGTTTTGAGTTGGTTTCGGTTTTTGGGCTTCAAGTTTTTTTTTTAAAATAAAATTGGTCCAAAATAATAAATTTAAGCTAGAAACTTTAAGTTACATCATTTTGTTGATCTTTAAACATAATCTATATATTTTTATAAATTACTTAACATTAAATATAATTTCAATTAATAAAATACAATAACAAAAAATTCAATAAAACAATTTAATCTACCAAATAAAAAAGTTTAAATATTATTCTCGAAACCTAAATATTTATCTGTTTTAGATAGCATAGGTTAAATAAGTAATTTATATGCTAGTTATTGTTATAAGTATATGAAAACAACTCTAAATTTACAAGTTCAATTTTATGGTTGCGGTTTGGTTTTTTCGGTTTCTGTTACAAGCAAAATCGAAACCAATCAGAAAAAGTTGGTTTTTAAAATATCATCAAACCAAACCATCGATTTCTTATTGGTTTTGGTTTTTCCGATTATTCCGGTTGCATTTTGGTTATTTCGGTTTCGATTAGGTTATTTATGTTTCTTCACAGCAGTACTTACTTCAACCAATTAGGTGGAAGACCATTGGCTAACGGGCTAGTAAACGTAAATATGTAATGTTGAAATTAACTTGTTGGGCCTTGAGCCCGATGTTAGACCCTCTTCACTAGAGGTGGCCAAAAAAACCGGTTCGGGAACCGGTTTGGCCGAAAAAACCGAAACCGGTTTCTGGCCCAAACCGGTCCAGAATCTCCACCGGTTGGAGGTTTTAAAAAATGAAACCGGTTTCAAACCGGTCCGATCCCAAACCGGTTTCAAACCGGTTTTCAAACCGGTTTTAAAAACTAGCAGTTATATAACGGCTATATAGCCGTTTTTTGACCCTTTTTTGTGTTTTTTTACCATTATACCCCCATGAAGCTAGTATAAATATGTATTGGATGTTTTGGTTGAACCACAACAACTTAAAACGCTCTCTACTCTAAAAAAACGCTCTCTATTCTCAAATACGCTCAATACTTTCTTTCAATTAAAAAAAAACTCTCAATACTCTCGTTCATTTCAAAATGGCTTCATCAAGTGCTCAATCATCCGTTAGTTTTGATGCGTCTTCAAGCAACGTGGTGGTAGCAATCCTTCCTACGAATAGGAACCCCGAAATTTGGTGCAATTACGATTTATGTCAAATGGCTAGCGGTCCAAACAAAGCTCGTTGCAAGTATTGCCATAAGTTTTTCAAAAAAGATGCAAATACAACTTTGAAAAACCACATTGCGAATAAATATTGTAAGGCTTTGAAAGGTGAACCGTCTCAAGGTCAAGCTTCGATGACAAGCGAAGGGAATGTTTGGGCTTATGACGTTGAAGCAGTTCGTGAGAAAATGACGCATTTTGTAATTCAAGAAAGCTTACCATTCAAACATTTCGACAATGAACGTTTGACTCGGCTAATTCAACGAACTCTCCAACCGTGATATACACATGTAAGTCGTGCTACACTTAGAAGAGATTGCTTAAAAATGTGGAAAAAAACTAAAATTGAATTAATATCTTATTTTAAAAATATACAAATCGGTGTTAACTTAACTAGTGACGTTTGGTCGACTCCGCACGGTTCACCAGACTCGTACATTTGTGTCACCGCCTATTGGGTTGAACCCGATTCGTTGCAAATGATGAAACGTACAATTGCGTTTGAATTGTTTGATTATCCTCACACCGGTCAAAATATTTTTTATCTTATTGATAAAGTTATTAGAACATATAAACTAGAAAACAAAATCTTGTCAATATCTTTTGATAACGCGTCAAATAATACGCTTGCGATAGTTCATCTAAAATTAAAATATAAACCAAATTGTGACGGTGTGTTATTTCATTGTCAATGTGTTGCGCACATCATAAACTTAGCCGTTCAAGACGGTTTAAAAACTATTGAACAGTAAAAGATAGTTTTAAAAGAATGTTACGTGATATTTTTAGCAGTAATCAAAGATATAGTAGGTATCGCAAGTTTTGTAAAGACGCAAATTCCAAGTGTTTAGGTCCGAATTGGGACGTACCTACAAGATGGAATTCGACTTGTAACATGTTTGGAAAGGCTATTGACCAAAAAGAAAGTTTAATAGCCTTTCATAATACTTTGGTGAGTCATGGAAAGGCTTCGACTTACCATCCATCGAGTTGGGCTATTATTGAAGAAATAACCAAAAAGCTTAATGTTTTTAAAACTGCAACTACTTGTCTTTCTGGAGTTTATTATCCAACGAGTCCATTAGTACTTCACCAAATTTACTTAATGACTTCAAAATTAAATGATTTGTCATTCAGAGGTAGACCTTATTCAGATATGATACCACCAATGAAAGAAAGACTTAAAAAATATTTTAAAGAAATGCCTCCGGTTATTACATGTGCCGCTGCCTTAAACCCTTGTTTAAATACGTCGAGAGTTGAAACTTTACTTGATAAAATTACTTTTAATTTGGATTTAGAAGAAGAAAACCCTTATTATGCTCAAAGTGCAAAAAATAATTTTAACACACATTTAGGCAAAATGTTTGATGTTTATTTAGCAAAATATGATGAAACATCAAACATACATGAGTCTATGCGGCATGCGGCACATGACGAAGGTTCAAGTGATCCAATGTTTGCTTTGTATAATACTTTAAGAGATGAATGTAGTAAACGTCAACGTGGTAACACTTCGAATAGTGAAATCGGGAGGTATAGTGGAAAAAACTTTTTATTCACCATGACTCCACAGATTTTAAAATTTTTAACTTGTTGGCTTGGTGGAAAGGTAAGGAAGATCAATTTCCAATCCTATCCACCATGGCCCGAGATTTACTAACCGTCCAAGCTTCACGGTAGCTTCGGAATCTGTTTTTTCTGTTAGTGGCAGGATTATATAAATACGAAGACGACTCACTCCCGAAACAGTTGAAATGTGTATTTGCTTGAAGGATTATTTGGATGCAGCTGAAAGAATACAAGACAAATGCTCACTTGAAGGAGAATTAGAATATGAAGCCGAAATATATGAAGACGAAGTAGACGGTGGATTGACACCCGGAGTGACCGATGATGAAGCGGCATTTGATGAGTACATTCGTAATAGCTCGGGTTCTGGTGGCGAAGAATAAAGTATCCAAATATGCAACGGACGAACAGAGAACGACTTTAGTTTTTAAAAGTTTACGTCATTTGAATTGTTTATATGTTTTGAATAGTATCTTTATTTTACATTTTATGTAATCTTTGATAAAAATAAATAATCATATTTAATTTTTCATGTATCATAAATCATAATTATATTTTTCTTTAAGTTTTATATTTTATGTAATCTTTGATTTTTAAGCCTTTTGTAATGTTTTATGTTTTAATATTTATAAATAATTTATATAAATGTGTAATCTTTGATAAAAATAAATAATCAAATGTTTGATGTTTATTTAGCAAAATAATATTTTAGATCAATTGAACAAGTTTTGAAGAATTTGATAAGTGTGAAAAACTTCTGAAATTTTGCTAAGTGTTTGGGCGCTTGGACTGTGTGGAAGCATTATCATTGTTTGGGCGCATCAGCTAGGCGTTTGGAGACTGTTTGGGCGCATCATCACTGTGGGCGCATCAGCACTGTTTTGGGTGCATCAGCACTGTTTGAGCTCATCAGCACTGTTTGGGCGCATCATCACTGTTCAGACGCATCTGTTTGGGCGTTTCTTCAATCTTCATTGGATTTAAAAAAAATGCAAGCCGAACCGGTTTGGGCCCGAACCGATTTTCAAACAGACCCGGACTGATTTGATAGGTTTGAATTTACTAGCCCTAAAATCATTTTATGAACAATAAACCTGTTCAAACTGAACTAGTTTGAAAACGAACCGGTTTAACATCAAAAACCGGTTTGTACACCTCTGCTCTTCACCCGAGCAGAAAATTCATTAGAATATTTTGATTTTCACGAGATACTGCGACTTGCTGACGAAAACACACATTCTAAATCGGTTATGAACATATAAATCACGTTTGGTGAGATTTCTACGAATTAGATCTTCACCGGAGCAAAACCGTGAATATAACTACGGATTCCGAGATCCACCACCGACCACCACCACCACCACCACCACCACCACCGCCACCACCGCCACCACCACCACCACCACCACCATGAGAGTGGCATCACAACCACCACCACCATCATCCAACCACCACCAACCACAACCGTCATCTCCGTCCAATTCAACCACAAAAGATGCCGAATCTCTCTTCCGTACAAAACCTATCTCCGAAATCCGAATCATCGAATCCACAACTCGTAAACAGATCCAAAACAAGAGCGAAGAGCTCCGGCAGCTCGTCGGCAATCGCTACCGTGATCTCATCGACTCCGCCGATTCAATCGTCAACATGAAGTCCTCATGCCACTCCATCTCTGGCAATATCTCCGCAATTCATGACGGTATTATTCATTCACTTTCATCTACTGCAATTAGCCCTAATTCTACATCCTCCAACCCCGCTAGGGCTCGTATGTACGGCATTGCGTGTCGTGTTAAGTATATAGTTGATACTCCAGAGAACATTTGGGGGAGCCTCGATGAATCGATGTTTGTTGGTGCGGCTGCACGCTACATGCGCGCGAAGTTAGTTTACTATGGTTTGATAGATAATGATGGTAACAGGAGTGTCTTGTTGAAGTTTCCTTTGTTACAGCACCAATGGCAGATCGTTGAGAGTTTTAGAACTCAAATATCTCAGCGTAGTCGTGAGAGGTTGTTGGATCAGGCTGTAGGGCTTGAGATTTCTGCTTATGCTGATGCACTTGCTGCTGTTGCGGTTATTGATGAACTTAATCCGGCTCAGGTTTTGAAACTGTTGCTTGATTCGAGGAAGGCTTGTGTTTCTCAGAAATTAAGTAGTTGTAGGGTAGCTGGTGAGGATGTGATAATGGTGTTTTGTGAAGTACTGAAGGTGATTCAAGTTAGTGTAGCGCATGTAGGGGAGTTGTTTTTGCAGGTTATGAGTGATATGCCTTTGTTTTATAAGACAGTATTGGATTCACCCCCTGTATCTCAGTTGTTTGGTGGGATTCCAAATCCAGATGAAGAAGTGAGGCTGTGGAAGTCGTTTAGGGACAAATTGGAGTCTTTGATGACAATGCTGGATCGGGACTTCATTACTAAAGCCTGTTTGGATTTCTTGAGGAACTGTGGGAAGGAGATAGTCAACAAAGTCAATGGGCGGTATTTAATTGATGCCATTGATAGTGGGAAGCAGCTTGCTGCAGCTGAGAAGTTGATTAGAGAAACTATGGAAGGAAAAGATGTGCTGGGAGGAAGTTTGGAGTGGTTAAAGAGTGTTTTTGGTTCCGAGATTGAAATGCCATGGAGTAGAACTCGTGAGCTTGTTTTAGGCAATGATGATGATCTTTGGGATGAAATTTTTGAACAGGCTTTTGCAAGCAGGATGAAAGCAATAATTCACTCTGGATTTAATGAAATGAATAATATAGTCAATGTGAAGGAGTCAATTCTCACCATTGATAAAGGCCACAGTGACAAAGTTGATTTCAAAGATTTCTTGAATCGCTCTCCTTTGGGTGGTGGTGTTTGGTTTGTGGAACCCACCACCAAAAAGAGTAGCATAGTGACTAGTCCTAAGGTATCCTCCAATGGTAGTGATTATCAGAGCTGTTTAAATTCTTACTTTGGTGATGAAGTCGGTCGAATTAGAATGGCAGTGGACGACCACTGCAAGAATGTACTTGAAGATCTATTAAGTTTCTTAGAATCTCCAAAAGCCTCTTTAAGATTAAAGGAACTAGCACCATACTTACAAAATAAATGTTTTGAAAGCATGTCAGCCATACTTACAGAGCTCAAGAAAGAATTGGAACACTTGTATGTTGCATTAGGTGATTCTTCATCATCTCCAGCTATAGTAGTTGAGAGATCACTATTCATTGGAAGATTGTTGTTTGCATTCCAGAAGTACTCTAGAAATATTCCTGTTCTACTTGGTTCTCCCAGATTGTGGTTGAACGACTCTGGGGCAACAGTTTCTGGTAAGATGTCACCACTTTTGAAGTATTCTAGTGGTGTGTTTGATTCTTTTACTTCTGAGAACCACGGGAAGAAAATGCTTACTTCACCTAGAAGACAATCTTCCCTTGCTGCTTCTGCATTATTTGGAGTTGATGATAGTCCAAGCCCACAATATGATGAACTTAAAAAAACAACACAAGATTTTTGTATTAAAGCTCATAACTTGTGGATAACTTGGGTGTCTGATGAACTGTCGGCTATCTTCTCACGCAGTCTCAGAAATGATGAAAGTTTATCAACGACCACTCCCTTGAGAGTAAGTGGTTTTAGTTGAGTCTTACTGTATGTTTATACTTTAAGATGTGTTCTTTCTTTTATATTGTTAGGTATTGGCCCTAAACATGCATATCTCTATGTTTCTGGCACCAAGCATAAAATTCTTGCTTATGTTTTAAATATGAGGGCTATAATGGTGTATACACATGCACTGCTAGCATAATGCTTGAATAACCAACACATACTCCTCAAATAACTTGCTCCCTTGACCGTTATTAAAAGTTCCTGATATGAATACATTCTCTGTGTGGGACCACTTAAATGTAATTTTTTGTTATTGAAGTAGAAGTTAAGAATGCATCTATTCCACATTTGTTGATCTATATGGTACTCTTATAAAAATAGTACATTTTTAAAGTCTAATAGTGGAATTTTTTCGAATATGAGCAACTTATTAATTTCTCTCCTTATGGGTAAATCATTGAGCTTTCGAAAAGGCACCTATAATGATATGAAGCCAAGGAGTCTCCTTTTGTGGAATAATTTATGCCTGAAAAATGTTTCCTTATGCTACAAGTGGAAAATTATGTAATTAAATCACTTGATGTTCCACACTCCTATTTCAGGTGTATTGTAGTTCTTGTGGGCGTCTTGAATTGGCTAAGCAAATAGTTACCATCCTAAATGAACTTTACTTTTTATAATAATCCATTTAGTTGAAAGACATGACTGGTAAAACAACCATCTTTTTTACTGATGGCACATTGGCATTCCTCGCATTCCCGGAAAGAAGCTCCTTTTTAATATTTCAAAAAGTCTAGTCTTTCAAAAATTTCCGTCTTTTCTCCTTGTCATGTCCCCATCATTCTTCTTATTCCCTCACATGAATTATAAGTAAAGATATATTGGTACTTGGTAGAACTTAGAAGTGTTTTAACCTAATTCGAAGAGGTGACTCTTATTTTACCGCTCTTCCAAAATGGAAAAGAAAAAAAACTATGATGTGACTAGGAGAAAAATGTTATATTGTTGTTTTATTTGTAATAAGTTTTTATTAGTGATTATAATATTTAGGAGGCCTCTTCAGTAGTTCTGTTGCATAACCATTCTGTAATTTTGTTTTAGTACTAATTTCTGAATTGATTTTTGTACACTGAACAGGGGTGGGAGGATACAGTAGTTAAACAAGAGGACTCTGCTGATCACCCATCAGAGATGAAAATCTCACTTCCTTCAATGCCTTCCTTATATATCACCTCATATTTGTTTCAAGCTTGCGAAGAAATTCACAGAGTTGGTGGTCATGTACTTGACAAACCAATTCTTAAGAACTTTGCTACAAGATTATTGGAAAAGGTATTTCTATTGGCTAAAAATTCAGTCTTAGAATTTCAACTTCTACCGAAGCTCTTCGATTGTGATGTAGATAAAGTTCTAAGTAAAGGTGGCAGTTTCACCCATTTATCCATGAATGGGCCAATTCAGGCTTTGTTTAATTTCAAACAAATCAAATATAAAAGAAAGTAGCTTAAAATGAAATGGGTTTGGGAGTTTCCAAAAGTTTGTTTTGAATGCATAAATCCTTATAAATCTTTTTGTTAAAAAAATTAGATTATTATTGAAATAATATGAATTTTGTAATCATGCATGATACTAATTATTTATTATATAATGTAAAATTTTTTTTGACAAAAAACGTTTCAACTCAACGCAACGTGGACCAACTCACAAAAAATACCCGTTTTAACACGAATCTGCTTTAACCCGTTACCCAACCTGCCTGACCTACCTATTCTCTAGTTCAAGTAACCCTGAGTTAATTATATTTTTTCTTGTATGATGATATAGATGATTGATATTTACACGGATTTCCTCTTAAATGATGAGGCTAGCTCAACCCGTTTGTCTGAAAAAGGAGTTTTGCAAGTCTTATTGGATCTAAGATTTGCTGCTGACATTCTATCTGGGGGTGATTCAAGTGGAAATGAGGATGTATTAAAAACATCAAAGTCTAAAACGGTTTATAGACGGAAACAAGATGTGCAACAACAAAAGTCGGTTATGAAAGATCGCATTGATGGGCTGGTGAATCGCCTCTCACAGAAGCTAGACCCAATAGACTGGCTCACGTATGCTTTCAATTACCTTTTTTTTTGGATAAGATTCATTAATTGTGGTGTGTGGTTCATTTATAATTGAAGTAAAATTAGAGGTAGAAAGTGGGCAGGTTGGCAAAATGGGTAATTTTTGGTACACCAAAAACACTTATTGTCCAATTTTTTAACTTTTTTAAATAACCAGCACATCATTATGATTATAAAAACTATATTTTTAATGAAATAATTTACTAGGTGTGATGTATTAAAATTCACTTGGGTGACCTCCAATGTGTTTTACCTGTTTTCTTTTTAAGCTATGATTTTGATGTTATTCGTTTCACCCATTAGATGCAATGCATAACCCTAATGTAAGCTAATTATGGGCTGAAATTGTGACCTCTAATTGATAACTGTGAAATAAATATGAGATCCAGTTTTTTATTTCCAATTTTTCAAATATAATTTGGTCATTGTTCTTGATGATTTTCCTCCTTTTTGTAGGTACGAGCCATATCTTATGGAAAATGAGAAACAGTGTTACCTGCGACATGCTGTCCTATTTGGTTTCTTTGTTCAACTTCGTCGGTTATACACAGATACTATGCAAAAGTTGCCTACAAATTCTGAATCAAATATAATGAGATGCTCTACTGTTCCTCGTTTCAAATACCTTCCCATCAGGTTCATCTTACATCTAATTATATATTTTATTATGTAACAGCACTTTGATTCAACTTATTAACCTTGCTATATGGTATGCAGTGCTCCTGTATTATCTGCAAAGGGGACAAGTAAGTCTCCTAGATCAACATCTATAGATGATGTTTCTTCACGGAGTTCTTGGAGAAACTATACCCATGAGGAGCTCTCCCGCAATATTGATATGGATGATAATATGAGTGTAGGGGTTGCAACACCTTTCCTGAAATCTTTCATTCAGGTTAGATCTCTTTATATTCTTGCTCTATCTGCTTTGAGTTTATGTTCATGTTATATCGATATATAAAATTCAAATTACTCTCGTTCACAGCTTCAAGTACAATAGCATTTAATCATTTAGGTCTACAGAAACATTTTTCGTAGGATATCTGCTAATGAATAAAATCCGTGGCATAATAACAAAAACTGATATTCAAAGCAAGGTCCTAAAGTTTACCTATGAATCTTTGGGACCATTTTAGTTATTTATCTACAAAAGTGGACTGGCTTATTTTAAACTCTGAGGTGTTTAAATGGGTGGGTTGGATGATGGATCAAAACTTGTTATACTTTATATGGTGGAGTTGGATTGACCCAAATATGTTTGTCTAAAATAAATTTTGTCTGTCAAATATGATACAAACTACAAAGTTTATTCTCCAATGATAATCTTATTTTTCTAAAAAATAAAATGAATTTGGGAGGTTTTTAAGCAATGAAATTCAGTTTGGGTAAGACTTTCGAAAGCGTATTTTAGCTATACCTTGTTATCTTATTGTTCATTTATTAAGTAAATAGTTGTAAATGTAAAAAAGTTTTTATGATTAGAACCTCAGCGACAGTGTTTCTGTAATTGGCAAATAGCAGTGTTGCACAAAGTTAAATATTTTATTTGTTTGGAAGAGGTTTTGGTTTCTTTGTTTCATGAACTTTAATCCATGATTCAATGTTAAAATGCCAGGTTGGCAGTAGATTTGGGGAGAGCACCCTGAAACTAGGATCCATGCTAACAGACGGGCAAGTGGGTAGGTTTGGTGACATTTTACCTGCTCAAGCAGCTGGTCTTCTTTCCCAGTTTACAACCACGAGATCAGATTACTGATTTTACTCATCCCACCTTATGAACACACCATTTATCCCGAGCATATGATTTGAATGCCAAAAAATGGATACTCGGGTGCTAAGTCAAGGGATGGACCGGCCCCGTGAGACCCGTGTGCCCATAATTGCGCGAAATTTCAGGGAAGCTTGTGAAGAACATATAAATTTTGTGAATGTAAATTTTGGGAGCCTTATGTGTAAAGGAACTGAACAGTGGACTCAATTCATCTGTTTTTAAGCTAATTAGTGAAAGAGACCAGTATAAGGAAAGGGAGGCTTGTAGAACAGGGATTTTGTTATCGTGCTGCTGATAATCAGTTTTATAGCAATATATTCTTTTTGTCTGGTTTTGTTATGAGAGGAATATGACAAGTAATAAGGGAGTTATGTATAACGTAACCCTTTCTAATCTAAACATTTTCAAAAACTATTTATAACTAATTTTAAATTTCATTTTTGTTATTAGAAAAATAAATAAAGATGTTATTTATGAATATTTACATTCAAACCAGATTTCAAATCTTCACAAATACATCTCAGATTCTGACTGCTTCAAACAACTAAACAACCAACATAGCTAGTAGTATCAAAGTGTTAGAATTAGAGGTGTTCAATGAATCAAATTTAGAATTTTTGATTTATACGAATTTTGATTTTTTAATACTGGATTCAAATTCAATTTAAAGGATTTGAATGGTATTCAAATTCAAAGGATTTGACTCGTATTTGAATTCAGAACCAAGTTTGAATTTGATTTGATTCGAATATGATTGTCGATCTTAAATTCACCCAAAAAGTTGTTTTAATTTTTGTTCGAAAAACTAATAACTTTTGATATATAAAATAACTAACAAAGAAATCGGGGCGAGGAAATCGAAAATGAAAATTTAAAGTATTAAAGATATAAATTGAATAAATATATTTATGCAAAACTCATTTGTATAAAATAACTAATGAACAAATTGGGGCTAGGAAATTGAAAATTACAACTTTGAAATTCGATTCGAATTTCGATAACAAAACTTTGAATAGATGATTTCCGAATCAAATCAAATCGAATTTTGAGTTTTTCGAACCCGATTCGAACACTGAACACCTCTAGTTGGAACAGTGTCCCCTCAAGGTGGGGAGGGTTTGATTCTCATTGTGAACAGATTGTGGTATTTATTTACAAGTTGGTTTAATAGCTGTGTGAGTTTGTTGTTTAAAAGAACTAATCAAGTGCCGCTAGGTTTTCACCATTTAATTGTCCCTCCTTAAGGCTCATCTCAGACGTCGCCACGCCTTCATTGTCGCTGTTTTTTACGCTGACCGACACAATTCTTTCAAGTCCTTTTTGTTCTGTCATATTCGGACTACACATTTATCTAATAACACACTAGTAGCACGTGTATGTTATCATAGCAAATATATTGAGCTAATTAGCTTGCATGGTTAGTTGGAAGATAGAATCTATATATGTGTACATGTTAGTTTTGTGAGAACTGAGTTTTGGCAATTGATGTGTATGTAGACAGTACATTTGGGTTCGTACGGTTGTTCTATCATTGTAGTTGCCTATTGTAAAGGGTTTTAAAAATTCATCTTGTTTTGAGACTTCAAAAGGGTTTGAGGGATATATTAGTAAAAAATACTCAAGCCTATCACACAAGCCCTTTTGAAAGCTCAAAACAATATGAATTTTAGAATAAAATTTCATGGTTAATATTATGATCTTAATAAATAATAATTATAATACTAAGGATGATATAATCGTAGTTATGATGATAATTTAAGGATTCGAATTCTAAGATTACATATTAAGAAGTAATAAGAAATACAAATTTTAAGCAAATGAATAGATGATGAAAAAAAGAAATTCAAAATATAATTCAAAAGGAAAGAAATCGGACTTGGATTATCATTCAAATTCAATTCGGTTGTAATCACTCTTATTTTCACGGCAAGAGTTTCTATATTTAAATTAAATATGTATAACCCACCCAATGACTTATTATTCATGAGAGAAACAAATATAAAACCCTAGGAGTGAATTGCCGTTTATCTCCCCGTGGTTTGTCCACGTTTGCCGTTATCATCCAAATTTCTTTTTCTTTGCATCTGGATCCCCGTCGTTTAAAATTTGGTGCTATTTACATCCAATAAGTTAACACCATTAGAATTAAACTGTTAAAGTCATAAAATTACAAAATTACCCTTTTAAAAAGAAACAAAAACCCCCAAATGTGCAGCCCTAATTTAGTTTTATGCATATCAATGACACGTGCAGAAGAGGTGAAAGGGAGAATTGGGAAAAATCGACTTGTGTAGAGGAGAAATCAACATGCGAATCGACCTGTTTGGCTTCACAAACCGATGTGGTTCATCAACACTCATCAACACCTCCGGACACGGGTTATTTGCTCATGTGGTTCAACGACACCCGACATGGTTCTCTGCTGCAATTGACAGGTATGTTGATTCTCTGCCGATGTTGTTCAACAACATTCATTGATTCGATTTTGAATTTGTTATCTGATGTGAGTATATTGATAACAGGGTTGTAGCTTGGGTGATCCATCCAAATCATACCGGGGCTTTTGATCTATCAATGAGCATGAAAGGAAGAACAAGAGGCTGAAAATAGAATTAGGTCTTACTTGGTTTTGTATCATTATCTATCATTTTTGTAATTGATTTGTGTTTAAATGTAGTGGATGTTTGATGTTTTAACATCTTATGCAATATACGGTTTCTATTCTTATGGAGTTTTGAACATGTTTTTATTGGTCTCAACACACAACATGAAATCTGCATTTATCATTCCTTAAGATATACAACTGCCTTCTACTCTCTATTACATGTTTTTTTTTACCATGGGCCTAATATCATCTCTACTAGCAAAAGCCTGACCAAGATAGAAAGGACAATCCCCAATTTGTCCCTCCTTCTTCTCTTTTCTAATGTTTTTCAATGCTCTTTGCAATAGAGGTTCATCATCAGACTCACCTACGTAATCAAAGTCATCAAGCTCAAAGTCGCTCATATTATCATCTTCATCATCAGTTATTTTTTTATCTTCACAATTAACAGCGGCTCTAAATTCATCCATATCAACGTTAACATTGTAAATCAAATTATCCTAATCTACTATGAAGTCATAATCTTCCTCATCATCTATCTCATAATCTTCATTATTGACTTTATGCTCAACATAAATCTCAATAATTTTATGTTTATCAACATGTTTAATCAAGTTCGTAACATCCTCATCATTAGCTAATGGCCTTAAATCATAACCTAATTCATCTCCTGGAATTCTAAATTGGAGTTTGATTACATCTTCTTTTTCATAACCGAATTTCTCTACCAGATCACAAACCTTAATAACAGAGAAACGGTCTGAATCAACCATGTCAACAAAATCAATCTTACCCCGCTCGTACGTTATATCCGAAAAACTTCTAAACTCTCCCCCATGGTGAAGTTTGATAGTGAAGAAGCTAGGGTTTTTACCATACATGGTGTTAGCATCGAAGGCTTCTTCTTGTCAAACCAACCATTCCCCACCGTCTATAGTTGAGCACATCTTCAATCGCTCGTTGCAGCCCTTGATGTAACCAAAATCGACGGAAGAAAGCAACGATGATAGCATCTAAAGCGAACAGTGATGTAACGATGGAACAATGAGGTATACGTGATGAACATGCTTCTTACGTAATCTAAAACTAGGGTTTTGTTTGCAAAATTACTTAAATGCCCATTAAAAGGATAATTATTTAACCTTAATTTTAATGGTGTTAACTTGTTGGATCTAAATGGCACCAAGTTTTAAACGTTGAGGATCCAGATGCAAAAAAATAGATTTTTGGATGATAATGGCAAAGGTGAACAAACCATAGGGAGGTAAACGACAATTCACTCAAACCCTAGATTTACAAAACAATAAAATAATACTAAAATTAACGGTTGAAGTATCTCAAGATTAATTTATGATGTATAAAAACGTGAAGTGCATATACATACATACATACATACATATATATATATATATACACTAGGTTAGTATCTCGTGTATTACACGGGTTGAATAAATAAAATATTAAATAGTTATTAATAAAAATTAATAAATTATAAAACGATCTGTTAATATAAGATACGATTGACATTAGGTACGAGTGATAAAAAGACGATATCAATTTTTAAACTTTTGTTTGATTTTTTTGTTTTTCACAAAAGAAGTTGGTTTTTAAACAAATTGTTTCAAAACAAACCGTTTTTAAAAAAAAATATCATTTTAATAATTTCTTGTTATAACTTTGAAATTTAATTAATTTTGTTTCATAAGAATTTTATTTTTTAAAAGCCACATGTTTTAAAATATATTGTGTTTTTTAAATTTTGATATTTTTTTTGAAAAATTTTATTATTTTATAAAAGAATTATTTCTTTATAAATTGTATTTGTAGGAAGATCTTTTCTTTAATTTACTAAAAAATATTTTTAATATGAAAAGAATCAAATAACATCCTTGTAAACTATATTTGTAGTAACATTAGTAGGTTTACACTTATTATCTAAAGCTAAAAGATTCAATCCATTTTTACTCTTAACTTGTGACAAGATGCCACAAAGCTGATTATACGTAAAAATAGGCTCTTTCAAGTATAAACCGACACTTGACAGAGATTGACCTTAACTTTTGTTTATTGTCATAACAAAATATACAGTCAAAGAAAACTGTCTTCTTTTAGACTTAAAAGGAATACTTTTGACGGGTCAAATCGTGAGTTAGATATTAAGTGGTTGTGAGGATATTAGTATGAAAAAATTAAAATTTGAATAAAATACACTGAAAAGTTATGTGCAATAATTAAATCAATTTCGAATTATTTTGACCCTGTAATCAAATATAGAGATATAGCATTGAATCCGGTTGGATCGGACTATAAATGTTCATTGTTGATTATTATTTATTTAATACTAACTTTAGTAAACCCGTGTATTATACAGGTTGAAAAAATAAAATATTAAATATAATAAAATTTTATGAAGTATAAAATGATAAGTTAAAATAAGATATGATTAAAATTACATATGAGTAATAACTATAAGTAATAAAATAACGACATCAATTTTTAAACTTTTGTTTTTAAACTTTCTTACCAAAAAAAGTTAAATATTTTTTTCAAAGCAAACCGTATTAAAAATGTTATTTTAATTTTTTTTATTATAACTCCTAATTTTAATTATTTTTAGTTTATAAAAAATTTTACTTTCTAAAAATACCAATTTTAAAATATTTTATATTTTAAAAAAAGTTAGATGTTGTAGAAAAAAAATTTAATTGTATAAAAAATTGTTTTCTAGAAATAAAATTAATAAAAAGACATCTTTCTTAATTTATTAAAAAATCTAATCTAAAAAAGAATTAAAATTATTTAATATTTCTTAATTTAAGTAATTATTTAAGAGGAGAGAGAGACGGGAAAAATAAATTTAGGGGGCCTAGAAATGTGACAAGTGTCATACTAAGTTACTCTTTTATTATTATATATAGATATATATATATATTTATATATAGGGCGTGGTTCCATTGTTAACCCACTCTACATGTGTTAACCCATTAACCTTCATCCAATAGTGAAAAAATATTTGATGTAACAAGATATTGCCATGTGTCAACCATATTATTATAGTAGAAAAAAGGCAATTTAGTCATTTTATTATATACACAAAGTCAGATTCAATATATGAATGACATGTGTCACTCATTTACACCCATTTATTTCCTTCTTTCTTTTAAGAAAAAGACCCCTATTCCTTTTAAAGATCTTATAACTTTTTCCTATTATATTATTTTTTTATAAAAATTACACCATTAAACTAATCATATTTTTCTCTTTAATTCCATTATAGTCTTGACAAACATTTTTCCTCTCATTAGTTATTACATTAGTGTAACAACACTTACATTGATGTAACAAACGATTACGTTGGCGTAAAAAATAATTACATTGGTGTAACGAACAATTACATTGATGTATTGAAAGTATATTAAAGAAAAAAAAAATCCACAAAAGAGTTTATTTTGTACATAGAAATAAACACACTAGCTGAACTATGTATCCAAATAATAACAATAAATTTAAATAGTAATTAAATGGTCTTTTGTTTTGACATCGGTGTTACAGTGGTGTAAGAACCCACTGCAGTTTAAATGGTCTTCTGTTTTGATATAACGATGAGCCACAAGTTCAAAGCACCTCTTTTATCTACTTTAATCCAATTATAAAGCATAAAAAAAACTTTTTGTTACATATCTGGGGCTAGGAATTGCAAGAATTGAAAAGTCCTCCATTGAATGTGATGAGAAAGACAGGTTCGGAAATGGCCGGATTAACAGGAGGAGGGGCGGCCCCACCCTGAAACAAAGGTGTACGTACATAAATAAAAAGATTGGTTATTTCCTTGATAGGGCTCCTAACCATCTAGACCGGGGGGAGGCTCTTGCGGAAGCCTATGCTAATAGTGGTAGAAAAAGTTACATTACAAGAACTAATAAGTTTGTTCTTTCCGTTCTTCTACTATAACACCTGAAATAACTAAATTATGCTACATTGCAACATAAAAAACACTTCAAATACTCACAAAAACATAGCACACCAACCATGAAGCCAATTTATGTTTAAAACTCACACAGACATTTTATCGAACATGTGGCGTGCATGTAAATTACATCATACAAAAAATAACAATCTTCAAAATCTTTTAAATAAAGAAGTAAAGATGCTAAGATTCTTTCAAGTCAGCCCAAAAGTCAAGTTTTACAAATTTATGTGTCATGAAAATTGATTTGCTCACTCCTATTACCCATCAACATAAACCTCTTTAAGCTAATCTAAAACATACCTTTTGGGGGGGTGTTTTTGGTTACGAGTTCAAGATTTAAAGGTTTTCAGGAGGTTCTTAGGTCTTCATGACAGAAATTAGAGAATGGTGTTGAAGAAGGTGAAGGTGAGACGACTGATGAAGGTGAGTGGCGGAAGGTAGCGGTGTTGCGACAGTGTCACTTTTAATGCCTTGAAGTCTGAAACGAAATGCATAAAGTTTAGATGCAACAACAGATGGTGAAGAAGGTGAATTAATCTACAAGAACCTTGTATTGTTCTTGATTTTAAAAAAAGAAAAAAAGAAGATGCAGATCTTGATATGAGAAAGTGAGTGAGAAAAATTGAGTTTGTAGTTGAGTGTCTAAAAAGAAATGATGGTTAAAGAAATGATGGTTTTAGATCTACAAACTATAGGATGTTAGAATTACCCTTCTACCCTTCTGGTATTAATATAACAATTTTTTAATTTAATAAAGTTGTATTTAATAACAACCATTAGATCATCATGCTAGAAACTCAAACTCAATAGAATTATGTTAATGAGTTAACACAAGAATAGGATAAATGTGTATACGATGGTTCCAAAAGATTGGAAAAAACAATATTATGTAACACATCAGATTTGTTACCATAAAATATATAGACTTTGTTATGATTGTGTTTCATAAAATTAATTTTAGATTACTGAAAGTTTGAATATTTAATACTAATTTTAGGATCTCATTTAAAGAATTACGTGAACTAATTATACCATGTTACAATTTTAATAACTAAGTTATGATCTATTAACTTTTACCACCTGGACTCCTACTAACTTACTAACTACACACATTCTCCCCCACGTGTGCATGGTAAGGCATGGAGATGTGTATGTATCAAAACACGATATTAAGTGGGTTTGATATGACACAAATAAATACATGGGTCAAGTTAAGGTTGCGGAGTTTAATTTGTCAATCTAACACTATTTACACCCCTAGATGTAAGTAAATTAAGTCGACTATTAATCCATCATCACTTTTACTTTTAATTCTTGTCTTTTCCTTGAGATTTCCGATTATGTGTCTATAATACGCTTAATTACATTGTTACTAATCATGTTTTTCTATATTTATTATTATTATTATTATTATTATTATTATTATTATTATTATTACTATTATTATTATTATTATTGTTATTATTATTGTTATTATTATTATTATTATTGTTATTGTTATTATTATTATTATTATTATTATTATTATTATTATTATTATTATTATTATTATTATTATTATATTATTATTATTATTATTACATAAATCCATCACTAAAAATCAAGCTTAAACTTCTTGCACTTTTAATTGGCAGGATCAATCCACCCAATACTTATCAGCTTGAAGCATATTGATAACGAACGTCTTCACAACCCTAATGAGTTAAAAAGACTTATTAAACACGAAAATATAATAACCCTGACACATCCTGTACGTTCTATCATTTTTAATAGCACTCATGTTTATTTTGCATCGTATCATCATGGTTCAACAAAACATACATTTTTCATGATTTTCTTTTTTGAACGCCCAAAATGGAATATAAATAAAAACCGCCTACTAGCAAGAAACTAGCCTAACCCGGAAAATTTAAATGACAAGGATATGATTTTTGAGCCACTCGGAAAAGTTAAACTCTAATGTTAACATTTGAGTTGAGTTTCTGCTTAGGAAACCATAAAGAAACAATATTGACAGTGGAACCGGATATATGCTCATGTTCAATACTTTATTTTTATACCAAAATACTATCGTTTCTGAATCTCCAAATTAAGGAACCACCATGTATTAAAGATAACTGCCTCGATCACATCTTTCTTGACTTTGGACATCCTGAGCTCGCCTGGCCATGAGCACAAAGAAGACGGAACTATCGACATCAACAAAAACACACAAAGCCAACAATAAAAAGCATACCAAACAGACGACACCACCAAATATTCTGCAAAAAGATGATCTACGGATTCCATCATAATATCACACAATAGCACACTTAATGTATGAAATATACAAAATCTTGCTTTAACCTAGTAGGTAATGGACCAATCAAAACACGCCAACACATAGATATTAACCTTTCTAGATGAAACGATTTCACCTTATACGAGGCTTACCATCCGAAACAATAAACTAATCAATAACCTTTCTCACCACCTTAACTGAAAAATCATCATCAACCTCTAAATCCGAAATTCACCTATTGATCTCCTCTATCACCAACTAATTAACATGCTAAATCTCCAAAAAGAAGTAGAAAAGATATTCACCTTTAGGTTGAAGGCAAGGCAATCCACATCCAGCATGTATGCAAAGTCCACTTGTAGATTTTAGTGAAGTTCACATTCCAAAAGTTCAAGCAAAACCCTGAGAAAATGTTTTATAGCTCAACGTATTTCTGGGTCTCAAGTAAGATTAAGGTATCTTATAATAAATATGTTTCTATTTTTGTTTCTATAAACTTTGTCTATTTCGTTTGTATTTTATTGATTTATTAGTCTTGTACTCTTAGCGAGGGCTAGTAATAAAATTTTGCCTTTCAAAAAAAAAAAAAATTAGCCTTGTACTCTTGTTTTATTTTATGGAAATAAAAGATCATTTAATCTAGGTCTACCCGTTCCGTATATATATTTGAGTGGGTGCCCTATATTATGGACGATGATTGTGAGTGATTGTGAGTGGAAGAGGTAGAAAATTTATGTGGATTGTACCCTGTTTCTTCATATTTGAGGAAACACGGTACAATCTCCATAAATTTTTTAATATTTTTGAAAGTGGTTGCGAGTGAATAAGAGAGAAAACATAATGATAAATATATGAAAAAAATATTATTTAAATGAAAAAAAATACTAATTTTTAATATAATTATAACGATAGAACTAAAGGATAGATTGTGAATGCTATTACATTTCAATTATAAACGGCATTTACACTTTACATTCAAAACAATAAAATTCGTGTCAGCATAAATATATCCTTAAAACATTTCAATTTTGTACACACATACCCATGGATAATATTAATGATGAGGCTCTAGTTTATCGGGAAATATTAATTGATGCACGCCCTAGAATAAGCGAGGTTGCATCTATATCCACCAACCCACACGCCAACTGGTCTCCTAATAAACTAAAATTAAAAATCTAATCTAAACAAAACAAATACAATGTTCAAAAGATATTATTCGTCACAAAAGAAAACCATTGGCCGGGATGATTTATGGCAAAAATGTTCTAATGAGTTTAAAACATTATTAACTTGGGTTATTTTCATTATTGTATATCTTGTAGTAAATTTTCAATTCTTATTTTGAAATATAATAATAATACATAAAACTATTTTAACAATCCAGTTTTTGTGTTACTCTTTTCCATAACCAACTAACTACAAAACAAATATAAAAAATCAAAAAATTTACTCGAGGGGAAATCTATGCACTTAGATAAGTTTGTAATATAATTTTAATTTTTATGACAACTTACATTTATCTAATATGTTTTTAATTTTATAACACAACTAATTTAGTAATGACTAAATTACAAATTTCATCATTTATGTTTGGTGAAAATTATAAATGGGTCCTTTCAAAAAATAATTATCACTTAATGTCCTTTTTTATAAAAGGTTCTTACATAATACGTCCTTTTTACTAACTTGGATTAAATAATTCTGTTAAGCCAAGGGCATTATTGTTATTTTATTCATAGAGGACTACTTTTATAAGTGTTAAAGGTTCTTTTTATTATTCAATTCTATTCATTTTTTCTTTTATTATTTTATCAATTGATTATTTAGATTATTTATTTTATATACTATATATTACTTAATTTATTTATTTTCATTATATATTTTTCATTATGTATATATATATATATATATATATATATATATATATATTATATATATGTAAGACATAAAATACCTCCAATTTTTATTAAACTATTTTAACTCTAATTAAATAGTTTTAATTAATTTAAAGTCATTTTTTTAAACATCTAGCTTTCTAATGGCTATATTTAAAAAAATCCATTGAATACCATAATGTATTATTCATCTCATTCATCTTTAAATTTTTTAAAAACCATAATCCATTGAATACTATAATTTTAAACATACTTAAAGGACAAACTGTATACTTTACTCCTTAGTAATTTATATCAACCCGTCATACAGTGGCTTGAATCAGTACTCTAAAAGAGATATACACCCCTCTAATTCCAAATACCTTTGTTATTACTATTCTTATTAATCCCCTATGTCGGTGGGGTTTTTTAGATTTTTTTTTGATATTATATATTATATATGAATTGGGTTTTTTTTTGCTTTTCTTTTTTTTGGATATTATATATATATTATATATACATATTAAAAACTTAGGTCGGTAGCTAAAAAATGTTTTTTTTTATATTTATATTGTCGTTTTCTTTTAAGTTGACTATTATATACTGCAAATTAATACCATACTTTAAGATTTGTCCAATGGTTTTTAAGATATTCTTTTTCAATTCTACCATGTTCAAGCCTTCTACTAGACTGTTTATTTCTATTTATTTTTACAATGATAATTGGCTCTCTACGCATCACATACTTTTAGCATTAACTTTTCTGCAAGTTTAACTTTAAAAGAAAAAATAGAATTATATATAATATTTAACAAAATATGCTTTTAAATGTTAAATCAGGACATGTGACGGTTTTACACGGTTTTAGATTTTACTTAAACGATTTTTAAGGTTCACTTTCGTATTTATAACGGTGGGGTTTTTTTGATTTTCTTTTTTTTTTGGATATTATATATTATATATATATACATTAGGTTTTTTTTTGCTTTCTTTTTTTTTGATATTATATATTATATATTATATATTATATATTATATATACATATTAAAAACTTAGGTCGGTAGCTATAATATGTTTTTTTATATTTATATTGTCGTTTTCTTTTAAATTGACTATTATATGCTACAAATTAATACCATAGTTTAAGATTGGTCCAATGGTTTCTAAGATTCTCTTTTTCAATTCTACCCGTGTTCAAGACTTCTACTAGACTGTTTATTTCTATTTATTTTTACAATGATAATTGGATGTCTACGCATCACATACTTTTAACATTAACTTTTCTGCAAGTTTAACTTTCAAAGAAAAAATAGAATTATATATAATATTTAACAAAATATGCTTTTAAATGTTAAATCAGGACATGTGACTGGGTTTTTTTTTTGCTTTTCTTTTTTTTTTGGATATTATATATTATATATTATATATACATATTAAAAACTTAGGTCGGTAACTACAATATGTTTTTTTTATATTTATATTGTCGTTTTCTTTTAAATTGACTATTATATGCTGCAAATTAATACCATGTTTAATATTGGTCAAATGGTTTGTAAGATTCTCTTTTTCAATTCTACCCGTGTTCAAGCCTTCTACTAGACTGTTTATTTCTATTTATTTTTACAATGATAATTGGTTGTTTACGCATCACATACTTTTAGCATTAACTTTTCTGCAAGTTTAACTTTTCAAAGAAAAAATAGAATTATATATAATATTTAATAAAATATGCTTTTAAATGTTAAATCAGGACATATGACAGTTTTACACGATTTTAGATTTTACTTAAACGATTTTTAAGGTTCACTTTCGTATTTATGTCGGTGGGGTTTTTTTGATTTTCTTTTTTTTTTTGGATATTATATATTATATATACATTGGGTTTTTTTTTTTGCTTTTCTTTTTTTTTTTGGATATTATATATTATATATTATATAACATATTAAAAACTTAGGTCGGTAGCTACAATATGTTTTTTTTATATTTATATTGTCGTTTTCTTTTAAGTTGACTAATATATCCTGCAAATTAATACCATAGTTTAATATTGGTCCAATGGTTTCTAGGATTCTCTTTTTAAATTCTACTCGTGTTCAAGCCTTCTACTAGACTGTTTATTTTTATTTATTTTTACAATGATAATTGGTTGTCTACGCATCACATACTTTTAGTATTAACTTTTTTGCAAGTTTAACTTTTAAAGAAAAAATAGAATTATATATAATATTTAACAAAATATGCTTTTAAATGTTAAATCAGAACATGTGACGGTTTTACACGGTTTTAGATTTTACTTAAACGATTTTTAAGGTTCACTTTCGTATTTATGTCGGTGGGGTTTTTTTGATTTTCTTTTTTTTGGATATTATATATTATATATTATATATACATTGGGTTTTTTTTTTCTTTTCTTTTTTTTGGATATTATATATTATATATTATATATACATATTAAAAACTTAGGTCGGTAGCTACAATATGTTTTTTTAATATTTATATTGTCGTTTTCTTTTAAGTTGAGTATTATATGCTGCAAATTAATATCATAGTTTAAAATTGGTCCAATTGTTTCTAAGATTCTTTTTTTCAATTCTACCCGTGTTCAAGCCTTCTACTAGACTGTTTATTTCTATTTATTTTTACAATGATAATTGACTGTCTACGCTTAGCTTTAACTTTTCTACAAGTTTAACTTTCAAAGAAAAAATAGCATTATATATAATATTTAACAAAATATGCTTTTAAATGTTGGGGTTTTTTTGATTTTTTTTTGGATATTATATATTATATATTATATATACATTGGGTTTTTTTTACTTTTCTTTTTTTTTGGATATTATATATTATATATTATATATTATATATACATATTAAAAACTTAGGTCGGTAGCTACAATATGTTTTTTTTATATTTATATTGTCGTTTTTTTTTAAGTTGACTATTATATGCTGCAAATTTATATCATAGTTTAAGATTGGTCCTATGGTTTCTAAGATTCCCTTTTCAATTCTACCTGTGTTCAAGCCTTCTACTAGACTGTTTATTTCTATTTATTTTTACAATAATAATTGGTTTTCTTATTAATCCTCTATGTCGGTGGGGTTTTTTTGATTTTTTTTTGATTTATATATATTATATATACATTGGGTTTTTTTTGCTTTTCTTTTTTTTGGATATTATATATTATATACATATTAAAAACTTAGGTCGGTAGCTACAATATGTTTTTTTTTTTATATTTATATTGTCGTTTTCTTTTAAGTTGACTATTATATGCTGTAAATTAATACCATAGTTAAGATTGGTCCAATGGTTTCTAAGATTCTCTTTTTCAATTCTACCCGTGTTCAAGCCTTCTACTAGACTGTTTATTTCTATTTATTTTTACAATGATAATTGGCTGTCTACGCATCACATACTTTTAGCATTAACTTTTCTGCAAGTTTAACTTTCAAAGAAAAAATAGAATTATATATAATATTAACAAAATATGCTTTTAAATGTTAAATCAGGACATGTGACGGTTTTACACGGTTTTAGATTTTACTTAAACGATTTTAAGGTTCACTTTCGTATTTATGTCAGTGGGGTTTTTTTGATTTTCTTTTTTTTTTTGATATTATATATTATATATACATTGGGTTTTTTTTGCTTTTCTTTTTTATTTGATATTATATATTATATATTATATATACATATTAAAAACTTAGGTCGGTAGCTACAATATGTTTTTTTTATATTTATATTGTCGTTTTCTTTTATGTTGACTATTATATGCCGTAAATTAATACCATAGTTTAAGATTGGTCCAATGGTTTCTAAGATTCTCTTTTTCAATTCTACCCGTGTTCAAGCCTTCTATTAGACTGTTTATTTCTATTTATTTTTACAATGATAATAGACTGTCTACGCATCACATACTTTTAGCATTAACTTTTCTGCAAGTTTAACTTTCAAAGAAAAAATAGAATTATATATAATATTTAACAAAATATGCTTTTAAATGTTAAATCAGGACATGTGACGGGTTTACACTGTTTTAGATTTTACTTAAACGATTTTTTAAGGTTTACTTTCGTATTTTTAATGTTACAATGATTTTTTTAAGAAATACTTTTTATTTATGTATCGACATTAAAAAACAAGCCGCCGCAACGCGCGGCATATCCTGTTAGTTTTACTCAATCCTCCACCCATGTCACATTGATAATGATGGCTTAAAATATAGTATATTTATAGATCATATATATTTATTTCAATTTATTTATTTAAAACTTTTAAATTAGCAATGTCACTGTTTACGTTTGCTTTATACTTAACTTTTGAAGTATTCACTAATATAAAAACATAAAATAGAGTAAACTATTTTATAATGCATGTATAAATAGCCTAAAATAGACTAAAACGATGTTAACGGTGGCTTAAAGTATAATATATTTAAATGCATATATAAGAATTTTATCTAACAGTTTAAATTACGAATGTCACATTGTTATTGGTGGCTTAAAAATAATGTATGTAGAAATTTAATTATTTTATTTACGACTTTAAATTAACAATGACACTGTATATTTTAGTTAGTATTTAACTTTTGAAGTAATCATTCATATAAAAACATGATATTTACACACATTATATTTATGACGCACTTATTATTATTTATTTTAACAGCCAATTATTTTATAAATAATCTAGCAAGAAGCTAAAAATAAAAGTACCTGAAAGCTTAGAAAGAAAATTTACACCAAGAGTTCCAATCTAGGCTATACATTCTTCCGCGATTTTTGATCCATAAGAAAGATAATAGCTTGATTTCATCAAATATAACTTCAGGTCTCTTGGGAATATTATCAAAGACCACCCGGTTTCTGAACTTTCAAATACACCATAAGCTTGTGAGAAAGATGGCTTGTAACAAATCCTTTTCTTTTGCTATGGCCAAAGAACATCCGATACGGAGAGAATTAAATACTTCGGGGTCTTTACAAAGAACATCCAATTTTCTTGCCACCCTACATCAATAAGGATATCCCGTTATTTTTATGGAGGCATATTAATTTGTTTTTGTTTTGTTTTGTTTTTATTATAACTTATTATTACATTTGTAACGTAATTTTATCAATTTATTAGTCTTGTTTACGGGGAACATGTGATGATTTAATATCGTGACACGTCTACCAATCGTAGACAAAGCTGGACGCCCACGACTTATTAATTACACATTGGACCCTCAACGTATTAAGAATTACTATTAATCTTTTGCTTTGACGGGTGTATAAATTGAAGACCAGACTTCAGAAATGACAACTTCTCTCTCTCTCTCTCTCTCTCTCTCTCTCTCTAAGAACACAATGTTTTCTATTCTTCATGTTTCATCTTTTCTCATAATAATATGGTTTCTTAGGGGTTTATACCTCTTTTATATCTTAGAAAAGAGAGACATTATGAGTCTAAATCTAAAGATTATTTCTTTAAAGTGTAATCTTGTTTGTTCGCCGGAAATGTTACCGGCGGTGTCGTTTTTACAAACCCTACTTCCGATCATCATGTCAATAGTTTCATCACACTTTATTTTTCCTAAATGACACTTATTTTTGAAGCATTTTAAGGCAATGTAAGATTGATATTTCAAAAATAATCCCTATCTACATTTACTTCAATAGTTTGAATTTATTTACGTAAGTAGTCCTTAATTTCTCCGTTTTTTATACACTTTGAAGAAAAATTCTTTTATTTTTTACATAAGCGTTCAAATTGAGATTCTGATGGTTAGCCTTTTGATCCATGAAAAGCATTTGATTGAACATCTGTTAGATGTGTAGTTTTCTGATATGTTGTGAATTGTGTTATGAATTTGAGATTCTGATGGTTAGCCTTTTGATCCATGAAAAGCATTTGATTGAACATCTGTTAAATGTGTAGTTTTCTGATTTTGTAACTGTTTTAATCCATGTAAACATTCGTATTGAACATCATTGTTGTTTCTTTACCTGAAAAGCATTTGATTGAACATCTGTTAGATGTGTACTTTTCTAATTTTGTAACTGTTTTTATCCATGTAAACATTCATATTGAACATCATTGTTGTTTCTTTACCTGTTTTGTTGATATTCATGTATATTTATTGGTTAACTTGTTTGGATGCATTATCCGTTTACTGTTTGGTAATCAATTTTGCTAATGATTCAAATTTACTGGTTAACTTGTAGTTTTTCTGATTGTTTTATACTTGTTTTTTATTTGGCAGAACCATTTTGGTGAAACCACCCGGGGTACTTCAGTGTCACTAAATGTAGTTTCATCGGTAACAAGTCTTCTTTGTTGGTTTAAAATTATTTTGTTTAAATCTTTGCTAGTTATGATATGTTTAAGTTTTTTTCAGATCGAGGATGCAAAGGTTGATAGTCAAAAGCCTTTGAATTCAGTGGACTTCTAGTGTATTTTCGCAATAGCACGGGTGTACTTGGATCTTGTTAAAGAAGAAAAAAAGGCAAATAGGAGCAAATCTAGGAATAAGTTTGAGTTATTGATTGAAGAAAAGTTTGGTAAGGATTTCTTGCCGGAAATCAATCCTTAAAGAAGGTGCTAGAAATCCGATTAACGAGTTTAACCCATTTGATCTTTTCATTCCCTTGGCACCTTCAATCTCAACAAGCAAAATGTTTCTTTATGCTGTTCAAGTTATCTCCAAGCTTTTAAACTTTTTTATGAGGTCTGTTTTTCTTGCCCACTACCAGTCATCTATAAAGAAGGACGAGTGAAAAAGAATACTAGCTTGTTGAAGTTGCTTCTCCTTCATCGTCACTGTTATCATAGCAAATACTTTTCGTTCTGTCATAATAGACACACCTTTATTTCATAACTCATTAGTAGCATGTGAATGTTATCATAGCAAATATTTTTAGCTAATTAGCTTGTTTAGTTGGAAAATAGAATCTATTACGTATCATGTTAGTTTTATTTTGTGCAAATATAGTTTTGGCTATTGATGTGTATGTTGAATGTACCTGTGGGTTAGTAAGGTGTTCTACCATTAAAGTTGCCTATTGTAAATGGTATTAAAATTGCTTCTTGTTTTGAACCTCAAAAAGGGTTTGTGGGATACATTAGTACAAATACACAAGTCCTTTTGAAAGGTCAAAGCAAAATGAAAATTTTGGCAAAATATTTTGGTTAATATAACGATCTTAATAAGTAATGATCATTATTCTAAGGATGATATAACCGTAGCTATGATATGTGGTTTAGTTTTTCGAATTGTAAGATTACATTAAGTAGTAATAAGAAAAACAACTAAAAATAGAAAGAAAGCGGACTTGGATTATCATTCAAATTTGGTTGTGATTACTCACATTTTCATGGCAAGAGTTAAATATGTGACCCAAAGAATTATTATTCATGAGAGAAACATATATAAAACCCTAGTTTTACAAAGCATTAAAGTGGTACTAAAATTAATAGTTGAAGTATTTCAAGATTAATGTGTGAAGTAGTCTTTATAACAACTATGTATATGATTACAGGGTGGTAAAAATGGGTAAAATATGTATATATGATGGTTCCAAAAAGGTTGGTAAAACAAATTAACAATACTATGTAACACATGAGATTTGCTACCGTAAAATAGTCATTATAAACTAAAGAAAAATGAGAGAGAATATAGTAAGAAAAACTTATTGAGTCCATTCATCAACCTTGTAATTATAATTAGGTGTATCCCCTCCTCGCGTTGCGGCGGGAATTCATCTCGTGAGTGGAGTTATACGCTAGCATGAAACTGCTACATAAACGTGGCGTTGGCCTAATATTGTTGTGTTACAAACAGCAAATGGTTGGTTGCAAAGATATTACTAAATTTTCATGTGTCAACAGTTAACATGAAGGCTTGAAAAAAACAATCTAAGAATAAATTATTATGAAAAGTAATACTAATCATATTGCACGTACCTTTCGGGTTTCAACAGAATCTCAAGAGTTTCAACATAGAAACAAAATACTACGAACCAAACAATTTGAAAGAAAAATCAAGATTCAAACTATGTCACCAAAGTACGTATAAAAGGATGAAATTAAAAGAAGATTTGAGAAATTAACTGAAAAACAAACTGAAGCTCGAACAATGTTACTTAGTGTGGCTGCAAAAACGGTTGATATGAAGAACACTAAACACTAATATTTATCATCACAGCCCTTTTAGAGGCCACATACCTCGCTTAAAACATCCACCAAACGCATCAACAGGTTGTACAGAACATATTAGAATATGCACACTATATCAACTGCCAATTGAAATGAAAACAATGTACTAACACAAAACATTAAAAACAGTCAGTGAAGCTCTTCGGAGGCTCAGAAATGCAACCCTGTTGTGGCTAGGGGCGGACCTACTTGAGGGGTTGGGGGGCAATCGCCCCCATAAATTTTTTTTAATGTTATATGTATGTCAAAATCCCGAAAGCCCCTCCTGACATTATGCAATCATCCTACTTTTGCCTCCCATAAAAAAATTTCCTTGGTTTGCTACTGGCTGCATGGTAATATTGCCACGCTAGAACCACGGTTAATGTTTCTTTTGCATCACCGCCTCCGGGTATAATACATAGCAACCATTCGATCATACTTCACATCGAAGCTCAAACATGGTTTAACATGTCGTCACAGCCACTAACATCCACCAGGATCAGATGCAGAACAGAAATTCTGAAGTCTCTTTGATGATGAGAACAGAAACCAAACAAGAAAATCTATCAATAATCGGTAACTAAACCAGAAACATTAACCCCTAAAAAAACCAAGGGCAGCTCTCAGACACAACCAACAAACATTCTATGTAGAAATAGGGTTCCACTTGAGACGGAGGGTCTTAGTAGATAGACCCACAAAGGGTGCGGTGGTGATCATCGCCGGCTGCCACCGATATGGGGGTTTCCAGAAGTTCGAAGACAAAGAGGAAGAAAATCTTAGGGAAGAACGAACGGACGCCTGCTCAAACACCACCGAAGCTTCGTAGGCCACCTTCACACGCTATCACACCACAAACCAGAGCTCTCGTCATTTGCCTCCACCATCACCGCTGTAGGGCGGCGGTGCATGCGGCCACATTCATCGACCAGATAAAGGAGGTAGTTTTGTGGATTGAGAAAAGAAACAGGTTAACGCATCAACAGCTAGCACAGAAAGCATTACAACATGCACTTTATTGTTCATTTCCCTTGTTCTTGTAATTATAAAGCTATTAATCATAATCTAACTACAATTTGTAATCAATATCACAATCTTTACCGTTCAATTTGTATTTCAGAACCTAAATAAATATACTAATATTTTATGTGAGGTCTAGATTGCTTGTATAGGTTTAGATGATGAATCAATTTTTGTAATCACATTTTTGTAACTATGAATTTTTATGATATAATATACTGCATTGAGTTATAAGGTAACTCATATTATATGTGTGTTGATATATGTATGATTGCAGGAAACATTAGACTTGGTCAATTTGAAAAATTGACTAAGTGTTAGAACAAACTACGGATGAATAAGTGTTCTTCCGTAGATGTTCTTAGAAACATAACTGTTAGGTCTAAAACTCATGTATAGGTTTAGATGATGAATCAATCTTGTAATCATTCTTGTAATTATTATTTTGATGATATAATATAAAGTTATTGATTACATTTGTGTTTATAGATTGAACAATATAGAATATTGCATCTCATAATATATGTTATAAATATATGTTATAATGTATTTCATAACTTGTGTGAATGTGTGTAGTAAACATCAGACTTGGTAAATTTGGAAAATTGACTAAGTATTAGAACAAACTGCGGATGAATAAGTGTTCTTCCATAGATGTTCTCAGGAGCATAACTGAAGATTGTACATCCGTAGATCTCCTACGGAAGAACAACTTCAGCTGAACAAGATCAAAAGAACAAGTGAAGCTACTGAAGGAGGATTGCTACTGAAGAACAAGAATTCCTGCGGAAGCACATACTGAAGAACAAGCACACACTGACGAACAGTTGCTGTGGAAGGCAAGTTGCTGCGGAAGAGTAAATTCCTACGGAAGACTAATTCAACACTTGCATGTTTTCACATCAAGTAGTCAACGGAAAGTCAACAAGTCAACGTGGCAGAAGAACAACATTAATGGCGGTGGAAGACATATAATTCAAGCGAAGATTCCACATCACATCAACAACATTATTTAATGTTTTAATTCATTGTAAACCACGAACTCCTATTCTGATAAATATGGCAATGATTCGGATAGCTATAGGAAGTTAGCTTAAGTATAACAACAAGATAGCGAAAGATTAGCAATGTTTTAGGAACAGAATAAGATCTCTATATAATACGAGATCAAGAACATGTAACAAGAATAAGAAACAGTAGAATTCATACAATTCATCAGAATCAATCAGAAAATAGAATAACAATTACAGCAAAACATCAAGAGCAACATAAGCATTACAATCGATTGATTGTTATCATTGAGCAATCGTGGTTTGTTTATTATATTCGTTTGATTGTTCATTATATTGTTTGATCGATTTCTAGTCTGTTAATCTATTAAACAACAAGTATTGTTAATTCCGAGATCAATACTTGTTAAAATCAAATATGATAATTACTGAACGATCCTTGGATTTACAGGTGGTATCAGAGCTTGGTGCTCATTGATCCAGATCAATTGATCTATCAGTTTTGATTTGTTTAATCGATATCTGCTAAAACAAAGTTATTGCTTTTTCAAAATTAATTAACATGAGTAACTCAGTTGTTGGTGCGTATCAACCTCCTAAACTGGAAAATAAATCTGATTTCAAAACATGGAAAATCAGGTTTAGGAATCATGTTAATTATACAGATTCCGATTTATGGGTTTCGATTACTGAAGGACCTTATATTTCACCTGCCTTAGGAGCAGACTATAAGGATAATAATCAACCCATAAGTCTGAAAAATCTTTCACCTGATGATGCTAAGAAAGTCAAGATCGACATCAAAGCCTATAGTATGCTTACTATGGCTTTGCCTGAAGAACTCTTGATCAGGTGTGAATCATATAAAACAGCTAACTCGTTATGGAAAATCCTGCACACTTTGTGTGAAGGAAGTGACGAGATTAGAAGCATAAAGATGGATACTCTCCGCTCACAATATGAACCTTTCATCATATTACGGGTGAGTAAGTTCCTTATAATTGCATAAATTTATGCAACTTGTTACAGAGATGAACATCTTTGAGCTTAAGTACAACAATGAAGAGCTGAACAAAAAGATGCTTCATGCCTTGGCTGAAAATTGGATGTAGACTGTGTCCATGTTAAAGAATACTATTGATTTAAAGGCAATAGGACTAGACACACTGGTGGTAAAGGTAGAAGCTTTAGAGCTTGATGAAAAGACAAGAAACAAGAGTGTGAAAGCACCTATAGCACCTTATCAATTCAAAGAATTGAAAAATGGTGGAAGTGCATTCATCTCCAATGAAGATGAAGATAACTCTTGTGATGAGAGTGAACATGAAGAAGAAACAAGTTTCTATGCTGCCAAGTCTTCCAAATCAAGTGCTCAAAACAATCAGCAAAGAAAGACCAAAGGAAAAACCAATGAATCCAAAAATAAAAAGAACAACATCAAACAGAACCAGTTACTGTGGTTCTGGAATTAGAAGAATAGAAAGCTGCTTTTGCAGCCTTCAGTTCAAGCTTTCAGGCTTATCTGGGAAGTACTTTGACTCCTGCTCACTTCTATTAACAAGATCTAGAAGACTTCATCCTGATGAGGTAGAAGAGATGGATCTATAATGGCAAATGGCAATGATCACCTATAGAGCCAAGATGTACATGAAAAGGAACAAAGGAATGTCTGTGGGAGGAAGATCAACAAAAATTGGTGTTGACAAGTCCAAAGTAAGATGCTTTAAGTGCAATTTATATGGACACTTTTCGAGGGAGTGCAATAGCAATCAACAACAGTCAACTGACTCAAGACAACCTAGTCAAAGAAGCTTCACACAACCTTAATTAACCAATTCATCCCCACCAACAACAAGCTTCACACAACAGGTATCACTAATGCTAAAGAAACTGGTTTAATTATTTTGCAAGATGGCACTTGTGACTGGAGCATGTATGAGAAGGAAGTGCTTGCAGAGAATCAAGCTTTGATGGCCAACATGGAAAGCAAAGTTCCACCAATGGCCACTGAGGTAAGAGAAAGGTTATGTTCTCCCACTTGCATTGATGAAGTAGAAAGATATAGAATACATGCTCAACAGTAGGCTGATAAAGTAAAAGAAACTCTACTTTTAATGAATCACATGTTAGAGACACAAACTTTATCAAGTCAAAATCAATTCTTACAAAAGGATTTAGATAAACTTTTATCTGAAAATTACAATCTAAAAGCACAAGTTGAGCATTGACTACGTCTTTACTAAGTCTATGTTAGAACATGCATCCACTGAAGTGAAACTGCAAAAATTCCAACTATCATCACAACAGTATGAGAAACTATTGAACTCTCATATTGAGTCAAAGAACAAATCAGGGTTGGGATTTCATGCAGTTGCACCACCAGTAAATGATAACTATATTTCTCTACCTGAGTCCATCACCAATAGTTTATCTAATCACTTTGTGTCTAGTAACATATCTGAGTCAACAGATAAAATAATGATAATGTAACTAATGACAGTGAATCATATGAAACTGATTCATTAGAATCAGGACTTTCAAAACAAAGTCAACCATAATTTGATTATGATAATTGTGATGACTTGGATGAGGATGATGAGCCTAATAATGTTGGTTTGGGTAAGGGTAAAACTATTTTAAATGAATATTCAATCCCCAAAGTTTTGAATGAAATCAAGCTACCTTATCCACCAAAACAAAGAAATCTGCTAAAGACCATCCACACAAGGATTGATCAATTGAATGAGGTATACATGCACTCAACAAACAAAACAATGGAAAGTTAGCAAAAGAACTTCGGAAGATAAGAAGTTCACATCAGCAGATCATCTGCGGAAGAAGTCTTTGAAATCCGCAGAAGTCATATGGAACAAGAAAGAAGCTGCTGAAGCATCATCCAGTAAACACAAAGTTCAGAAAAAGCAAACAATAGATGCTAAACAAGAACCATTTGACATCATGTCAGGTAGAGGTAAGGAATCATCAGCAGCAAAATTTGAAAAGGAGTTGAAGAATCAAAAGAAGGCTTTGAGTAAGAAAAAGACTAAGGTAAAGGCTGCCTCTGATTGTGATGCTGAAGAGAAGTACTGTAAATGGTGTGATATGCACAACCATAGCACAGAAGACTGCTACTTCAGCAGCTATTGCTCAATATGTAACATGAACAATCATATGACATCTGATTGTTACTTCAACAAATATTGTGCAATATGCAACAAACACAATCACTCTACTCAAAATGTTTCTTCAACAAAAAGAACAAAACATAGATCCTCAAGAAGAAGAAAGCAGAGACCTCTGAGTCAGACTCACAATCTTCTGAGGATGATAATTCAAGAGGCCCAAAACAAAAGAAACAACAACACAATCAGAAAGTTAATAAGATAAAGAAAATAGTTGCTGAGGTGCAAATAAAGAAAAAGAAGGAAAAACAACAAGTGCAAAGCAAGACACCTCATAAACGGGTAGCACTTGAGGAAGATGATGACTTCTTTAACCCACTTTGACAAAGGCAATCATGTGCCTCAGTCTAAATCAAAGGATGCAGAAACATTTTCTGGACAATCCATATCATAAACATCAAAGAAGAAGTCTCCAAAAGAAGGAATGACTGACCAAGTCAGTATGAATCAAGATGAAACCACCTCACATCATCACCAAAATCATCCTCACCCAAAACAAAATATAATGAATTAACTGATATCAAAACTAATTTAGAAACTTCAAGGCTCATTCATGAGAAAGTTACTATATTAGATAACAATAGCAAGCCTAAGACCATCAAGGCTGGGTTCCTAGGTCTAATTAAGTTTATTATTTTTGCAGGAACATCCAAGGAGGGCTGACAACAAGTGGTATGTTGACAGTGGCTGTTCCAGACACATGACAGGAAACTGTTCTCTCCTCCATGACTTCAAACATAAAAATGCTTTATATGTAGCATTTGGTGGGGATAAGAAGGGAGGTAAAATCATTGGTGAAGGAATGGTAACCAATGGAGTTTTAAAATTTGAGAAAGTCAATTTTTGTGAAAATTTACAGTTTAATTTACTAAGTGTATCTCAAATCTGTGATCAAACTATACTACTTTCTTTGATAACTCTGATTGCTACATTCTTAAGCTAGGTTTCAAAATTCCAGAAGACTGGATCCTTCTTAAAGCACCAAGAAAAGGCAACACCTATGTGTTGGACATGAACAACACAACATTAACAAGCAAGAAACATGCCTGATTTCTAAATCATCAGGAGATGAAGCACAACTATGGCATAGAAGGATGACTCTTCCAACATGAAAAACATGAATAAATTGGTGAAAATGACTTAGTCATTGGAGTTCAAAGAAAGAATTTCATTGTTCTAATCACTGCTTATCATGCTATAAAGGAAAACAACACAAAGTCTCACACAAGTTCAAAACTATCAACACAAACAAAACACCACTCAAGTTACTACACATGGATCTTTTTGGTCTAACCAATGTATTAAGCATTGGAAAAAGGCAGTACTGTTTGGTGATTGTTGATGATTTCACTAGATTTACTTGGGTCTTTTTCTTAAAACATAAAAGTGAAACATTAGAAATTTTAATGGAGTTTATCACTAAGATATAAAATCAACTTGATCTAAGAATCAAGATTCTAAGAAGTGATAATGAAACTAAATTTGTTAACTATGTTTTAGATTCTTTTTGCACGGACAAAGGCATAGCTAGACAATTCAGTGCACCAAGAACTCCACAATAGAATGGAGTTGCTGAAAGGAGAAATAGAACTCCAATTGAAGCAGCAAGAACAATGCTAGCTGACTCACAGCTGCCAATAACATTTTGGGCAGAAGCAGTGAACACAGCTTGCACTGTTCAAAATAGAACCTTGATTGTCAATGAACATAATAAAACACCCTATGAACTTTTATTTAAAAGAAAACCTTTTATAGGATATCTTAAAGCTCTTGGGTGTCATGTATCTGTATTGAACACAAAATAACAATTAGGGAAGTTTGCTGAAAAGGCCTATGATGGTTTCTTTGTTGGTTATTCATCAACATCTAAATCATTAGAATATACATTCCACATGACAACATGTAGAAGAAACTCCTAATATCATTTGATGAATCCTTATTCCCACAATCCGTGAAAGGATCATCTTGGTTGTTTGATATAGATGCTCTAACTAACTCATTTAACACTAGTTATCTTAATGTGATAGGTGCTATGGATATATGTTATCCTTATGTTCCTCCAAACATGGGTGTACCTTTGACAGCTGATCCACCAAGAGTAGGGCCTACAGAAACACAAAGTAACAATGATCTTGGTACATCAGCTCAAACAAGCAAACAGATTTCTGATGACCTTGAACCATGCACATCAGCAGAAGTGCCATCTACTTCCTTAGATACATCAACTTCCGCAGATGATGTACTGAAATCCCCTAATATTCCAAACATCAGAAAATAACCCAACACCATTGACACATTCAGATATACCTTCTACAGAGGCTGCAACTGATTCTATACCTTCCTCGGAAGGCATACCCATACCTATGGAAACTTATTCAGCTGCACCAGAGCATACTAAGTTAGACTATTTTGTTGACTCACCATCATAATAGACCCCATTCCAACAATATCATAAACCTGGATGCATCCATCCAAGTTCACGATGTACCAACAGTTAGAACATATAAGGATCATCCAATTAACAACATGATTGGTGATCTCAACAGCAGAACTACAAGACAACAAGGGGGAGCAGCCAACATCTGTTTGTTCTCCTTCTTCCTATCACAAGTAGTTCCACCCAACATAACTGAAGCTTTAAAAGACAACAACTGGATTGAAGCAATGCAAGAAGAACTTCAACAATTCAGGAAACAGAAGTGTGGAATCTAGTTGATCTCCCTGAAGACCAATATCCAATTGGAACTTGGTGGTTATTCAAGAATAAACTAGATGATAGAGGAAGAATAATTAGAAACAAAGCAAGGCTAATTTCACAAGGATACACACAAGAAGAAGGTATAGACTATGATGAAGTCTTTGCACCAGTTGCAAGGATTGAGGCAATTAGAGTGTTTTTAGCCTATGCATCATATAGAAGTTCACAGTTTACCAAATAGATGTAAAGTGTGCCTTCTTATATGGTAAAATTGATGAAGAGGTCTATGTTTCTCAACCACCAAGCTTTGAAGATCCTGATTACCCTCATAGGGTGTACAAGCTTGACAAAGCTTTATATGGTCTTCATCAAGCACCAAGGAAATGGTATGAAACATTGTCCAAATTCCTACTGAAACATGGATACAAGAGAGGTACAATTGACCAGACACTCTTCCTTAAACATGAATATCAAGATCTCTTAGTTATTCAAATATATGTTGATGACATCATATTTGGATCAACAAATAAGAGATTATGTGAAGAGTTTGAAGCTTTGATGCAATCTGAGTTTCAGATGAGTTCAATAGGAGAATTAACCTTCTTCCTGGGATACAAGTTCATCAAAAAACAGATGGCATTTTCATCAATCAAGAGAAATATGTGCGTCAAATCCTAAAGAAATACAACCTTGCAGACTCTTCATCATGAAAAACACCAACATCTACCATAGATAAAGTAGTATCAGATCTAACAAGAAAGTCAATTGACCGACGATTATATAAATCATTGATAGGATCATTAATGTACTTAACTGCCAGTAGACTTGACATAATGTTTGCTATGTGTGTGTGTGCTAGGTATCAAGCAGATCCAAAGGTGTCACACTGGAATGCAGTAAAGAGAATCTTTAGATATCTCAAAGGGAGACCAACACTTGGACTCTGGTATCCCAAAGAAGGAGATTTCAAACTATACTCCTATTCAGATAGTGACTTTGGAGGCTGCAACAACAACAGGAAATCGACAACTGGAGGGTGTCAATTCATAGGATCAAGACTTATGTCTTGGCAGTGCAAAAAGCAGAAAAATGTTTCAGTATCCACAGCTGAGGCTGAGTACATAGCTGCTTTAGCTGGTTGCTCACAGTTCTATGGTTACAAAACCATTACTTGACTATGGTTACAATTTTCTTTAAACTCCAATATATATAGATAACTCAGCTGCTATGTTTATCACTGCTAACCCAGTTCAACATAGTAAAACCAAACACATAGAAATCAGATATCATTTCCTGAGAGACTGTTTAGAAAAGGGTCTAATCAAGTTAATCAAAGTGGACACAATAACCAGCTTGCTAATTTATTCACTAAGGCCTTTGATTCAGTTAGATTTAGTTTCTTAATTGAATCCTTAGGCAGGATCAAATTAGAATAAGATCATAATACCAACAACAGATATATGTGTCCATTAATTATAATCATATGAGCAAGACACAAACATTATATAACAAACATCTACATAAGGCAGTTGATACTCTAAGGACATGATAGTAAACTATAATCTGACATATGTTCCTGCTTTCACCTAAATAACTAACTACTGATCAGATGTGTTAGATGTGTGAATAGGTTCAGCCTGAGTGGAAGCTAAGCTATGTCATGCTCAACATAAAGTCAAGATGACTAAGTATGGACAAGTCATTGTGAGGAGTAATCAAGTAAGTCTCATCCGGAAGTGAACAATTACTCACCCATGCACTCTTACTATGTTGTAACACCTTATAACCTCTATCTTTGCGCATCTTGACCCTCTGTTTTGCGTAAGCAAAGACCTGGGTCAATAGGCACCTCTGTTTTACATAAGTAAAGACCTGGTGACCTGATGCAAATCACAAATGTTCCAAAAGGAACAGCTCTGGAAAGAATCCAAAGGATCAACTGTATATTATTCAAAGAGCATAAAAAACATATCAACATTAATAAGATTTCAAAGAAATCTTAAGATAGAGATTATAATCTACGGAACATGGTATAAGTGTGATAAGTGATGAATTGATCACATTCCGGGGACAAACTTACACCCACCTTGTATGATGCATCCATCTTGGTTTGTCCTTAATTCTTACCAAAACATGATAACTAGCATAACATGTCTAACATACACTCTTGTTTGAACGTCTGCGGATTACAATATTTGCAATCTGCACTAGATCAAGTAGACTACAAAATCAGCAAAAATATGCAGGAACGTGCCCGGTTCATAGTATGATCCCTGGTTTATCTTACAATTGCCTGACACAGACCATAATACTTTCTTTTTTCTATGATTATTAGTTAGACACATTACCTGTTGTTTATGCTATTTTCTTATAAATTTCTGATAAATTCATAAGTTTATGATTAATCACAAATTTAGGGGGAGTAGTAAATGCATGAAACTGATTTTAACATACTGATTTGAAGAAAATTAGAACTTGAGCACTAACTTGGCTGCAGGATATCTGAAGCATTCAACTACTTATGCACAATTTCCATGAAGCAATGTCATAAGATCCAACAGTAAAATAACAAATGGATTAACCATGTGTTAATTCATACAGAAAGTTACATCAATTCCCTTCGAAAGATACTTCTGTACCTTCGAAAGATATGGTTAAATGAATTTACTCAGAACCTTCGGAAGAAAATTAACTTCGGAAGATATGGTTAAATTATGGTTAAATTAATTTTTTCTTCGAAGATATGCCAAATTGAATTTTCCTTTGGAAGAAATTAACTTCGGAAGATATGGTTAAATTAATTTTTCCTTCGGATGATATACCAATTGATTTTTCCTTCGGAAGTAAATTAACCTTCGGAAGAAAGGTTTTAGCAGGCTTAACAAATCTTTATGAAATTAACTTTCGGAAGAAAGCAAGATTTATGAAATTAACTTTCAACTTACTTCCGAAGCTAATTCATCAACACTCAAACATCACTTTTGAAAACTTTAAATCAATGGGTGTGAAATAAGGATCACTGGTCCTCCGCAGATGTTCTGCGGAAGATAGAATGAATCTTGATTTCCGTAGATGTTCTACGGAAGGGTCAAAAACATCTCTCTGCCTTGCATGAATATTAATTACTTGTGTAAATATTAATTGTTCTGATAACCTCGGAGGGGTAAAAAGGGTAAATGGGTCCCACGTGATTAGGATAAGGTTAGACAACCTGGAAAAAGTATAAAAAGGCACCTCAACCGTTGGCCTTTCTATTCACTTTCAAAGTACTTTCAACCTAGAAATCCTTTGATCCAAAACCCCTTTCACTTCACCGAAATCGATCAGTTTAAGCTCACAAGTTTCACACTACTTACTTAATCATCCCAGCCATAATGGCAAACAGATTTGTTTAGGATCATAATGTCTGTGCATTTCTAAATCCGGATGTGGATGACGAATGCAGAGACATTATTCGATATCTTAGAAGATCACGACTACATTGTGCGCTTACTGCAGACTCAGTTATATATCTATCACATATGATGGATTTTTGGAAGTTGGCCCGGACAGAGGAAGGGGGAGAAGAGAAAGTAATTTATGAAGCGATCGGCCCTCATCAACTATGAATCGATGAGCAAACTATAAGGAGGGTGTTGGAGTTCGGAGAAGAGGAAGATGGCCACCCTAATGTGTTCAATCATGAATACATCCAGAGGGTGTTTGGCCTGATGGGGTATGATGGTGACTACCACCATGGCGAAATCAAGAAGGGGAGACTGTGCAAGCCCTATCGATTCTTATGCCACACTTATCTGAAGTGTATACCCAACTGGAAGTCTGGGTTGGATAGATTTTCAAGGCATATATCTTCTGGGATCATTGTGATATTCGAGGGAAGAAAATAAAATTACTCGAAGTACATCCTCAACTGCTTGTGTGATCACATACAAGTACAGAAGGAAAACAAGATGTACATGTTCCTTAGATTTCTACAACTCATCATCAACGAGCAACTTCCCAGTGTTGAAAGAAACGGTGATGTCTGTGTACAAACTCATTTGGGAAGATCTCTGCTCAACAAGCTGACTGGGCAACATCAGGGAGGAGATGTAGAGCTCTTTGTCCATGTCCTAGATGAGACTGAGGAAATACCTCAAGAACTACTGTGGGTTGAAGAACCTGAAGAACCAAGTTCACCGGCTGCATCCTTCACACACTCCCAACAACAAGTTCCAGCAGCGGATACACCCAAATCACCTCACCAAGAACCCAACTACCATCACCACCTGTTCACTTGATATCTTCTTCAAGTGAACACACAACCTATCTCTCCCGACAACTCAAAAACAACAATCAATACTGCTTCAACTGAAGTAGTTGGTCAGGATGAGACCCAACCTTCACCTCCACACTCACAAAACTCCCAAAGCTCACATGATACTGGTGCCATCGAGCCCATATCTCCCTACATCACTCAAACACCTCCACTTGCAACTGTACCAACTACCTCTCCTACACCTACTGAACCCATTGATAGCCCAACACCAACCGAGGAACTCAACCTAGATGAGGATGTTTTATGATGCTATCAATGATGATGATACAGAGGAGATCTGTATAGAAGTTGAAAAGGAGAATATGGCTGAGGAAGTTGAACAAGGAGAGGGTACTTACATTGACATCATAGCTTATGATGAGAAGGATTTAAGAGAAGAAGAGATAGATGTAAGCAAAAGCTACTTGGTAGCTGAGTACAATAAACTGATCCTCAAGGGCAATAAGAAATTGGCAAACTGAGGAGAATGAAGGAGGAGTTAAGGGAGAAGGATGAGCTTGTAACTATGAAAGAAGTAACCATCAGCAGCCTGGAAAGGAGGATGGTAAGTCTAAGAGAAGAGAAGGATATGGACAATGAAGTCATGATTCACTTCATGAGCTTCTTGCTGAACAGTCAGAACTTTTAAAAGCCAAAGATAATAAGATTGAGAGGTTGAGGAAGAAGTTGTCTGAAGCGGAATTGAGCAAAGTGATTCAACTATGATCACTTACAGCAGAAAAAGGAAAAACCTAGGGAGAACAACTGATGCTACTGGTGAATCACCAAAAATAATAATAATAGATTCACGAGAGCAGTTAGCCCAAGAGGAACAAAACAAAGAAGACACTGATGCAAAATGGGAGGAGTTGACTAAGGAAGAGCCTCCTAAAGCTGAGGAAGAAGCAAAAGATGATGAGCTGTTATCAACTGAAGACATACTGGAAGAAAGACCTCAATCTGCCATGTTCATGGACCTAATTAACTATGGCTTTCCCTATGACATGGTAGAGAGGATGAACATGTTTGAATTGATTCAAACTTTGAAGGAGTTTGATGCTGTGAGGATGATGCTCCCTGTATGCAACTATGAAACCTTCTCCAAATTCAAAGCAATGGAGAAGATCAGAAAAAGAGTTAGGCCACTATGACACCAAGAAGCTCACCAAGTATAACATGATTTGTTGGCTGTAAAGTCACAATTATGAACAACATGAATTGAAGGGAAGAATAATAGGTGAGCTGAGGAATATGATAGAGTATGTGATGAAGGTTGAATTAGAAACTGGTGTCAAATTCAGAACTGGGGCACCCAATCCTTCCTACCACAGCAAGCAAAAACTTCCCCTGCTAAGCCCATTGTGGTAGAAAGCAAAGATATGTACAAGAGGAAGGAAAGACTGATAAGAGAGCTAAGGGATGTATCCCTAACAAAATTTTCCTTTGGGTACTGCAGTAAGGGAGATAATGGAACAGAAAACACAATGATTCAGTTGTTTGACAACATGACAACTCCAAGATCATAGAAGACAACCAAATCATTGCTTGGAAATATGACTCCGAGTGGGATAGTGCTGTGCTGAAGAGGTCATCTGGATGATTCAATACTTTCCAAGAGTGGAAACACTCCTTGCACTTCCATATGCAGACCTTGCTACTCTGCAAACCATCCCAATCACAACTACCCAATCAGTCCAAGGGGAAGAGACTTCTCTGGACTTGTGGCTAAGCTGAGTCACAAGTTCAAGGGAAATGTGGTCAAACAAGCAAGAGAAGATGCTGAGCATAAGAGAAAGAAGCCAATAAAGAAAGGATCTCATTCCATTCTCTTCTTATTGACATGAGTTTATTCAGAGAATTAGGTATGAAGATCAACTGAAGCATCTGTTAAAGTAATTGAGGGAATCAATTCTCATTCCTATTACAGAATAGGGATATATAGAGAAAACAAAGGAGTTAGTGCTTCAAAGAAATGATATGCAGAAGAAGGGCTTCCAGCATCAGGTTGTTTGATCCAATGGAGATTAATTGTTGCATCAAAGTTACACCTCCTATCTACATGACAACATTTTCCCAAGCTAAATGATGAAACTTCTTAGAATGACCTGTGTTTGTATGTGCATGTAATACAGTGATTGACAAACTTCATGCCAAAGCATACAAAGAAGAAAGTTTGAAGCAGGATAGTTAATTGGATCAGAAATCACCCATCACTGAACTGAGAATTTCTGACCAGGATTATTAGAGGTGGTGTCTAATAATAGTGTTGTTGCAACACTCACCACTAAAGAGGATATCCTGGGACTGAATATAAAACTTTAAAGAGAATGGGTAGAAGACAAAAAGTACAAGTATGAAGATCAGAAAGCTGCTGTAAGCTATTTTAGCACCAAGATTTTGGCAAGAGTGCAAGAGCTAAAAGACCTGAACCCATGATTACTAGAGTCTAAACCTAAGGGGAGTATTGTTAGGTCTAAAACTCATGTATAGGTTTAGATGATGAATCACTCTTGTAATTATTATTTTGATGATATAATATAAAGTTATTGATTACATTTGTGTTTATAGATTGAACAATATAGAATATTGCATCTCATAATATATGTTATAAATATATGTTATAATGTATTTCATAACTTGTGTGAATGTGTGCAGTAAACATCAGACTTGGTAAATTTAGAAAATTGACTAAGTGTTAGAACAAACTGCGGATGAATAAGTATTCTTTCGTAGATGTTCTCAGGAGCATAACTGAAGATTGTACATCCGTAGATCTCCTATGGAAGAACAACTTCAGCTGAACAAGATCAAAAGAACAAGTGAAGCTACTGAAGGAGGATTGCTACTAAACAACAAATTCCTGCGGAAGCACACACGAAGAACAAGCACACACTGAAGAACAGTTGCTACGGAAGGCAAGTTGCTACGAAAGACTAACTACCTGCGGAAGAGTAAATTCCTACGGAAGACTAATTCAACACTTGCATGTTTTCGCATCAAGTAGTCAACAGAAAGTCAACAAGTAATGTGGCAGAAGAACAACATTAATGTCGTTTGATGATGGTTAATATGCATACATTTATTATAGATAATATTGCACTTTTAATAATTTTATATGTCAAACAATATTACTTTGTTGCGTGTTTGAATTGTAGGTTAATGAGCTTACAGACTTTATTTGAGAAGGATACAAAGGATACCGACTACGGGTTGAAAGGTGCTGAAAATAAAGAAAACTGTGCAACTTGCAGGGAGGCCGTAAGCTACGGCCTCAGGCCGTAACTTACGGCCCTGTGCCAAGACCATCTGTGAACCCCGTAAGATAGAAGGTTTGGCCGTCTGGTTGATGGTAGGCCGTAACCTATGGCCTATAGGCCGTAAGTTACGGTCTAACGTGAAATTTTGAGGGTTGTTTCAAATTTCAAAACCTATTTAAACCCTAACATTAGGGTTTCAAAAGGGGACTGGCGTCTAGCCTCCAAGGACGAACAAGGACGATTTTCCACTTTATTTTCCATCATTCCAAGCTTCCAATTCACCAATCCGTCATGAATCATGCTTTCTACATGAGCTTTGAAGATCAATACATAACCATGAGCGGCTAATTCGTTTAGTAGGTTTTTCCGGGTGAAAGATTCTTGTAAGACAATTATTTGTTTTGTTTAATTGAGTTGTTTTTCTATTTGATATTCTAAATTGAAGTCAGTGATTTGAAGTTGTTGAATGTTTGAAATTCTAATTGATTGGTTTAGTTTTCAGTATTATCACTGTCTACTCATAAAATTAGTCTCTTGTAATTGTTTAACAATTATGATCATAATATAGAAATCACTTGTCGTGATTCATCTTAATCGAATAGAACTAATATTGTCTTTGAATCTAAATCCCGAGAATGACTACCCTTTTTAATTAATTGTTATTCATCTTTCATATTACATACTTGTTTTTAAGTCAATCAATCAATCAATCTTTTGAGTTTACATTTATGCAATTTGTCATTCTATTAATTTCACTTCAGTAATCAACCTAGTTGACTTAAACATTAACTATAAATTCCCTGTGATTTGACACCCTACTTCCCTTTACTATTAAGGGTAATAGGCACACTTTATTACTTATTTTTGAACGACCACCGACATCGATCAGCGGTGGAAGAAATATAATTCAAGCAAAGATTCCACGTCACATCAACAACATTATTTAATGTTTTAATTCATTGTAAACCGCGAACTCCTATTCCGATAAATGTGGCAAGGATTCGGATAGCTATAGGAAGTTAGATTAAGTATAGCAACAAGATAGCGAAAGATTAGTAATGTTTTAGGAACAGAATAAGATCTCTATATAATAAGAGATCAAGAACATGTAACAAGAATAAGAAACAATAGAATTCATACAATTCATCAGAATCAATTAGAAAATAGAATAACAATTACAGCAAAACATCAAGAGCAACAGAAGCATTACAATCGATTGATTGTTATCATTGAGCAATCGTGGTTTGTTTATTATATTCATTTGATTGTTCATTATATTGTTTGATCGATTTCTAGTCTGTTAATCTATTAAACAACAAGTTTTGGTAATTCCGCGATCAATACTTGTTAAAATTAAATCTGATAATTCCTGAATGATCCTTGGATTCACAATAACTGATGTGTACTTTCGTAGATTTCCTATGGAAGAACAACTTCAGCTGAACAAATCAAAAGAACAAGTGAAGCTACTGAAGGTTGCCACTGAAGAACAAGGAAAAGAACTCCTGCGAAAGCACAATCACTGAAGAACAAGCAATGAAGATCAAGTGTTGCTGCGGAAGACAAAGTTCCCGCGGAAGAAGAATTCCTACAGAAGACTGTTTAACACTTGTATGATTTCACATCATCAAGTAGTCAACTGAATGTCAACAAGTCAACATGGCAGAACAACAACATTAATGGCGGCGGAAGACATTTAATTCAAGCAGATATTCCATGTCACATCAGCAACATTAGTTTTCAAATTTAATTTATTATAAATCAAGAACTCCTATGCCGATAAACAAGTCAAGGATTCGGATAGCTATAGGAAGTTAACTTAAGTATAGCAACAAGATAGCGAAAGATTAGCAATGTTTTAGGAACAGAATAAGAACATGATCTCTATATAACAAGAGATCAATAACATGTAACAGATACACAGAAACAGAATAACAATTACAGCAAAACATCAATAGCAACAAAGCATTACAATCGATTGATTGTGATTATTGAGCAATTCTTGGTTTGTGCATCATTATATTTACGTTGATTGTTCTATACACTGTTTGATCGATTTCAATTTCAATAATAAATTAAACAGTAAGTATTTATAATTACACAATTAATACTTGTTAAAATCAATCTGATAATTCCTGTATCGATCCTTGGATTAATAGGTGGTATTAGAGCTTGGTGCTCATTGATCTAGATCAATTGATCTATCAGTTTGATTTGTTTAATCGATTTTGTTAAAAAAAGTTGTTGCTTTTCGATATTTAATAAAAATTAATTAACATGAGTAATTCAGTGATTGGTGCGTATCAACCTCCGAAGTTGGAAAATAAATCTGATTTCAAAACTTGGAAAATTAGGTTTAGGAATCATATTAATTATACAGATTCTGATTTATGGGTTTCGATTACTAAAGGACCTTATATTCCACGTGCACCGGATTATAAGGATAATAATCAACCCATAAGTCTGAAAATCTGTCACTTGATGATGCTAAGAAAGTCAAGATCGACTTCAAATCCTATAGTATGCTTACTATGGCTTTGCCTGAAGATCTTTTGATCAGGTGTGAATCATACAAAGCAACACACTCGTTATGGAAAATCCTGCACACGCTGTGTGAAGGAAGTGACGAGATTAGGAGCATTAAAAAGGATACACTTCGCTCCTAATATGAAACTTTTCATCATATTGCAGGTGAATCAGTTCTCAACAACTCCATAGATTTATGCAACTTGTTACAGAGATGAACATCTTTGAACTGAAGTACAGCAACGAGGATTGAACAAAAAGATGCTTCATGCCTTACCAGAAAGCTGGAGACAGACTGTGTCTATGTTCAAAAACTATTGATTTGAAGACAATAGGACTAGACACACTGGTTGCTTAGGTAGAGATTTGGAGCTAGATGAGAAGACCAGAAACAAGAGTGTAAAAGCACCTATAGCGGCGTATCAATTCAAAGAAGTAAAGGGTGTTGGAAGTGCATTCATCTCCAATGAAGATGAAGACAACCCTTGTGTTGAGAGTGACAATGAAGAAGAAACAAGCTTTTATGCTGCCAAGTCTTCCTAATTGACCACTCAAAACAATCAAAACAGAAAGTCTAAAGGAAAATCTGATGACTCCAAGAGCAAAAAGAACAGCAATCAAACCGAACCTATTACTGTGGTTCTGGAATCAGAAGAACATAATGCAGCTTTTGCAGCTTTCAGTTCAAGCTTTCAGGCTTATATGGGAAGTACCCTGACTCTGCTCACTTCTGTCAACAAGATCTTGAAGAATATCACCCTGATGAAGTAGAAGATATGGATCTACAATGGCAAATGGCCATGATTGCCTACAGAGCCAAAATGTACATAAGAGGAACAAGGGACTGTCAGTAGGAGGAAGATCAACTAAAATTGGTGTTGATAAGTCCAAAGTAAGATGCTTTAAGTGCAATCTATATGGATACAATGCAACACACAATCAACAACAAACAAATGACTCGAGACAATCAAGTCAAAGAAGTTTCACACAACCTCAGCTAACCAACTCATCCCCACCATCAACAAACAACTCAGCAGGTATCAATAATTCTAAAGAAACTGGTTTAATTTTTTGCAGGATGGTAATTATGATTGGAGCATGTATGAAAGAAGCACTAGCAGAAAATCAAGCTTTGATGGCTAATATGGAAAACAAAGTTCCACCCATGGCCATAGAGGTAAGATAAAGGTTATGTTCTTCCACTTGTGTTGATGAAGTTGAAAGATATAGAACTCATGCTCAACAGTTGGCTGATAAACTCAAAGAAACTCTACTTTTAAATGAATCACATATAAGAACATAAACTTTATCAAGTCAAAATCAATTCACTACAAAGGATTTAGATAAACATTTGTCTGAAAATTACAATTTGAAAGCACAAGTTGAGCATTTGACTATTTATTTAACTAAGTCTATGTCAGATCATGCACCTACTGAAGTGAAACTTCAAAAATTTCAACTGTCATCACAGCAGTATGAGAAACTGTTAAACTCTCATATTGAGTCAAAGAATAGATCAGGGTTGGATTTCATGTTGTTGCACCATCAGTAAATGATAATTTCACCTTTCTACCAAGTCCATGACTAACAGTCTATCTAATCACTTTGTGTCTAACACCAAATCTGAGTCAAAAGATGAAATAATGAAGAAGTAAATAATGACACTAAATCATATGAAACCGATTCATCTGAATCAGAATTTTCGAAACAAAGTGAAACAGAATTTGATTATGATAATTGTGATGATCTGGATGAGGGTGATGAGCCCAACAATGCTGGTTTAGGTAAGGGTAAAACTGTTGTAAAAGAACAAATAATTCCAAAGTTTTGGATGAAATCAGCTTTCTTATCCACCAAAACAAAGAAAATTGTTAAAGACCATCTACACAAGAATTGGTCAATTGAATGAAGACATTCATGCACTAAACAAACAAAACAACAGCAAATCAGCAAAAAGAGCTACGGAAGAAGAAGTATTCATTTCAACAGATCACCTGCGGAAGAAGTCAGATCAATCCGTAAAGTCCCAGAAAATATTCCCAAACAGCCTCCATAGATGAAATACGGAAGAGAAGCAGTTGCTGAAGCATCATCAATGAACACAGAGTTAAGAACTACAAAAATGAATGCTTATAACAAGAACCCTTTGACATCATGTCAGGTAAATGTAAAGAATCATCAGCTGCTAAATTTGAAAAGAATTGAAAAAGCAAAGAAGGTAATGATAAAGAATAAGACAAAGGTCAAAGCTGAGTCTGACAGTGAAGCTGAGAGAAGTATTGTAAATGGTGTGATATCCACAACCACAACACAAAAGAATGCTACTTCAGCAGCTATTGCTTAATATGTAATATGAACAAGCACATGACCTCTGATTGTTACTTTAACAAATATTGTGCAATATGCAACAAACATAATTATTCCATTCAAGAATACTACTTCAACAAAAGGAACAAAACAAATGTCCTCAAGAAGTACCAAGCAGAGACTACTGTATCAGACTCACAATCTTCTGAGGATGATTATCCAAAAGTCTCAAAACAAAGAAGCTGCAACAAAAGCAGAAAACTTCTAAGATAAAGATAACAGCTGCTGAGGATCAAACAAAGAAAAACAAAGAATAACAACAATTCAAAGTAAGACACCTCACAAAAAGATAGCACTGCAAAAAGATGATGACTTCTTTGATCACTTTAACAAAGGTAATCATGTACCTCAGTCTAAATCAAATGATGTAAAACATTTTCTGAGCACTCCTCAACATCAAGTTCAAAGAAGAAGTCACTGAAAGAAGGGGTGATTGAACAAGTCAGTGTGAATCAAGATGAAAATACCTCAACATCATCATCAAAAGAATCATCCTCACCTAAAGTAAACTTAATGAATCAACTGATACTAAAAATAATTTATAAACATCAAGGCTCATCCATGAGAAAGTAACTATATTAGATAACAATGGCAAGCCCAAGACCATCAAGGCTTGGTCTCCTCATTCTAATTAATTTCATTATGTTTTATAGGAACATCCAAGGAGGGCTGACAACAAGTGGTATGTTGACAGTGGTTGTTCCAGACACATGACAGGAAACTGCTCTCTCCTCCATGACTTCAAACATAAAAATGCTTTCTATGTAGCATTTGGTGGGGATAAGAAGATAGGTAAAATCATTGGTGAAAGAATGGTAACAAATAGAGTTCTCAAATTTGAAAAAGTTAATTTTTGTGGAAATTTACAATTTAATTTGTTAAGTGTCTCTTAAATTTGTGATCAAAATTATACCACAATCGTTGATAACACTAATTGTTACATTCTCAAGCAAGGTTTCCAAATTCTAGAAGACTAGATCCTTCTTAAAGCACCAAGAAAAGGCAACACTTATGTGTTGGATATGAACAACATATCAATAACAAGCAAAGAAACATGCTTGATTTCTAAATCAACAGAAGATGAAGCTCAACTGTGGCATAGAATGATGGCTCACTCTAACATGAAGAAGATGAATAAAATGGTGAAAAATGACTTAGTCATTGGTGTTTCAAAGAAAGAATTCTACTGTTCTAATCACTGCTTATCATGTTATAAAGGAAAACAACACAAAGTATCACATAAATTCAAAACAATTAACACAAACACAACACCACTAAAGCTATTGCACATGGATCTTTTTGGTCCAACCAATGTGTTAAGCATTGGCAAAAGGCAATACTGCCTGGTGATTGTTGATGATTTCACTAGATTTACTTGGGTCTTTTTCTTAAAACATAAAAGTGAAACATCAAAATTTTAATGGAGTTTATCACTAAGATAGAAAACCAACCGGATTTAAGAATCAAGATTTTAAGAAGTGATAATGGAACTAAATTTGTTGAATCAAGATTTTAAGAAGTGATAATGGAACTGAATTTGTTAATTATGTTTTAGACTCCTTTTGCAGGGATAAAGGCATAGCTAGACAACTCAGTGGCACCAAAAACTCCATAACAGAATGGAGTTGCTGAAAGAAGAAATAGAACTCTAATTGAAGCAGCAAGAACAGTGTTAGCTGATTCACAGCTACCAATAACATTTTGGGCTGAAGCAGTGAACACAGCTTGTAATGTTCAAAACAAGACTCTAATAGTCAAAGAACATAATAAAACACCCTATGAAATTTTATTTAAAAGAAAACCTTGTATAGGATATCTTAGAGCTTTTGGGTGTCATGTCTCTGTATTAAACACAAAAGAACAATTAGGAAAGTTTGCTGAAAAGGCATATGATAGTTTCTTTGTTGGTTATTCATCAACATCCAAATCATATAGAGTCTATATTCACATGACAACATTGTGGAAGAAACTCCTAATGTATCTTTTGATGAATCCTTGTTTCAACAGTCTGTAAAAGGATCATCTTAGGTGTTTGATATAGATGCGTTAACTAACTCATTTAACACTGGTTATCTGAATGTGACAGGTGCTGTGGATACATGTTATCCTTATGTTCCTCAAACATGAGTGCACCATTGACAGCTGATCCACCAAGACTAGTTCGTACACATACTCAAAGTAATAATGATCCTGGTCCTTCAGCTCAAACAAGCAAGATATTTCTTATGTCCTTGGAACTTCAACATCACTAGAAGTTCTATCTACTTTAGCAGAAGTCCCTCCCTCCACAAAGGTTCCTTCTATTTTCGTAGATGTTCCCACTTCCACAGATGATTCACTGCAATCCCCTAAAGTTCCAAACCCTTTAGAAAACATCTTAATACCACTGACACATGCAGATAAACCAATTACAAACTTGACAGGTGATCCTTTAACTACTACAGAAGGTATATCCACTTCTGCGAAACTCAAGTCCATGAAGATGATCATTCAGCTGCACAAAAACACCATACTGAGGAGTTAGATTACTTTATTGACTCACCATCACAGCTAACTCCATCTCCAACAACTAACATCATGAACTTGGATTCATCTATCCAAGTTCACAATCTTCCAACAGTTAGGACTCACAAGTATCATCCATTTGACAACATGATTGGTGAACTTAATAGTAGAACTATAAGAAGACAAGGGGGAGCAACCAACATTTGTTCGTTCTCTTGCTTTCTATCACAAGTAGTTCCTCCTAACATAACTGAAGCTTTAAAAGACAAAAGTTGGATTGAAGCAATGCAAGAAAAGCTTCAGCAATTCAGGAAACAGAAGGTCTGGAATCTAGTTGATCTCCCTAAAGGCCAATATCCAATTGGCACTAGATGGTTATTCAAAAACAAGCCAGATGATAGAGGAATAATTGTCAGAAACAAAGCAAGGCTAATTGCATAAGGATATACACAAGAAGAAGGTATAGACTATGATGAAGTCTTTGCACCAGTTGCAAGGATTTAGGCAATCAGAGTGTTTCTAGCCTATGCATCCTATAAGAAGTTCATAGTTTACCAAATGGATGTAAAGTGTATCTTCTTATATGGTAAAATTGATGAAGGGGTCTATGTTTCCCAACCCCCAGGCTTTGTAAACCCTGATTACCCTTACATGGTGTACAAGCTTAAAGCATTGTATGGTCTTCATCAAGCACCAAGGAAATGGTATAAAACAAGGTCTTCAGTCCTACTAAAACATGGCTACAAAAGGGGTAAAATTGATCTGACTCTCTTCCTCAAACATGAACATCAAGATCTCTTAGTTGTCCAAATATATGTTGATGACATCATATTTGGATCATCAAACAAGAGATTGTGTGAAGACTTTAATGCCTTGATGCAATCTGAGTTTCAAATGAGTTTAATGGGAGAATTAACTTTCTTCCTGGGTCTACAAGTTCATCAAAAACTAGATGACATCTTCATTAATCAAGAGAAATATGTGTCACACCCCAATCTTAAGGGCGAAAACGTTGAGATGTAGGGTTAAGATTGTTCATGCCACACAATACTATTTCAAAGTGTAAATATTATTAAAAATCCATTTCATTTCAAACAAAGTCATAACAAAAGTCTCAATTCAAACAAACAAAACATAAGTGAAATTTAATCATCAAGTTTCAAGGCATTTTCTTTATTTTCTCTAGGTCCAATCCTAGATGATTTGTTTCAAGGCATGATCTTTATTTTCTCTAGGTCTAATCCTAGATGATTTCAAGTCTTTAAAAGCAATACTAAGTTTGAGCATTTCCTGAAACATGTTAAAAATATGGTCAACATATAATGTTGGTGAGTTCCCATCGATTGTACATATATATATATATAAACTTTTAAGATGGCAATTCATGTCATAGGTTAAAGGATATGCAAATATAAATGGATAGCAAATGATACAATCAAACCTTGACAAAATATGGCCACAACAAATAATATACGATTAGCTAAGTGTATTAATACGTCATTAGGAGCCGGCAATAACCTCGGCTTTAGCATCAAATAGGCTTGTCAGGCTCATAGATCTATGATGTCGCTAGGCTAGCAATAGTTAATGATTGCGTTTACAAGTGTCTATCACATAATATTTACAAGGTCCCAAATAACCATGACAAAATATAAGATGAATTGCACGTGTGTTACAAGAATACAAACGACTTTACAAGTGTGATTTTAATACGGTTAACATGTTTCACCCCAAAATGTGTGAAATAAAGTAAACGGGTATGGAAACTCACATGATGTATGATGTACTTGAAATAACAAAGGTGGGGTAACTCCAACGACGCCTTCTCAAATTGCCTAACCATGAGTGTTCTAAGATTTAGAATCTAGCCGGTAAGATCAAAAGACGATTCGCGAAGTCTAGGGTTTCAATTGTAATCGGAATTCTTGATAATTTATATATATTATTTAACCTTGTTAAATGAGACGGTATGATTTTACTACTAAAAATATTATAATAATTGGAATAAAATATGAAGAAAATGTAAACATACTTATAAAATAAATTGTTTATTTATTAGTAACGATTTATGAGGTACTTGTTGAAATAATTTGAACATATATATTTCTATTTGATCCCCAAAGATTTTTATACAATTTAAAACCTGTAAGTATGTTTTATAGTAATTTATAACTTTCAAAATAAAATGAAGGATTTAATAAGTTAAAAATTCTAGAGAATTTAAAAGAAAATATTTCCATTTGATTCAAAATAGTTTTTATATAATTTAACAACTTAAAAATATATTTTATACAAATTTTATAACTTCCAAAGTAAAAATAAAAGATTTATTAAGTTAAATTCTTAAAAAATTTAAAAGAAAATATTTTTATTTAGCTTCTAATAAAAATGATTTTTATACTATTTTAATATATTTTAATAATTTCTAAAGTGAAAATAATATAATAAAATGGTTTTCAAAAAAAACATTACAGGTGCCCGGGTTCGAACCCGGGACCTCCTGCCCATCCCCCTTTCACTTTAACCAGTGGGCCAAAGCCCCAATTTCTGTCAACATTCGTTTTCAAAACCCTAAAAACACCTAACCGCAAACACCCCGAATTCCAACATGAACCCTAGAACGATTTTGTTCGAAATTAGGTAAGAATTCATGTGTAATAATCAGAATAAGTTTAGGGCTTCTAATACCCTTGTATAATCGAGTGTTTATATGTATGAATTACCCGATTTGGTTACGGAATTGAGCCGATGGAGTTCGAAAATGGCCGCGGTTGTTCTTGCTTCGAATTCGATGATAGCTTGCAGCTTCGATGAAATTGAGAGTTCTAGAGGTTGAAAGGGGATGATTCAAGCATTAACCCTCTAATTTATACCTTCAATTTGGCCGATTAGATGCCCAACGGTCTAAGTTTAATCTCGAGCGTTACCTTCGATTTAGGTGTATAATTTTGCCGTTTCAGGTGGAATTAATCACACCATTGGTTTCGTAATGATTAAACGAGGGTGTAAGTTCAATTAATTTTTCATTATTGTTGGGTTTTAAAGTGTGGAATGGTTTCGGCTATGATATGGGTCGGTTTTGTGTTCAACGGTTATCATAATCGTATTTACAGTCGAATTAATACACCCCATCGTGTTGGAAACGGATTTGCGAGCTGATTGAGATCGATTTGAGGGTTTATTTTTCCCTTTTTTATTTAAGTAAATTTAATAAACTACCCTTATTCTAATAACACAAAATAAAACCCTACTCCTTATTATTTTCCCCCATCGACCATTCGACCTGCTGAATGTTGATGCTCGACAGCCCCCCCCCTTCGCCCCCCTGTTCACTGCTACTACTCGTCCACTGACCATTGCTGTCGCCCCCTCTTAGTTGTTGCTGCTTGGCTGCTGAAGCCTCTGGTGCGCGACCTCCACCTGATTTTGTGAGGATTTTTTTGTTTTTTTAAGTAAACTACAAGTCTACGATTGATTCTTGAAAATGTTAGTTTTCTAAATTATTTGTTCAAAGTTCAAAGCCTTTAACGTTTTCATTGTTTGACTTAACTTATTTTACTTAATCTGTTTGTTAATTTGTGTATTTAGAATTTAGAAATCAAGAATTTATAATTTGTTTGTTAGTTTAGGTGTTTAGAAATCTAGAATCTATATTTTATTTGACATAATTTGGCTATTTCACTATATTAGTAATTTAGTTCATCATAATTCATAATATGTTATATGTGTGATGCATTGAATATTTTAAAAACACGGACCGCTTTGTTATGAAAAGAAAACCATCAAATGTTGTTTCTTCATCGAATGATGAAGACAAGGAGGCATACTGATTATCCTTTGGTTTATCGTATGTTGAAGTTATCACTTGTCTTACTCGTTGCAACGGCAAGTGTTGAGAGATGTTTTTCTTCAATGAAGCATGTGAAGACGGATTTGCGTAATCGTATGGGTGATGAATATATGAACGACTCGTGTATGGGTGATATTATATTTTTGTTAACATTTTCTATGCAATTTAGTTACATTTCGACCCGACCCGACCCGACCGGACAACCCGAAAATTTTTATATTATCTTGTTACAAAACGAATCACCGAAAAATAGTGACCCCATTGAAAAAAATTCCTGGTTCCGTCACTGCCCATGAATGTTTGAAGATATTCATGGGGTAAGGTTAAATTGTGACAATAATTTCGTCAGTGATCCTTCGCAAATGTTTAATATATACGCTTCCACGACCTTTCTGATTTTCATATTTTTGTTCCCGGTTTCTACATGTCGGTAACATTTGTTGATATCACGTGAAAAATATTATTATTCTCTTACCAACTACAACTCATAAGCTCATAATAGTGAGGTTGGTGGATATGATTGAAATTATTAATTACAAATTGATATTTTAAAATAAGTTTTAATTGAAATTACGTATGAATAATGATTATAAGTAATAAAATAATATTATTATTTTTAAAAATTTTCGTTGTTAAACTTATTTTGTTTTTTTCAAAAAAATAATTTAAACAGTCATTTTGTTCCAATAAAACCATTTTGAAAAATGTTTGTTTTTAAAAAAAAAAATTATTATAATTATGAATTTACTTATTTTGGTTAATTTTAAACTTTGTTTTAAAATATTTATAATACTAAAAAAAGTTTGATGTTTTAGAAAAAATTCATATTTAAAAAAATTGATTGTTAGAAATTATATTTATAAATATATCTTCTTTCTTATTTAATTAAAAAACTATTCTAATCTAAAAAAATTAAATAATATCATTACTAGTTAATGTAATTATTTAAAAGAAGAAAAAAGTGATAAAATTAAAATTAGATGGTTTAGAATTATGTCAAGTGTCCATTTAAAATCTTCTTTTATTATAATAGATAAATATCATATTACGTATGTCCCACTCCGTAACATGCGGGCTATAAAACATTCAATTTATGAAAATCAAATTGTTTTACAAACTTCTTAGTGATACTTTTTTATTTTTTTATCAACCGTGTAATATACAAGCACTAACTTAATTATTTATATAGCAATGCTTTGTTTATATTTTAAATAAAAATTATAATATTTATATAAATGATAAAGTCATTTAGCACTTAAACCTAGTCACCTTTGGTATATGAAGCTCGAACTCATTCACTAAGTATACTAAATTACAATTAACCGATGTGTAATGACATATAGATCCCTGGTCGGTATATAAAAAGAAATTTTTAGTTTTTTTTATAAACGTAAAAATCTACTAAATTACAATTAACCGATGTGTAATGACATAATTACGCTTGTTACAAATTCCACGCAAAACACCCAAACAACTTCAACAATCAATCACAATAACACAACAAGAACGAAAACAAATTAGATTTGAAAGTGATCGATCACACAATTTCAAGCTAGTTCCCTCGGAGAGCAACGGCAGACAACACCACCAAGGCCGCCAAAATGAGCGCTCCTAGGAAGGAACCCACCACTGCACCGCTAACACGTGGGCAGAATTCATCGAACTGCTGGCAAAGCGCGGGCCAGTTGGTGCCGGGGTTTCCATTGTGTGCCAAGTAGACGATGGCAGCAGCCGCGGAGGCGGCCGAAATGGTCAAAGCCAACGCTAACTGAATAACCAAAATAATAATAATAGTATTATTGAAAGAATGTGACAAAGTAAAGATGTTGGCGTAGTTGATTAACATGACAAAATAAGTTTAGGAATTTTTATAACATGTTAGTTTTGACCAGTCAAAGTTATTTTAAACCATTCTACTATTCAATTTAGCTTATTTTAAGGAAAACTTTACTCAAATGTACTCATTTTCACTAATTAAAGTCATCCATTCCATATTACTAAACTATTAATCGTGAAAAATTACCGTGTCTAAAACCAGGAGCAACATCCTAGCACCTACTATATGTGGCCGAACGATGCAAACTATCGAGAAAGGCAAAGATAACACGAGATATGAGCATGTTATCGCGTTTCCTGCCAAGAAAAACCTGCATAAAAAGCTCAAAAAATCATTTTATTAAGTTGTCACATATCATGACCTTTATCAAATAATTAAACATTATTGAGTTATCTTTTCCAAAACAAGTGATCATAACTTACGTAAATGTTGGGAAATCATCATAGCTAACTGAAAACTGGAAAAACCGAGTGAAAAACTGTAGGTCTTGATCAGTGGTACCCATAACCGCAGCCGCACCAAGAGTAGCAGCAATTGCAAGTACTCTTAGAATTAGATCAACAATGCCAACACCTCTCTTCCACCCCGCCGCTGGCGGCACTTGGCCGAGCCTCACGGTGGCTGGCACCGCGACTGGCGGTGCACCCTTCCCTGACTTGGAGGACTTAACCTCCCTCACAGGGATCGCGATATCACCGCTTTCTTTTCCCGAACGACTTGAATCCATTGAGGTAGTTAACTAAGGATATTTGTCAAGTGAACTATATATGCTGTTCTTGAATGTATATGCAAAATGCTTGGATGAAAATATCCTGAAGATGTTGGGGTATATATATGTGTGTATGTATATGTGTTTATGTATGTATTATGTATAAAATGTAGTTGGTGGGTTCGTTTTGGTTGATTAAAGAGTAAGTGAAGTGCTTGTACTTGCATATTATAGAATAAAAGGGGAGTTGTTTACGTTGTTAACTAGTTCCACTTTAAAGAGAACAAAAGGTGGTTGCAATAGAAAGTGGTTATTTTAAAATCATGTATTTATTATATATGGGTCGATTTTAATTGTTTTTATTTATTTATACGATGATAACAAATACACTTTTAAAATATAAACTAAGAAAGAAACATAAAAATACTTCACTTTTAGTACATAAAGACTTTTAAACCGTGTAATTGAAATATATATATATATTATTAAATTTAATTACATGAGTGGTTTATATGGTATGGTCGTACTATTTTTTATTTCAAGCTTTTAAAAATTACACATATGGTCCATATTGTTTATTTTGTTGTAATACTAATATCTTTCACTGATTGACTTCAAACTTATGTTAAGTATTTACCAAATTACTATTATACTGAACTGACATCTCTTTATTAAGAAAGTGAGAAGCTCATCCCAACCCCATCACCTTTCCTCGCTAGTTTCCTTTAACACTATAGTCAGACCACTCAATGCACAATTTAAAAAAAAATTGATGACCGTCGCTAAGTAAAGTAAAAATCTAAATAACCTAGATAGCTAGGGTAAATAGGGTATGTTATCGACAATTAACATCTGGTTAGTAATATAATTTTTGATTGATTATTAAAACAAACGCAAAATTGGATTTGGAGGTTTGAATTAAACTAAATATATATGAACTACCGAAATTAAGAAGCAAGAACACTTAAAAAGCGGACGAGAAATAAACGATCACTTTTGGTTTCAAGTTTGGTTACTTAATTACAAGACTCAATATGCAACAACAATATTTAATAATATACATAGAAATAGCTTATTTTGATCCTAGTATCCTACCACTGACCTAGAGTATGATCCATATATTTACACACTAACCGCTCCAAACCTTAACTAAACAAACTAGAGTGTACTAGGCACAATTGGGTGGTGTACGGTAACCCATCTATCGAATCACCACAAAAATGAATTACACTAAAATGAAATAAAATCTCATGCATTTAATTAAAACACTTTCCAATGTCCAAACCCAACTATTATTCAACTAAGTTGGATTGCAACTTTTAACAAGATGTTTGATGAAGTATTCGTCTAGTTACATAGACATAATACATATTGTTTAAGTAACTAACTTTAATTAACATAACCACTACATATCACAAGAAAAAATACGAACTTAATCATCACAACTCAATAAATATTCAAGTGTCGAATAAATATACAATACATTAAAGTTAAAGGAGGTATCTAAACAGTACTCCTAGTCATGAACTCATGATCATAGAAAACAAACTAGCCGATCATAATAAAAAAGAAAAGATTGTAATTCTTGAAACCCTTGGGCCCTCTTGCTAACCGACTCCAAAACCCTCAAAAAGTCGCTCTATCTTTCGTGGGCTCCCTCTTTATTTCAGCCCTATAGATCTCTCTTTTTTTCCAATCGATGCTAGAGCCCAATTGACTGGATAGTAGCCCACCAATCAAACAAAAGCCCATCTCGTGAAATTAGATTTCAATATTCTCCATCGCATCATCTTGTGTTGTATTAACCTTTGCCCAACAAGTCAACAACATCCATTATTATTACTACCAAGTTGGCAAGTTGCATTCATGTAACACCCGGATATTTTTTTTTAAAAAAAGAAGTATAAAAAAATAAAGGTGAAATAACCCAAGTTGAGGGGTTAAAGTTGTGCAAGAGGCAAACTTTAATATTATTATGTTTAAAAGTAGGTATGGCCGCCCACACTTCTGTTCACCAACTGCCAGATCGCAGAAAGAAGAAAAAGCAGAGTTTTTCCATCTGTTTTCTAGAGAGAAGAAGAAGAAGATCGTCTAGAAGGTAAGATTTTGTGTGTTTTGTTCGGTTTCAGCTGGGTTTTCAGCTTGTAGACCGAGTCTTATGTGTTTTTCTGCGTTCGGTTGGGTGTTTTTGATGTGTTTAGGTGTTTGAACTCCAATTGAACTCCAAGTGCTCTCGAGTTTGGAGGAGTTTTACTCGAAGGCTACTGTAGGTGAGTTCTAGATCCCCGGTTTTTCTGTTTTAAACATGTTTTAGGGCTGAAATGCATGTAAACTGTTATTTTTGAAAATTTCAGTATGTAACCGTATATGTTTCCCCTGTTTTATGTGGGTATGTGTGTTTGTGAATGTTTGACTGAATTACATGGTTGTATGCTTGTTTTATGAGCTTAGTATGCTAGATTTGGGCTAGGATTATGTAAAAATGATGATCGAGAACTGAAAATTTACATAAGTTAGAACTGGTATAGTGCCCATGCGTCTAAGTAACTGCCCATACGCCTAAGTGTTGCTCATGCGCCTAAGTTTCCCATGCGCCCAAGTTTCCCATGCGCCCAAGTACTCATGCGCCTGCATAGTACTCATGCGCCTGCATAGTTCTCATGCGCTTAAGTTTTTGCCCATACGCCTAAGTGTTTGCTTATGCGCCTAAGTTTTCCCATGCGCCCAAGTATCCATGCGCCTGCATAGTGCTCATGCGCCTGCATAGTACCCATGCGCCTAAGTTTTTCCCCATGCGCCCAACTGTTCATGTGCCTGCATAGTGCCCATGCGCCTGCATAGTGCTCATGCGCCTAAGTTGCCTTAGAATTTTTCTGAAATTTTGGGAAAAATGGAAATTTATGATTAAGCTCTGTGATGTTTTGGTGGGTTATGTTTGTGGCCTGTTATTGATGTTCCTTATTACGTATTATTACGTGACTTTACGTGGTATGTTATACTTATGTACGTAAGTAAAATATTACGTAATGAAAATGAAAGATAACGAATGACGAAAATGGAAGTAATGAATGATGGAATCCTTGTCGCGTACCCCGGTACTATGTCGGCTTTTGCTTGACGTGGGGGTTTATTTATAAACCCCGGCACAGTATTGGCTTTTGCATGACATGGGGGTATAGCATATGAGTTGTGAGAAGATCCTTGTCGCGTACCCCGGTACTGTGTCGGCTTTTGCTTGACGTGGGGGTTTACTTATAAACCCCGGTACAGTATCGGCTTTTGCTTGACGTGGGGGTATAGCGTATGGCAGGATCTAGATAACGGTGGAAGATATTAATGAAAGGAAGTACGAATGATGAACGATGATGAAAGGTAATAATTTTTACCAAGATGTACGTATGATGTGTGATCACGAACGAAAGTAAAGGAAAGGTTTTTACTAAAGGTAAAGTATTTTATAAAACTAGAACTCACTCAGCAACGTTGATTTTTATGTATTTTCAGTTGGCAGGTAGTTTGTTGCTGAGGATGGCACGAGGGTGAAGCTACTTGGCGGGCAAGACTGACATCCATCTCATGCAATAATAATGATGTTGTTTTGTAATACAACTAATTGATATTTTGTAATCCTTTAAACAATGATGTATTACTTGGTAAATGTGTTTATTAAAGCATGAAATGGTTTTTAATGAATTATTCCGCTGCAATATTTTAGTTACTTAATAAATTTTAATATGTTTTGATAAATAAGGTTGTGATTGATCAAGTGTGTGGTTTCCGGAAACGAGTGTTACAATCCACATAACAAAAGCCCATCAAACATGAATCTCTCCGAACAGAGTAACAAGTTGCAACTCACACTTTTTCATTTTGAGTGAATTACATTTTTAATACTTTGATTGTACCCTAAATTTATTTTTCATGCGCAAACTATGAAAATAACAAAAAACCATCCTTTATGATTGTATTTTGTCTCATTATGTTATTTTCACTTTTCATCTTTACCTTTTTTGTCCTTTAAGTTTTCCTCAAGTTTCAAAGATAGTCATTTAATTTAGTGAAAAAGACTTAAATTGTGATAATGTACAAACATAAAAGACGTTTTTATTTTTCAGATTAAGAACTAACACTTTGATTATAAGATGAAAATAATTTCCAGGTTTAAAGTTGTAACATGTTGTGTGTTGTTGAACTACAACAAGTTATACGACTGTGTAACCAAAATGTACAAAGTCGCGTGTTTTTATAGGAAGTACACAATTATGCAATTTAGTTTTGTAACATGACGGGATCGTCTGTTTTGTAACAACGTGTTTGTATGAAGTAGAATAGAACATTTCATTCTCTTAATAAAGATCCAATATCCATTCATATACACGAAGTATACATAAATTCAACCGTTTTTAATGTCAAAAATTATTATAAATAGAATAATAATATCTGTGAATTACAATAATAAATGGGAATATGTACTTTTGTCCAAGGTGTTTGGTTTTGGATAACTGTTTCATACATCATGTAAATCACTAACATGACCTCAAAGTACAATTTAAAATTGCAATTTACAGTTTGTAAACTATAGTATACCACTTCTAAACGACAGTTTAAGGTGAGGCTGGTGTATAAAACACAAGATCTGTTTGGTTTCTACAATTGGAGTATGAAATTGAAGTTAATTTTCAGATCTGACTTGCTTGGTTGTTTCTTTGACCGATTCAACGACCTGGTCACTTCAAGCACTCTTTACGCAGTTTGGTGAGACATAAAGGCATCATAAAAGTGACCTCCATGACACCAAAAACATCAGAATACTTGTGGGGTCATAAAATCTTATTAATTATATCAAAATCTGTTGAGCTTGTAACCATCAAATTCAATTGGTGTAAAACGATGTCAGGGATCCGACACTGATTATCGACTCACTTATTTGCCATGAAAACCGAGATACCGTTTCGGTTAAACCTTAACAGTCTCTTGACTTAGGATGGTTTAAAGTACGTGAGTGGGTTCTTAGAAAAGGAACCAAATATGTTAGTATTATATATAAAAGATAATATTGTTTCTATTAGTTTGGTTGATGATGGAATGATAAAGTTGTTACTTTTTTGATAGTTTTGTACGATCACTATGCAATATATTTTCCTACATTGGTGGCGGGAAACAACTTTGAATGGTTTATAAGGGGTTTTCCCTTATGGGTCACCAAAATGATGGTTGGGCCAAGAAAAGGGCTAAGTCCACACGCGCGCCGAGCCGAGACGGAGACCCAAGCGGGCGCGTTTGAGGCGCACTTTGCACTTCGCACGTACGGTTTGATTCTATAAATATGAAGCTTCTGGTTCGAGTTTAAGCATCCCAAAAGCTCTGATACATGTTTATTTACATCTGTTTTCTTTACACGCTTCACATTAATCCGGTTTCATTACTATTGGAACACTGGATTCATTCTGCATTAAATCCTGAATCCTGGGAGTTTATGTTGTAGCTCACAACAAATAGAGCGCGTAAAATCCTTTAAGGACAAGAATACATTCCGTGCAGTTCATCATTCGAAGAACATCGTATAATAGATTGGTTTTATATTGTTGTGTGTCTTTTAATTCGTCCGATAACGGGACACTCTCTTTTTACCTTTCTTATAATCAGTTTCGGTCACGAAAGATCAAACTGATTCGGCCAAAACTTGATAATAATTAATTGATTTCTACTTGGTTTGATTTGTATTTTTAACATTTAGTAGTTCTATTGAGTTTTAAATGGCACTGGTCTCTTAATAGATTTGAAAACATCATCACTAGCATTGGCGACGTTATTACGTACCACCACCGCTATCACTATTGTCGTTGTCAACACCGCTGTTGATGCCATCACAAAGTTTTACAAAACAAACATGAATATTTTATCAATTAAACGTGTCACATGTTGTAATTCCTTTGACATATTTCAGTTTCATCAAACTTCATTTACTTTACCATATAGTATTCAAATTCTATGTTCTTCTGTTGAAATGGTAAGAACCACACTCCCCCCTTAAGTATTGAGTTTGACATATAATAACCCACGTATACGTATGTTTGCTAACCATTACACAGATATCCTAAGCTATGTTTTATGCACAACAAACCAACCTATTCTTAAAAAAAAACTTTTTTTATAAATTATATGTAGTAAAATTATACTCAATTGAAAGACAATAGATCTTCTGATTTTATAGTATAATTTTTTTTAAGTATTAAATTATATAAATTTTAATTGATTTTAAAAAAATCATGAAACTCTATAAAAGTCAATAATATTGACTCATTTCATCACCTCCAAGCTGTATTATACTATTTCTTTTGTACATGACACTTTAATCATTTACACTATTGATTAACAGTTCGGGTGAGGTATTTTAGAACTTCATTAAATAGAGAGATAAAACTTTATTAAAATAGGGGACGTCCTTATAATAAACAAATATTAATTACTTGAGAATTAAAACATATTTTACATCCTTTATTACATATCTATATATGATAGCAACTTACTTTATGAGACATACAAACATAAAACAAAGCTAAACATCAACGGTACTTTACGAGACATACAAACCTTTGCATTAAAATAAAACATATGCCCTAAATTCAAGACCAAATCACGGGATGCCGATGATAGGGACGAAGGGGGCATAATAGCTAGACGGTGCCAATCCCCATTCTCTCGGTAGCGGCAGATCAACGGTCTTCGAGGACCCGACATTCCTCCCGATCGCACTGTTATGGTTCCCACATTTCCCATCATGGGTTTGTGACAAAGGGCAAGATGTATAGAAGCTCAATGGTTGAGATGTGGTGCAGGAGTCAGTCTCATGAGCCCTCATGATGCTAGTGACCATGGTGTTTCTTGAAACATAGAGTTGTTTGGGTCCACCCAAGATCTTGGCTTGACAATTGGGTGATGGTAGTTGGGTCTCAAAGACACCATGCTCATTGGTTGTAGCCATGGCTAAGTTTTTCACTTGGTTACACTTGACTAGTATCTTTATTCCTGTGGGTAGGGTAAGTAAAGAAGTTGTGAGAAGTATGCTTTAATAACTTGTACATTATGCATATTTTTATACAAAGTTTGCATTAACAAAACTTTAATTTGCTATTGTAGTTGTTATAGACAGGATATTACGTATAAGTTAAAAAGATCAAGATCTCAAATCCATATAGGTCTTTTGGAATTCAAAATGAAAGCAACGCATGTACAAGTTCTTAAGAAAAAATATATAAGATTTATGATCATTTTCACATCAGGAAAACGAACCTGCGAGGTCAGAATTAGGTGGACAGTCGAGACATGTAACCGAGCTTTTCAAGAGATAGCACATTGAGAGCTCGATCATCGAAAGAGCCAAAGAGCACAAGATGAGTCTAGTCATGATCATCCTTGCAGCCATTGCTAAACTAAAGCACAAAATATTTTAGATTAAGCGAAATAATAGTATGAGATGTAACTATGGTAAATAGAAAATAGGGTGTACAAATATTTATAAGGAGAATGGTATGATCATAATAAATAAAAAAGGACCCAAAACCAACAAGGGTAGTTGGATTTTCAGATAAATGTAGTGAAGTTATTAACTATAGAACCAACAACTTCTTGTTGCAAAAATTTTCAATTTATTTTCAATAGAAGGTAAAAAAATAATACAAACGAAGAACAATAAGGATTTCTTTTTGTGATATATTTCATGTTTTGGAAGGTTTGCTCGCAAAATGAACATGCTAATAATACTATATTCTGTATTATGTAATACAAATTAATAAATTAATAAGAAGAGGCATTTTTTAACGGCAGATGAGACAAATATCATACATAAAAAGTGAGACAACATTTAAAGTCGCAAAATGTCGTAACATCCATGCGTTTAATGGATTCATATACAAATTAATCAAATGAAACAAACATGAGATAAGGAAAGTGACACAACATTCTGAGCACACAAAATACCGTAACATTCATGCGTTTAATAACAAATTCAACAATATATACAAGTTTATCAGATAATAAGAAATATAAAAAAATATGAAAAGGTTTCAAATACAAAGTGTATGTTTGCTATAAAGTGTGAGAAGACGCAATGAGTCAAAAAAAATCACAAAAAATTATATCTCACAATCCAAATCGAATTTCAAAAAAGTAATTTCGAGCATTTGTTCTCCTAGCCGTCTTCACTAGGAAAAAAAATAAACGAAAAATGAAAAAAATAAAAAAATTAACGTTTTTTTATTGTGTCATTTATGAAATACACAATGACGTCATTGTGTCATTATGAAAGACATAATGACGTCATTGTGTCATAAAAGACACAATGAAATTTTTATTTTAATTTTTTTATTTTTTTTCTGAAAGAGGACGATGAGAGGAACAGAAACTCCGAAGTGCTTTTTTGAAATTCGATTTAGATTGTGAGATATAATTTTTTTGTGACTTTTTTATACTCATTGTGTCTTCTCACACTTTGTAGCAAAAATACACTTTGTGAAATAACCTCATCCAATATATATATATATATATATATATATATATATATATATACATCGTGCGTTGAATAAAAGTAATAATTTATACAAAATAATCAAATGAAACAAACATAGGGTAACACAAGTAAGATTAACACTCTAAATTCTCAAAACACGTAACAAATATTTTATAAATTTAACAATCATTTGGCATTTTCATGTTAAATCAGAATGTTTGTCTCCAACTAGTTTTATTTTTTATTTTTTATTTTTTTAACAACAAGACAAACAAGTTTTATTAACTACAACTAGCAAGATGCTAAAGCAACGGATTACATAAACATATTATGAAAATCACAATTAAACCACAATTTATCATCTACATTCGCTAATTGAGATCTATACTTTATCCACCAATAAGAATTAACTGTTATCTCCTCCATCACCTTTTACACATCCACCTGTAATCACCCAAAAACTTTTTTCTTCAACTAGTTATTATTAAAGTTTAGGAGATGGATAAGTATGAGATTTATACAAGGTTGTATGTCATAGTCACATAATCAAAGGACCATTAGTGCAATAAAAACAAAGCTTAGGGAGTGTTATAATCCATCTGCAAAAAGTAATAACCAATATGCAATTAGCATTAATTAACTCTGATACCTTGACCTGAATTTTGTCTCATAGATTCGAACAGCTTATGTGGGCCTAACCCCCTTGAATTTTGGTTTACTTATCTCTGACTTTTTATATGAAAAATTACCAAAATACACATTTGCTTAAATTAAATTATCAAACTAGACAATAACTTTTATTTTTTTTTTAAAATGGCATAACCGTTGTTGATCCTTGTCATAGGCGCGAAATTCACGTAAATCCTTGCCCACGTGGCAAAAAGTCCTCGGCCAAACCTCGCTTACGTGTCAACAATATATTTTTTTATCTTCTTAGGCGAGGACAAGCCACCTAAGTGAAGAGATGTGATATATCCCTCGCTTGACGGTTCTCTAGAAATGTATCATTAAAAAATTAAAAAGACAGTTTATTGAAAAGTAATACAAAAGTTGATATCCCATTTTCTAGAAATTAAAGTAAGCAAACTTACTGTAAAAAGTTATTGAAAAATGTTTCAAGTGATGGATATTATGTTTTTTAACGGTAAAATCATACGAAAAAGGTTCAAATATAAAGTGTATTTTTGCTACAAAGTGTGAGAAGACACAATGAATCAAAAAAAATCACAAAAAAATTATATCTCACAATCTAAATCGAATTTCATAAAAATAATTCCGAGCGTTTGTACCCCTAGCCCTCCTCACTAAGAAAAAAAATAAACGAAAAATAAAAAAATAAAAAAATTAACGTTTATTTTATTATGTCATTTATGAAAGACACAATGACGTCATTGTGTCATTGTGAAAGACACAATAACGTCATTGTGTCATTATGAAAGACACTAAAAGACACAATGAAGTCATTGTGTCATTATGAAAGACACAATGACGTCATTGTGTCATTATGAAAGACACAATGACGTCATTATGTCATAAAAGACACAATGAAATTTTTTTTATTTTTTTCTGAATGATGACGACGAGAGGAACAGAGACTCCGAAGTACTTTTTTGAAATTCGATTTAGATTGTGTGATATAATTTTTTTGTGATTTTTTTAATCTTATTATGTCTTCTTACACTTTGTAGCAAAAATACATTTAGTATAATAACCTCACCCAAATCATACATCCACTAAATGCACATGTGTTCATAACTGGTGTTGATGTCATTGGATTAATTAAGACTTTGGCCCATGGTTATTAATTATTGAGTTAGTTGTTGGGGTGTGAAAATATGAAACGTGGTGTTGTTTTAGCCTCATCCTTTCGTTGAGTTTTTAATGGCTTCTGATCTGAAGGCCCCATGTTGATATGCTTGCTCTTGTCATAGTTGCATGTTGGAGAGGATTTATACATGCGGTTGAAGTTCTTTTGAAGGTAAACATCAATATTTTCTTAGTTATTATTACAATTGATGTAAATTGCTAGTATTTTTCTAAACTTTATTTAATTTGGCATTTGGAACAAACTAATGAAGTTAATCTTTTTTAGCATGATATGATAATGATTTGGATTCCTTACACTAATTTGTAAAAAAATATTTAATAAAACCTGCAGGACCGTTAAAGTGTACTTAAGCTTGCATTTAGTTAACACACCTAGGAGGATCTTAAGTTCACTTAACAATTCAAATAGGGAACTGTGAACTTTTACTGAAGATACAAGACAAACACAAGTAAAAACAAGAACAAGAACACAAGATAAAGTTTTCAAGGAAGTTGTATATTGCTTCTTTAGTTCTATTATAAGTGTTGTACAAGTATATCTTTGAATACAAGAACCGGAGACTACTTATACCACATCCTACAACCGTCAATATGCAAAAAGACAGTTGGAAGTGACTAATCTAGACAACAAGATCAGCCTAAAGTCAAAAGGCAGATTGTCTTTTGACTAGTGACTATGAAATGTCATAGTTCACTGACTTTCCTATTACAAAAAACCAAAAAGGGACAAAAACAGAAACTTGCAAGCAAAGACCTTATCTACTTTATCATAAAGCATGGAAGTTTCACCAAATGATGATAGTTGGTGAACCACCAGAGCATGCAGCGGACAGTAAGTTGCTTTATGATAAAGTTGATGGAAAATGTATCTTTTCTTTCTCTTCAGAAGAAAATCAGTCTTGTCTTTAAACAGTTTCGGAAGACTTTGTCTTGAGAGCTTCGGAAGACTTCATCTTTTACCTTCGGAAGAGTTGAGTCTTTGGCTTCGGAAGACTTTACACTTAGAGTATTTTCTAAGTTAAGTGTAAAGCTTCCGCAACAGTTTCTTCTGAACTTTGGTTTCGGAAGATTTTACACTTAGTATTTCTCTTGAGTGTGTAAAACTTCCGAAGCTAGTTCTTCTTTGTTCCAAAGTGCATGTTGGAAGACTTGGTTGTTTTGGTATCCTTTGGTTGCATCAGCCTTTTAACTTCAGAAGTTCCTACAAAACCTCACCAAGAAATATAAACACACTTGCCTGCAAATTTAAATATTAGTTACCTCAAAATTGTCTTTAATTTATCAAAAGCACTGAAAATGTGTTTGAAATGTATTGTATGAGTAATATTCTGATGATTACAATGCATAAATCATAATACAATAAGTATTTATGTTAAATACGTCTTTAAGGGGATAGCTTGGTAGCAAAAAGTGTATTTCATAATCAAGTGGTTGTGAGGTTAAATCCTTCGATGTACAGGTTTCGTGAAAATTTTCCTGATAATATGAATTGTTGTTAAAAAAAATTATGCTAAATACAAGTGCTACAAAATGGAAATGCTTTAAAGGATTTTGAGTGGTATTGTTGGAGACCGCACTATAATCGAGGGTGATTGGGATGTGATGATTTCCTTCTAATCCCTTTGATGATTTCCATTAATAAGTTTGTGACTTTCTCTTTTTAACCCTACCTCTTAAGCTCTTAAGTTAAGTAGTGAGATTTTTAAAAGTCAACCAGCCTAGACACCTACTGAAAATCCTTTCATACACTGATTTTATGGTCGCAATCGATCTTCAGACCACCACATTTTTTTGTACGATCACGTTGTACCAGTTTTTGAAAGATTTGGATGGCGGTTTCATTGTCACACATGATCTTCCTACTTTCTTTCGGAGGATAACCTAGTTAGAAGTTTTTGTATCCACAATATTTATGTTAGGCCATGATCTTTTCCTTATAATTCAGCTTCACTACTAGATAGGGCCGTCACATTTTGTTTCTTTCTTCTTCAAGTAATTAAGTTTCCTCCTACTAGAGTAAAAAGTTAACCTTTTATCTCATTTGTCTCGCGCTCGGTTACTTCCGCGTATCCATGGATTTCTAAATGTGCATTAAATTTGAAGAACACCCCATGGCCATTTGTTCCCTTGAGATACCTCAAATTATCTATACATAATATATCAATCATGTGTGTTACTTGAGGTTAATGCATAAATTAACTGACCACCCTAACTGCATAACCTATATGTATACAAGTATGGGAAGGTATATTAGTTCTCTTTCCAATTGTTTATATTTCCCTTTTTCTATTAGCTTTTCTCCTTCCACTATTAAAAGCTTTTGATTTACCATTGTTAAGTATTAGTATGAACATCAAAGGTAATTGAGTCAATCATTTAGTTGACTTTATTAGTTTTTTCCTTCGCTACAAAAGTGTAATAGTGCAAGGGCTTGTTTTGTCATTTTTCCTTTAGTCAAGTGTGCAGAATGTACTTAGTTTGTTAACTCTGATATGATTAGTAGTTAAGAAGTTTAGCAGAGGGTTTTTAACTTCTTACTTGTAATCAGAACACTTGAATACATTGCATTGAATTTCTTTGAGTTCTTGATCTTCTAGTTGTTATTGAATTGTAATTGATAGTTTTGATTTCTGATTGTATCAACAATTGGTATCAGAGCCTTGTAAGCTCGATTGACAGAGAAATCAAAGGAAGATTCAATAAGCAAGTGAAGTCATGGTGTCGACTACGAAATTCGATTTGGAAAAGTTCGATGGGAAGAATGATTTTAGCCTCTGGAGGTTGAAGATGAGGGCGTTATTGGTGCATTAGGGTCTGGTAGATGCCCTAAAAGGCGAGACTGGCCTCCCTGCAACAATGTCGGAGAAAGATAGGAAAGACCTGATGGAGAAGGCGCACTCGGCAATAATCTTGAGTCTGGGAGACGGGGTACTAAGAGAGGTGTCAAAGGAGACCACAGCGGCGAGTCTGTGGGCTAAACTGGAGTCCCTGTACATGAAAAAGTCTTTAGCCAACAGGCTTTACCTAAAGAAGCGCTTATGCACCTTCCAATTAACATCAGGCCGATCATTAGAAGATCATACGGATTTGTTTAATAAACTCATTCTTGATCTTGAAAATATCAAAGTTGATATCAAGGATGAAGATAGGGCCATCATTTTCTTATCATCTCTCCTGCAAACTTATGAACACTTCATAGATACGCTTATGTTTGGCAGAGACTCATTGTTAATGGAAGAAGTCTTGGCATTCAAAGGAATTGCAAAAGAGGGCTGAGATTAAAGAAGACAGTTTTGAAGGGTTTGTTGCAAGGGGAAGACCTGATTATAGGGGAATAAAGCAAAAGAATCTGAGTAGGTCCAAATCCAAGGGTAAATGAAGGTGTTTTGTGTGCAATTCTGATAAGCACCTTAAAAGGGAGCGCCCTGAATGGAAAAGGAAGAAAGTGGAATACTCTAAGGCAAAGGTGTATGGGAACACCTCTCCTGAGAGTTCCATCAAGGGGTATGAGAGCTCAGATGTCTTGGTTGCTTCTAAGAATGAAGATGGCCAAAGGTGGATCCTGGATTCAGGATGTTCCTACCATATGACACCTCACAAGTACTATTTCAAGGATTTGGTGATGCAAGACCATGGAACCGTGCAATTAGGGGATGATAGACCCTGCAGAATCCAAGGTATGGTAATTATGTCATTTAAATTGGACAATGGGCTGGTGATTGACCTAAATAATGTAAGGTTCATACCAGATCTCAAGAGAAATCTTATTTCTCTTGGAATGTTTGAGAGCAATGGATACCATGTTAGTCTCAAGGATGGTAGAGCCAAAGTAATAAAGGGTTCCTTTGTTTTACTTAGTGGGTCAAGTAAGGGAAATAACATCTACTTACTAGATGGGGTTGTTGCCTCTGGTTTAGTTTTAGTTGCAGCAGGTAATAATGACTCACCAGCCCCATATCAGTACTCAGGGTTTAAAAGAGCTGAGTAAGCATCAATTATTAGGGGAGATGAATGAGAATGATGTAAGGTTTTATGAGCATTGTATTCTTGGCAAATCCCATAGGGTGATGTTCAATAGGAGTCACTATAAGACAAATGGTATACTAGATTATGTCCATGCTGACTTATGGGGGGCTGTAAGAACTGCATCACTTGAAGGAGTTAGGAGTCATCATAAGACAAATGGTATACTAGATTATGTCCATGCTGACTTATGGGGGCCTATAAGAACTGCCTCATTTGGAGGAGCCAAGTACTTCTTGTCTCTGGTTGATGACTATTCAAGAAGGGTGTGGGTATTTCCATTAAAAGGGAAAGATGATACCTTTAAGAAATTTAAAGAATGGAAGGTACTTGTTGAAACTCAAACTGAAAGAAAGGTGAAAAAACTAAGGACAGACAATGGGCTTGAATTCTGCAACAAGAGATTTGAGCAGTTCTCCAAAGTTAATGGAATAGAAAGGCATTTAACTGTTGTGGGTACTCCAGAACAATATCGGCTAGTAGAATGCATGAATAGAACCTTGCTTAATAAAGTAAGGTGCATGTTGATTGATTCTGGTTTGCCTAAGCTGTTTTGGGCAGAAGCATTGTCTACAGCAACCTATTTGGTCAATAGGTCACCTTCTTCAGCTATAGGCATGAAGACTCCTATGGAAATATGGTCTAGGAATAGGTCTAGTTATGATCATCTCAGGGTGTTTGGATCTCTTGCTTATGCACATATCAGCCAGGGAAAACTATAGCCCAGGGCTTATAGGGTGAAGGGGTATAAATTTTGAAGATTGGATGATGGCAATCCTAAAGTCATAATTAGCGTAGATGTGACCTTTAGAGAAGGTGTAGTGTATAAAGACACTCTAGGAGAGAAAGACAAAATAGACAACCCTGAAAGTCATCCAGGTGGAGATGTTCATATTGAGGTGGAGATACCTGAAAGTTCAAGTTCAGGCAGAGATAAAGGGGTCAATTTAGGTGGAGAAACAAACTGACAATCTGATGAATACAAATATAGCCAAAGATAGACCTAGAAGGAAAGTTGTACCTCCTTCAAGATACAAATCTTTACAAGATGTTTCAGCCTTTGTGTTTTATGCTGTTGAACAAGAAAGCATGTTTGAACCTTTGTCTTATAATGAAGCAATTAACTCTATTGAAAAGGAGAAGTGGGTAGCTGCTATGAATGAAGAGATTGAGTCTCTTCATAAGAATAAAACATGGGTTATTATTGATAAGCCTAAGGAAAAGAAGCTAGTAGATTACAAATGGCTGTTTAAGATCAAGGACAACATGCCTGGTGAGAAGCCTAGGTATAAGGCAAGATTGGTTGCTAAGGGCTTTACTCAACTTGCAGGCATAGACTATAATGAGATATTCTCACCGGTGGTGAAACACACATCAATCAGGGTAGTGTTGTCACTAGTTGCAATATATGATCTTGAGCTCGACCAATTGGATGTTAAAACTACCTTTTTGCATGGGAATCTAGAAGAGACCATGTATATGAGGCAGCCTCCTGGTTTTGAGGTGGAGCAACAAGAAGATAAGGTCTGTTTGCTCAAGAAGTCCTTGTACGGGTTGAAACAGTCTCCTAGGTAGTGGTATATGAGATCTAATGAGTATGTAGTGACTCATGGATTCAGCAGAAGCAATTATGATATGTTTGTCTATTTCAAAGAATATATGAAGGGGAAATATGTATATCTACTTTTATATGTGGATGATATGTTGTTGGCAAGCAAAGATAGGGGTCAGATTGAAGAGACCAAAAGATTGCTGATGGCTGAGTTTGATACGAAGGACTTGGGGATTGCTAAGAAAATCTTAGGTATCGAGATTCATAGGGATAGAAAGGCAGGAACCTTAAAACTAACTCAAAAAGGATATGTCAAGAAGGTACTCTCAAATTTTGGTATGGATCATTGTAAGAGTGTAGTTACACCTTTGGCAATGCATTTCAAGTTATCTGGGAAGGATACACCTTATTCAGAAGAAGAGAGTGTCAGAGTGCAATCTATTCCTTATGCAAGTGTTGTTAGCAGTTTGATGTACCTCATGGTGTGCACTAGGCCTGATTTAGGATTTGATTCAAGTGTGGTTAGTAGGTATTTGAGTAATCCTGGCAAGCAACATGGGGAAGGGGTCAAATGGATTTGAGATACCTAAATGGTACTCAGAGTGTTGGCCTTATATTTGGACACTCTAATATGCATGATCAATTGGTGTGTGGTTATGTAGATTATGATTTTGCTAAGGATCTAGACAAAGGAAGATCTCTTACTGGATATGTTTTTACAGCACTTGGAGGTACTGTGAGCTGGAAGGCTTCACTTTAACACATAGTGGCTCTTTCTACTACTGAATCCGAGTTTATTGCTTTGACTGAAGCAGTGAAAGAGGCCATTTGGTTGAAAGGATTGGTAACTGAGTTAGGATTATCTGTTAATGATGCTGTGGTGTACTATGATAATCTTGGTGCTATTCAGTTATCAAAGCATAAAGTTTTTCATAGGAGGTCTAAACACATTAATGTTAGATTGCATTTTATAAGGGATATTGTTAACTCTCAGAGGTTAGAGTGGAGCCAGTTAGTTCTGAAGATAATGTTGTTGATATGCTTACCAAGTCTTTACCTGGTTCTAAATTTCTACATTGCTTGGATTTACTGCACATTTCTTAAGACCTTTGATTTCTACTAAGGTGGAGTTTGTTGAGTATTAGTATGAACATCAAAGGTAATTGAGTCAATCATTTAGTTGACTTTATTAGTTTTTTCCATCGCCGCAAAAGTGTAATAGTGCAAGGGCTTGTTTTGTCATTTTTCCTTTAGTCAAGTGTGTAGAATATACTTAGTCTGTTAACTCTGATATGATTAGTAGTTAAGAAGTTTAGCAGAGGGTTTTTAACTTCTTATTTGTAATCAAAACACTTGAATACATTGCATTGAATTTTTTTGAATTCTTGATCTTCTAGTTGTTATTGAATTGTAATGATAGTTTTGATTTCTGATTGTATCAACAACCATCAATGGAATGTTTGCAGGTTTACAACAAGTCATTTCTGTTTAAGCTAACAGATCTAAAACATATTTTTTCTTACTAATAAAGGTTCCTAGTTTAGATCTTAATATTCAAGAAAGTATTCAAGTCTTCACACGTCTTTCATTATGGGTTTTATAAGCAAATTCTTCTTCAGTGTTGCCATCTCTCTCTCATTATTTCCTGTTATGACCATATCATTAACACACACACACACACACACATATATATATATATATAAAGCCTGTCATATGCTTTCCTTTTCGCTTGAAGAATCAGGTATGATCTGAATTGATTTGCTTGTACTTATGTCCTTGCATTATAAGTCTATATTTGCATAACCTTTCTCGGGAAGATTGTTTTAGACCATAGATAGGCTTCTTTAATCAGGATACTTCCTGTGTCTTGAAGCTTTACATGAATCCAAGAGGAGCTTCCATATATATATTTCTTCTTTGAATGTTCGATGTAAGACGACATTTTTTACATCAAATTGAAGTAGTGGCTAGCCTTCATGTGCAGCAATCAAGATGAGGACCCTGATTGTGTTGATTTTAAAGGATATAATCTTGATATGTTTATAATTAAAGGTTTAATTCGAACAAAGTAAAAGATGTCAAGAAGTAAAACCAAAATTTTGATTTAAATAATTAAGAGTTATTTGGAATAGATAATTATTAGTTTATCTAGTTGATTATTTAAATAGTGTTTGAGTTGGATTATGATTAGTTTTTGTCTACTATAAATATAGAATTATGTATTTAGTTTTATAAGTTGAGTTCAATAATATACTAAAAGAGTCAAAGTATGTTCTTGCCGAGAAGAATGTTTCTAAGCATTTAATTCCACATGTCTATATGTTTTGATGGTTTCATCCGGTTTATACTTAATAATATAAAGCTAACGGCACCTCACTAGTTATCTTCCTATGTGGGAGAACACATTTTTTTTCATTTGTTATTTTTTGTCATTTTTAATTAATGCCTTCATCTATGTTTTCATAGCCTCTTTCCAATTACGTGATTCCAAGGACTCAATCAAGCTAGTTGGAATTTCTTCAGAATATAGCGAACAGACAAAGTCCTTAGTTTTTATTTTTTTATTTTTATAAGCTTATTGTTTTGGAAGGACTCCCTTGTTGGCTCTTGGAGGCAACTCATATCGTTTTATTGTTTTGTCAAGAATTGATAGTGTTTTAATTCTTTCATTTCTGATTGTCTCATGATTGTCATGATTAGAAATAGTAATAGAATCATCAGAAGAAATCAAATGATATTTACCGTAGGTTGGAAGGAGTGTGGTTGATCTTTGATACTATGACTGGTTTCTTCTTATGATGGGAAAAACTACAACCAACTTAGTATGTTGAAATATTCCTTCTCCCCCTACCCAATGTGTTGGAAAGTATGATAATACTATGTTTCAAGAAAGTGGCTGATCATATTTGTATGCATATGCTTTTCATGTTTGTATGCATATGCTTTGTGCTCGGATTAAAACACCTATATTCCTTCTGATTCACTCCATAACCAACAAACATTTTTCAAGACAACGATCAAGTTGATTCTTTTCATTATAAGTAGATGGACATATACAGAACAACTAAGATCGATTCATGGTTGTATGATAAGGTCAAAGGTACCTTGTGGGGAACTATTTGAGAAATTAGTTTGGAAAACGGTTGACAAGGTACGTGGCTGTAGCTACAGCTTTAAATAAAAAACTGCTAGGCACTTGGCGTTTAATTAGCAATGCTTGAGTAATTTCAAAAACAAAGGGCAGGGGATCCTATTTGAGAAATTATTCTTACCTGATTTTACTATAAGCTGTGACATCATCTGGGCATTTCACAGGATTTAGGTCTATTCAATTGATCTCGTCCAATATCCCCTACAACGTGATCTAGAGGTTCTCGAGATAGGTATCATTTTCTTTAAATTGTTGGCATTGACATGAAGGTTAAACATTTGCACTTTGTCCTTACTGTTAAATAGAATAATAAACCTTTGGTTATCATATAATGTAATTAGTATAAAGTTGAATTGTATAAATATTTAACCCGATTCTCTTGATTTTGTTACTATTTATACCGGTGATATGCAAAGTTAAACCCTTAAAGAGGGATTTTACAATATTATAACACTCACTGTTGTTGTAATTGACCACCAGAGCGTTCCATAACGACTTTGTTTGTGGGAAAATTCAGTTAGCTAGCATAGGCTCAATGTTTTGTATGAGCCATGAGAACACGACCAAGTCGTCTTGTTCCCACTACTTGTAACCTTCATCACTTCAATCTAGATGGTTTGTGGTTAAGTGCTTCAACATTACTTTTGACTTACCATCTATAGCGACTCAAATCGTTCGGGTTTAAAGTGATGAGTAGTTTGGTCCTAGAACCAAAATACAAGTATCTGATACTATGATACAAGTCACTGAAGAGGTGTTTGAAATGTACGTATTGTATTGGTATATTTTGATGACTAAAATACATGATATAATCACTATTTATAAGATAAATACAAAGGCTACAAAATGGAATTGCTTTAAAGGATTTTAAATGGCATTGTTGGATACCATACTGTATCATAGGTGATGAAGCTAAATTAGGATGTGACTATTTGGTTCCGATCCTTGTGATAATTATCACTTCTTCTCTTTTGAATTTTGATTTAGGTTAACTTCAATAAGAATTTGACAGAGCCGAATGCAACTGACTTTTACAGGTTTGTCCTTCCTAACCTTGCTTTTTCCTTCGCGGCTCCCAGATCTTAGCGCGAAAAAGACTGCCTAATTTCTAGTTATTCTAGCAATTAAAGCCAATGAACCGACTTCACTAGCTTGAAGAAGACAATGGATTTGCAATATAAGGAGTAAAACAGCAGTTGAGCACGTACCAAAGTAACGTCTATATCAATATAAGTTCTATTATTGGAACCCATTCAATTCATCTTTATCCTTGTGTGCCCGGACATTTGTAAGAGCCGGAAACAACATTAAACCTTTTAATGTTGAGAACTAATCTTTTTATATAACTTTATTTTAAATGTTATTTTTACTTTGATTCCAAAAATCTTAGGAGAACCTTACGATTCGTTTAACTTTGTAAGCTAAGTCATTTTGATAATGTAATTTTGTTATTTTTATTTCATAACAATTATCGTCATACTAATTAATTGTTTAATCTTCCTACTCTAATGAAAGAGTATTTAGGAGGGACACATGGCAAAACTATATTTCTCCTCACCAATTTTTTTTCCGTTTCTCTCTCATATTTATTAATCATATTAATTAATAATAATATTATTATTTAATTCTTTTTAGATTAAAATAGTTTTTTAATAAATTAAGAAAGAGATCTTTTACTAATGTTATTTCTAATAAAATAATTTTTCATAAAATTAGAAAAATGTTTAGAACATTAAACTATTTTAAAAATACAAAATATTTTATAATTGGTGTTTCTAAAAAGTAAAATTTTATAAATAAAAAATAATTAAAATTGAGAGTTATAATAAGAAAGTTTTTAGGTATGATATATTTTTTAAAACGTTTGTTTTGAAATAAAAATTTTATTTTATTTATTATAAAAAAGATTTTAATTATATTTCATTTTAGAATATCGATTTATAATTAATAAATTTTCATTATTTTTAATTTCTTTTATTCAATCCGTGTAATACACGGGTTTACTAAAACTAGTTTTATATATAAGCTTATTAATTTGAGGTCCCATTTTTACGACTTACTCATGAGCACCTTAAATCTCATAAACGACTCTAAAAGTAATGTAAAGTAAGCGTAAACTTGCTGCCATATTTCCCTTCTTTCTTTCATAATGCAAGCAAATTATAATATTGAAAAGAAAACAAAGATGCATGCTAATGCTACACGCTTTCTACGTGAGCTAATGGAGTTATGGTATCAATGCATGTATCATGGATGCTAATGCAACAAGAATGCGGGTTCATATAAAAAATCTTTTAAAACTAAAAAGTAAAAAATAATTTCATCCATCAATCTTCTTAATCAATGGTTAAGATTAAATTATATAAAAAAATTTGTTAGATGTGTATCTTAAGAATAACCACTTTTGTTGACTTTTTGTAAGTTCTCCTATTTTTTTAAACGTTGATAACTTTTATGTACGACATTATTTTTTAATAAAAATTACACCAAAACGAGTATGGTATTGTTATATAAAAATATAGTAATTCTTTTTACGTTTTTAAGCTCATATCTCATCATTATGTTTTTAGTACAGTTCATTGAATCGTTTTGTTAATTATTGTGTTTTCTTAAATAGTATTATGTTTTTTTAAAATGATGAATTTAAGAAAAAAATAATGATGGAATAACATTGTTGTTTATCTTTAATATGTATAACACAATAATAAATTAACAACTAATTAATCTAATACATTAAAAACAATGACAAAATAATATAATGTCTTATTATGTCTTTTGATCATTGTTGTGTTATTTAAACATTATAATTTTTAAAAAATACATTGGTGAAATATCATAATTGTATATTTTTAATTGTAAAACATAATGATAGAAAACAACAAGTTTATATAAATCATAAAAAAACAATGACAAAAATAACAAACTGTGTTATCTTCAACTCTATGAGTTTTGAAAAATATATTGGTAAAAGTATATTATTATGTATTTCTAATTGTAAAACACAATGATAGATAACAAGCCTATATAATCTATAGAATTAATAACAAAAATAACACAAAATGATCTAAAACTTAGAACACAATGATTAATATATATAACAAATGATGTAAAATATATAACACAATGAACACATATATGACACAACTAGCTTTAGTTACCCGTGTATTACACGGAAGTGTGAAGATTTAATTATTAAATAACATAAAAATAAAAATAAAATCAAGTGTGTTATAAATTAAATAGGACATAACAACTTTTGATTATAAGGTCACAAATGAGCAAAAACATCCTTATAAATTATATTTGTAGTAACATTAGTAGGCTTATACTTATTATCTAAAGCTAAAAGTTTCAATCCATCTTTACTCTTAACTTATGGCAAGATGATATAAAGCTGATCATGCGTAAAAATATACTATTTTAAGTATAAACCGACACTTGACATAGATTGACCTTAACCTTTGTTTATTGTCATAACGAAATATACAGTCAAAGAAAACTGTCTACTTTTAGACTTAAAAGAAATACTTTGTACAGGTCAAACCGTGAGCTAGATATTGAGTGGGTGTGAGGTTATTAGTATTAAGAAATTAAGATTTGAATAATATACACTGAAAAATTATGTGCAATAATTAGATTAATTTTGAATTATTTTGATCCTGTAATCAAATATAGAGATATAGTATTGAATCGGGTTGGATCGGGCTATAAATGTTCATAATATCCCTGATTAGTTGGTTATTATTATTTATTTAATATTAATTTTAGTAAACCCGTGTATTATACTGGTCGAAAAATAAAATATTAAATATAATAAATATTTATAAAGTACAAAAATCTAAAATAAGATATGATAAAAATTACATATGAGTAATAACTATTAGTAATAAAAAAACGATATCAACTTTTAAATTTTGTTTTAAACTTTTTTTTCAAAAAAAGTTAAATATTTTTTAAAAAACAAACCGTGCTAAAAATATTATTTTAAAATTTTTTTATTATAACTCCTAATTTTAATTATTTTAGTTTATAATAAAATTTACTTTTTAAAAATAATAAACTTAAAATATTTTATATTTTAATAAAAGTTAGATGTTCTAGGAAAAAAAATTAATTGTATAAAAATTGCTTTCTAACAATAACATTAATAAAAAGATATCTTTCTTAATTTATTAAAAAAATAATCTAAAAAAGAATTAAAATTATTTAATATTTTTTAATTTAGGTAATTATTTAAGAGGAGAGAGATGCGGGAAAAATAAATTTAGGGGGCCTAGAAATATACCAAATGTACCCCTAAGTTACTTTTTTAGTATTATATATAGATATAGATGAGCTTACGTATTTTGCACAATGATCAAAATGCTATTTATTTAAAACAATAAAAAGACACGTGTCAAGCCTATAATTTTTTAAACTTTTTAGATTAAATCCTATTTTTAATATAACCCTTCCCCTAAAATAATCATGTAGCTCGATTGCAAAACCAACAAAACCAATTTCTAACGTGAAAACATCACCCAAAAGTTCTCTTTTGTTGGAATTCAAACGAAAAGGAAATTAATTTATCATTCTTAAAGAGTCAAATCCATAGAAAAGCAAAAACTATCGAGAGCCGCACAAGGGACCATCCCTTTCAAAATTCCGGTTGTAGCAAGGTAAAAAGACTAATCATTAACGTTATTTATTTAAAATGTCAGGAAAGCCTATATCTCAAAACTTAACAAATATCATACATTTAAATTAACTAGCAAAACATCCCCGCGCGTTGTGCTGGGAATTTTGCAGCGATTCCAACTATCAATACAAAAATAACAAAACACGTCGTAACGGCTGTCAGTTTGACATAAAATCCAAAGAACATGTATCAAGAAAGATGCATTCTACTATCTATATTAATCTTTCTGATCCTACGGTTTTGCACTTGTAGTGACACCATCACACCCACTCAACCACTTAAAGATGGTGATACTTTGGTCTCTAATGGAGATACTTTTGCCCTTGGGTTCTTTAGCCCCCAAAACTCCACCAACAGATATGTTGGTATCTGGTACAACAAGGTTTCTGAGCAAACTGTAGTTTGGGTTGCCAATCGAGACCGCCCCATCGCAAACGGGTCGGGTGTCCTATCGGTTGATGAAACCGGGAACCTCGTCCTGCACGAAAATGATCAAGGTTTCGTGTTTTGGTCGACCAACGTTACCCGAGTGGCGAATGGTGGTTCTTCGGCTCGGTTGTTGGATTCAGGTAATTTGGTGTTGTTTCAAGGAGTAAACAATGAGGTTTACTCATGGCAAAGCTTTGATCACCCGTCGAATACGCTTCTTCCGGTTATGAAGTTCGGGTTGGATCGAAAAACGGGTTTGAACCGGGTGGTTACATCTTGGAAGTCTAGTGGGAACCCTGGTGTTGGGGATTATTCATATAAAATGGAGTTTGTTGGGTCAACTCAGTTGTTTTTGTATAAAGGTTCGACCCGCGTTTGGCGGACCGGGTCGTGGACGGGTTTAGGGATGAGCGGTGTGCCAGAGATGACGCCAAACTACATCATTAACGCTACTTACGTAAACGACGATAACGAGGTAGTGCTGATTTACGATATACGCAACTCGTCCATTTTATCTAGATTAGTCCTCAACGATTATGGAACCGTCGAGAGGCTAACTTGGAACGAGGCGGATCGTAAGTGGGTCGGGTTCTGGTCGGCCCCAAAAGATCAATGTGATGGCTATAACCATTGTGGTAGTTTTGGCCTTTGTGACCCATATACATATGGCACTTTTGAGTGTGCTTGCCTTCCCGGATACGAACCGCGGTCCCCGCAGGACTGGTTCCTGCGGGACGGTTCGAAAGGGTGTAGGAACAAGGTCGGGACACGGATGTGCGGGGTCGGGGACGGGTTCGTTGAGTTGGCACGAGTGAAGGTGCCCGACACATCGCGGGCACGTGTGAACATGAGTTTGGGGTTAGAGGCGTGTGAAGAGTTGTGCTTGAGGAATTGTACGTGCATGGGGTATGCAAGTGGTGATATTACTAAAGAGGATGCTGATGGAGGTTGTATTACGTGGTATGGGGACATGATTGATATGAGGACGTTTTCAGATGGGGGTCAGTCTTTTTATGTGCGAGTTGATGCAGATGAATTAGGTACGTATTTAATGAATTATATTTTCGGTTTTGAACTTTGATTTTCTGTATTTCTTGAAAATACAAGGATTTTTATTTTAAATTATTACAAGAAAATATAATGTAAATAATATGTTGTTAATTTAATAACTGGTATTTCAAATAAGTAGCAATTATATTACGGTTTTAATTTATAAAGAAGAAAAAAAATATAAAAATGGTTATAGTTAACTTACTAAATAATTATTTTTTTACAAATTAAAGGCAGAAGATGATAACAAACTTTGAAGGGTTTTTCATAAGAATAAGTAAGAACTAGTATTAAGGAGGCTTACGGGTTGCGGCGGAGGCAAAAACCCGTGTTAAGTAGCATCAATGTCAAACCATGTCAACAACCATAAACACTAGAAAAACTCGTATAAAAAGAAAATAAAAAACTTAAAAAACCAAACTGAAACGAAAATAAAATAAAATTAGACGTAATACGTTGAACTACACACGTGAAATGTAAAACATAGAAAACAATAATTAAGTCGATTTAGAGTCTGCGCATTACGATGGTGCCGTTAAACGTGAAAATATAGGCGTAAAAACGTTAAGCCACACAAGTACGTTGCCGCGTGTTAACTCGTAAAATTTAAACCAAAATGAAAAACGCACAACGAAAAATTTGTAAAAAAAAAAGTATGGGGACCAAAGTTGAAAGTGAAAAAGTATTGGGATTAAGTTATAAACGATGTATAACTATGAGGTTAAAAGTAAAAAAAAAAAATAAGATAAAAAAAAACCAAGTGAGTAATTATCAAATATGCCAAAAATACTAGGGGTGTTCAAAAACATCCGAATCCGAAACCGTATCCGAAATATCCGAAAATCAGAAATTCGGATATCCGAAATTTAGGATATCCAAAAATTCGGATATCCGAATTTCGAATATCCGAAATATCGGATTCGGATTCGGATCATGATTTTGAGAATTTTCGGATATTTCGGATATCCGAAATATCCAAAATATTTTTATAAAATTTTAAAAATATTAAATATTAATTAAATATTTCGGATGTTTTTAGATATTTAGGATATTTTAATAAAAAACTTCGAATATCTGAAAAAAATTCAATAAAAACTATTATATTTTATAAAATTTATTAAATAATACAAATTTTTTTTGATTTCGGATTCGGATTCGGATAGTGAAATTCACTATCCGAAATTTTCTGATATCCGAAATTTTCTGATATTCGAATTGAAATTGAACACCCCTAAAAAATACAACTAACAATACAAAAGAAAGTTGAAATTAGTATATAGTTAATTAATTACTCTTGTCGTGACGCTAGCTTTGAGTTTTTACTAATTAAAGTGTTACATATTATGTAAATTATATGCGAGTCTAGACCCATTTGGCATTTGTAACAAGATTGATCTAAATCTTCTACAAACACCTTCAAAGTTTTAATTACATAACAACAACACAAATTTTTAAGTAGTTTACCATTCACACACAAAAATAAAACAGATTTAAGTACTATCTATTTGAAAGGAAATAATAATCTTTGTTTCTCTTGATTGCAAGTGTAATAGAGAGTGATCTCTAATTTCTCTCATGTCATCTCAAATGAACAATTGATCAAATTTTATACTCTCATATAAGACAAACTAAAACTACAATTTAATCTTGTCACGTGATTCTACTGTATCTAATTTTATAATAAACAAAATTAAAAGGCATTTTATTGGTCAAACAAAACAATAATATAGATCCATGACATTAGTTGAACATGGCTGAACCCAGCTTAGGAACCATGACCTAGCAGTCGCAATCGTGTAACACGCACATCAACAGTAGCAATCATAGCCACCGCTCGATACTAAATGTAGTCATTGGAGTCGCAGGTTAGTACCTCGGTAGTAACCGGGACATAGCTCAATATCTCCTAACTAGGTTAGTAGTAACTGAGTAGCTAACCAACTTAGCAGTAACTACAAGTCAGTAGTTCGGTATCAATCAGTTGAATAGATCACTAGTAAACAAGTTGTCAACGAACAATACCACTTATTGATAAGTAGCAACCATCAACTAGCATCCAGCCACGCACCAGTATCAAGTTATTGTTGTTGATGTTGCATGAATAGACGTTCAAAAATACAAAGCCACACACCAATATCAAGTTATTCTTGTGGACATCCAACTTTAAACATTGATATCTCATTTATCTTAGTTTATTATAAACATGGTTGATTCATTACAAAGCTCTCAAATGGTAAACTACAAACCTATAAATAACTCATTATGTAAACAATATATAAATATAACTATTTGTGTCCAAAGTTAGTAAAAACACATTTTACTAAAATTTTCCAACATTTACAACCGAAATTATCATTTTACTATATGAATATATATTTCACTGCATAAATATCATGATATGATATATGGGACCCTATTGACAATGCGGCCGGGAAAAATCCATATGAATCCATTTCTTCTATAAGAGAATTGTCTGTAATGAGATCCTACAAAACTTAATTATATTTCATCTTAATCTAGCTAGGATAATTTTTTACGGTACCACTCTTTATCTTAATTTGTGACTATGATATCAATTGACAATATTTCTTGTGATTGTATTTCAGCAAACTACCGGTCAAAGAGGTCAAGTAAAATCCATAAAAACTTATTTCTGGTCTACGGGATGCCAATGATTGCAACAGTGTTTCTCTTGTGTACCGTCATTTATTGTTACATAAGGAAGAAAAACGGTATGTCAAAATTCATTTATTATTATCCCTGGTTTTTTATTACGTAGCTAGAGAGTTTGAAGTACCACAAAAGTATTTTAGTCTCAAATTAATTCTTACATGATTCAAAAGACACATCTAGGGAAATTCAAATATAGAGAACCTATATATATATGTTAGAATTCTTCTAAGGGTATATGGAATCATGAAAGTGCTGGAACGAAGCCAAACTAGAATATTTAGTTTTTGATTTGGTTTAAACCATTTTTAACTGTTTGCGGCAAAAAGAGTTTTGTCTGAAAAATTGTGTTCAGAATTGTTTTTATTAAGTTTTCATTTTTGTGACAAAGTTCCAAATATTGTCTGATAAAGTAAATTTTGAAAAGCTACATTTTTTTGCAAGTAAAAATTGAATTGAATAGAACATAGTCCAAGGCATTTAGATGCTACATTTTGTTGCAAGTAAAAATTGAGTTGAAGGCAATTCTACCCCACAAAACTTTAACTGGTACGAGTTCATCTAAGAATTGAGTTAATTGGGATCAAACTGTATATACATTTTTTTGGTTTGGGAAGTACATGGTTTTGGTTTGGGCTTTACATGGTTTTGGGTTCGGATATATGCTTCAAGAAGAATGAATTAACCAAAAGGGCATTGTATTTTTTGACATGACTAAGGATTCAAGTTTCATGTATGATAGAGAGAGGTATAGATTTAGACTAAGATTAAAGAATGTCTTACTTAGCCATTTTAAAAAAATCAAAATGCATTAATAAACTAGTTTTCACTATTGATTAATTGTTTAATACAGCCAATCAAAATGAAGGGTTCAGTTCCCAGAATAGCTTGAAAGTTTTGGAAGGGTCTTTCGTGGAGAAGGATATTGGAAAAAATGTTGATCTGGATGTGTTTGATTTGAGCGTAATAGCTGCAGCAACTAATAACTTTTCTTCTTCAAACAAGCTTGGAGAAGGTGGATTTGGCTCGGTTTATAAGGTATCGTCCGACCAATATTGGCAATGATAGTGGTCTTTGCACTTAATATGATTGTTTGTAACTAATAAAGAATGTATCGCTCAGGGTAAGATGCTAGATGGGCAAGAGATTGCTGTCAAAAGATTATCACAAAGTTCAAGTCAAGGGTTGCTAGAATTCAAGAACGAAGTAATGTTGATTGCAAAACTTCAACACAAAAACCTCGTACGACTTTTGGGATATTGTTTCCATAAGGAAGAAAAGATGTTAGTTTACGAATACTTACCCAACAAAGGCTTGGATTCTTTCATATTCGGTTCGTGTTCTTTAACCTACAATCAAGTTATCAAAATCCGACTACTTTATTTTCTAAAGTTCTACAAAGTTTAAATTGTATTTAACAAAATGGTGCTGATCCTAGATCAAGAAAAGGCTTCTCTTTTAGATTGGAAAAAACGACTTCAGATCATTCAAGGAGTTGTTCGTGGACTACTATATCTTCATCATGATTCTAGGCTCAAGATCATTCATAGGGATCTAAAAGCAAGTAATGTTTTGTTAGATACAAATTTAAACCCTAAAATTTCTGATTTCGGAATGGCAAAAATATTTGGAGGGGATGAAGATGAAGCTAAGACGCGTAGAATTGTTGGAACATAGTATGGATCGTTCTTAAATCAATAACAAAAATCAGATTTAATTCTTTCATTTATCTAACGATGACAAAAATGTTTGTAGTGGCTATATGTCTCCGGAGTATGCAATGCAAGGCCTTTTTTCGGTAAAATCTGATGTTTATAGCTTCGGAATTCTAGTCCTGGAGATTATCAGTGGTAGAAAGAACAACAGCTACTACAAGGAGAACTCGGTTAATTTAATCGGACATGTAAGTAACTAGCTATTTATTATATTTTTGTTTATTGATGATAATTTGTAATAAATAAACCAAAACCTTTTTTAGGTTTGGGACTTGTGGAAACAAGATAAAGCGTTAGCGGTAGTTGACTCGTCTTTAGGAGATTCATTCGATGAACATGAAGTTCTTTTATGTATCCATGTCGGGATCTTGTGTGTTCAAGAATTGGCTAGTGATCGACCTACAATGACTGATGTAGCTTTTATGTTGAGTAATCGTGAAACAATGCTTCCTTCTCCGAATCAACCAGCATTTATATTTAGGCAATTGAATTCTGGCAGGGATTCAACACCAGCACCGGCTACTGGTGGTGTTGAGTCCGTCTATGATGAGACCATCACGATCCTTCAAGCTCGGTAATTTCATAGATCGCATATTGGGTCATGCCATGTCCACTTAAACATCATGAGTGAAGTTATGTATGTTTGTAGTTTATCCGATAGTTTGAACAATATGCGTGCAATGGGCTTCAACTTATTTTGGAGTAATGCCACATGCTCCAAAGGTGTCATGAGATTAACAAAACTTGTAAGATGTGTGCATATTGGTAAGTTGATGTTACCTTTAGATTTGTAATAATAAATTTTTTAAAGATTTTTCACAAAAACAAAATAAAATGCACTTCTAAATTGTTGTTACAAAGATCCCTACAACGTGCTAGAACTTGAATCATGCAACAGTGCTTCAAGAAGTATATATTGTCATTGTTCATGGTTCTCAAAAGTGGTCTACCAAGGTGCTAGCCTTGAGGACCACTCTCTAATGATCAAATCAGCACATGAAGATTGAGAGAGAACCCATATGAGATTATCGAGCCATAACCAGTACATCAAATGAAGACTTTACTGATCGAAAGAGAACTCATAATCAAACCGTGAATCGATCAACAAAACACAAAAGACGAATTTCAGCGACAAATATTAACACCACGGACGAAGGTATGATTAACTAGGACCAAGACTAATTTTTAAAAATAAAAGAAAATTTAAAATGCTAGTCTACCAATCTACCATTCAAAATATGTACTATCTTTTTAGTAAAACAAAACAATTTTTATTACATGTTATCTTCTAACAACTATTATGATGTGTATCGTTATTATTAATACCCTTACCTACTATTCATTTCATTCATCTATTATTAACATATAGGATAAATATTATGATGTGTATTGTTATTATCAATCATATTGCGGTATTCAATTGTAAATTTGATAATGAAGGGTTTCTATTTTTAGATTAAAAAATATTTCTTTTCACCAAATTTCTAATATTATTCACATCCTATTAAATTTTTAAATGGAGACATAGCTTGTAAGTTGATATAATAAGATTGTTTATTCTGTCCAACGAAAATCACGTTGATGTTTGGTTGGAAGTCACTTTTACAAATATTTGTTTACATTACTTTCTTCTTTTTAGCATAATGATATGACATGATTGCTATATAGAAATTTACATCACAGATATTATTAGCTAAGTAATATTAATTTAGCAAGTGAAATGAATCGTAGGTTTGTCATGGTTTTATTTTGAAAATAAAGTTTTTGTATTTTTTGTTTTTATTCTTGCTCAAGTTTATAAGAAAGGAGTCTCAGGAGAGACGAGGTCTGTGAGGATTCCGTCGGCTGTAGTCGTTCACCTTTTGGTTTTGCAAGTTATGTTATTAGTAACAGTTAGCATAAACGATCGACTTGAAAATGTATAATGAGTCACTAACAGTTGTTTTGACAGGGTACACGAGTGTTTTTAGCCACGACGACTTCGTTTCTGAGCCCTCTAACATGAAAATATACCGTTATGAAACCCCGCCTCGAAGCGCGATGATACGAGTGTTGTTGGAATAGTGTTTTAAGTGTCTAAACGTTAAATATTACGTATGATTATTCGTTTTTATGCACGTGATTAACTTGAATAGGTTAACTATGAGTTGAAAGTGATTTTGTAGGTAAAACAAGCAAGTTGAAAGCTTGCATGGTAAAACAAGTCAGTGGATAGGTCAAGAAACAAAGATTCAAAGTGCAACAGAAAGGCTTCACTGTAGCCACCGTAGGCTACGCTAGCTCCAAGTAAAAATCAGCAGAATGCATCCCAACGTATGCTACGCTGGCTGGCGTAGCCTACGCCAGGGCAGCCTTGGAAGACCTATAAAACCGTGTTTTTATTATGTTCCACCCACCACTTGCCCACCATTCAACCTAGAACATTTGGAGACGAATTTTGGGAGTTTTTCGGCCATTAGTTCACCGTTCCAACTCTCAAAAACAATATACAATAATTCGGAATGCAAATCAACAACGGTTTTGAAGATCATTTAAGAACGATGAGTGCCTAATCTTCTCGTGATCTACTTCGGGTATTAGGTTTTGTGTGATTAGGTTTTTGTTTATGTTTAACTTTGTTGGGATTAAACTTTAGAACCTGTTAAGTTCTTTCATAAGTTTAACTTGTATTTTGGTTATTTAAACAATGTTTTTGATAACTTTTATTTGAATATCATTTAATCTTCCAAAAATTATATAATTGCAAATTTTGGTTTCTAATTGAATCAGCATTATGTATTAAGACCTATTAAGTTTTGATTATCGATATCACTTAATCATCGTACGTACAGAATCTCTATTAAGGAATTTCCATGAAGTTGAATGAAACAATTATTGAAAACCAAACCTAGATTCGAAGTGGATTACTCTTTCTTATAATCATTTTCTTTACCAAGTTTGATTATTTTCGATTTGTTTTCTTAGTTAATTTGTTAATTATTCAAAAAATCCAATTTTCACAGTCAATAGGTAATAGTTTAATCAATTTAATAATTTGGTTATTTGTTTTTATATAAATCAAAGTACAACACATCGACCACTAATTTCACGAGGATCGACAACCCTACTTACCCTAACTAGTCTAAGGTGAATAGAAACATATAATTTAATATCTTATTTGATTGATACTTCGACATTGATCAAATTTTGTTTACTTGTCTTGTTTTATTTGTTTTTATTTGCGTGTTACGCTTGGTGTTTTCAGTGTGCAGGTGACAGGTTGCATACATACTCGATATTCGGGGTAGGAAATCACCGCTAGTATTCGATCCAGAGATAGAGAAATCAGCAAGGTATAATCGTGTCTTGCATCGATCAGGGTTACCAACTACGTCAATTACACAAGCTATTGATCAAGCAGCTGATAGTTTGTCTGATTCAACTCACATGGATAATCCAAATAACCAACCACCTCAAAATCCAAACCCTCCTCCCAATAACCAAAATCAAAACCCAAATCCACCCCCACCACCAAATAACAACCGCAACAATCAGAATCAACCACCGCCCAATAATAATATGAATCAAAATAACCTCAACCAAGGAAATGACTTTGATAATGTGAGCATGCATAGTGTCCATACGGGTGATGAAGATTATGAGGACGAGTGGAATAACAATGAAGAGCTTTATAATGGTGCAAATTATGATACTTGGGATGGAAATTTTGGTAGAGGTGATGGACACAATGGAAATAACAATTGGGGGAATGATCAATATGGGTGGAATGCACCACCTATCAATCAAGAACGGGGTAGGGCTAATAATAATATCAACCAGCCAAGAAGACATCAAGGAGCTCAAGTACAAGGTGTGGATAGCCATTTCAGACCGACTATTTCTGAAAATTCAAATCCTATTGCACCCCCAAACCTGAGAGGAAGAGCTTTTGACGTACGCCCTCACTATCTCACCATCCTTCCTGCATTTAAGGTACTGCAACAGAAGAACCATATATGCATCTTGCTGAATTTGATGTCATATGCAACACTATTGGCGGAAACCACTTCACACAAGACGAAGTGAGGTTACGATTATTTCAATTTACTTTGAAAGATCGGGCGAAGCAGTGATTCCTTACCTTACCTGACAATAGTATTCATACTTGGCAAGAGATTCAAAGGGTTTTTCTTAAAGAATACTACTCTATGGGAAAGACAAATGATACAAGAGAGGACATTCAATCTTTTCAATAACAAGTGGGTGAGCAATTTCATGAGGCATTTACAAGATTCAAGGAGTTGATTCGCATGTGTCCTCATCATGGTATTGAAATGTGGGAATTGATTAAGGCATTTTCAGATGGACTAACACCAGAAGAAAAGAAATACTTGTATTCTACAAGCAATGGAACATTCTTATCTAATCATGAAGATATGGAATGAGAATTCCTAAAACGAATGTGCAAGAATTCCAAAGCTCAAGCTTCGGCTAGTAGATGGTCAAAGCCCGCTCCGACAAGGTCAACCACCATTGATTATGAGACTAAAGAAAGAACTGCATCTTTGGAAAGACAATTGGCCAAATTAGAACATGCAAGGATTAAAGATGTAGCTTCAGTTGGATTTAATGTATGTAATGAATGTGGTGAACTAGGGCATGCAAGTACAAAGTGTCCATTGCTTTTAGGTCAACAAGAAAAGGTGAATCAAGTATATGGAGAGAGAAAACAATTTGATATGAACTCCAATACTTATCACCCCGGTTTGAGGAATCATCCAAACTTTAAGTATGGAAATGCTTCAAACCAGATGAACACTGATTTTCAAGGCAGTAATCAAGGTGGTCAAGCATATTAGAACTGACCACAAGGGAATTACAATCAAAATGGTTATCAAAGAACCTCATATTCTCAAGGAAACAATCAAAGGTGCTACAACCATGCAGGTCAACAAGTTGGTGGTGCAGAGTCTACAAATGCAAAGTTGGGTGCTTTGATGAACATGATGAAAGAGAATATGAAAGAGAACAATAGAGAAAATGAAATTAGGGACAAGGCTTATGAAGCCTTAAATAAATAAGTGGGTCAACTTGTAGAGGATGTGGCTCAAAATAAAAGGAATCATGGAAAGCTACCAAGTGATACCACGGTCAATCCTCAACATCAAGAAACCAACATAGAAAATATGAGAAATGTTCACATCAATTCGGTTAGTATTCTTCCTGACTCTGAAATTATTGATAATGACTTTACTTATTTTTCATAACAAGTTGCAAATAAGAAAGAGAAAGCCGATACGGTAGAAGAGAGTGACCCAGAAGCACCCATCATTCCAATCAAAGTAGGGAAGTTGAATATTAAAAGAGCAATTTTGGATTATGGAGTAGCTGTTAGTATCTTGCCAGGTATGTTATATGATCAGTATGACTTTGGTCCTTTAGAAGAACTTGACACCACCATGGTGTTAGCTGACTTGACTCAAAAATGTCCTTGAGGGATGGTAAAGAATGTTATAATCAAGTTTGGAGAATTTTACTACCTCGTGGACTTTATGGTACTTGATTATGAACCAATGAGGACAAATGATCAACCGAATGTCATATTGGGTCGACCATTTTTAGCAACTGCCAATGCTCAAATCAATTGTCGGGATGGAACAATTGACATGACTTACGAAACTCGTAGGTTACGTTTTAATGTATTTTCCAAGTCGATTAATTATTTTGTTAATGATAAAATTTTTATGGCAGATATGACTAACGTGTGTGTTCCTATTTATACTTCACATGTAAGCTTGAACATCACTTTTGAGAATGATTTTGAGTATGACAGGGATAAGCATGTGGACTTAAAGGAATTGGTGGATTTAAAAGAAAAGAAAGAGCCAATTATGAAGATGGAAACAAAAGACGAGAAACCTAAAATGAAGAAAAAAGTTGACGATCCACTTGATACTATAAAAGATAGAGTTAAGGCATTAATGTTTGGGCCATAATGCGATCTAGTTAAAGAACTACCGGATCATTTGAAGAATACCAGAGTCAACCATCCTACTCGACCACCATGAGTGGTCAAAGGTACGGTCTGTCTAAAGACCTAAAACTTAGCGCTAATCTGGAGGCAACCCAAAAGTTAATTTTTATGTTTTATGTTTGATGTGTCTGTTTAAGTAGTTTATTTTGGTAATCGTTACGTTTGTGTCTGGGTCAGTTCGGGTTGGAAAAGTTGTTTGTGTTGATTAATTGAATAAATTGATTTGCAAAAAAAAATAATTCACACACTTAACTTAAATACCATACATTGGGGATAATATATTTCAAGTGTGGGGATGAGGGAAAATTTAAAAAAAAAATTATTGTTTTTAAGCAATCCAATCGAACACGAAAACGACAAGCATATCAATTGATTCTTGCCATGTTTGATGTAAGGGTTCTTAGTCATGGTCTAATTCTAAGATAGTAAAAATAATTGTGTTGGTAAAGTTTTTAGAAAAAAAAAATAAGAACTGCCTAGTTAGGGTTAACAGGCTATTGGTGTAATAAAAGCATGCGCACACCGACAACCCTAATTCCTACTTGGCGAGATTTTGAAGCTTACTAGATTGTTAGTTCACATAAAAAATTATTTTAATTGTTGAGTGTAGGCCATATGATTCTTTGTTTAAGAACTTGTGTGATTTGATACATACTGAAACGGTGAATTTGATAAATACACATAGATGATAGAGGCAATCTAGGATTCCTTTTTCTTTTAATACCATTTTTGTGTTTCACCACTTTACCTGAAATTCCCCCTAGTAGCCACTTTCGAGCCTTAAACCGTTTATTTCGACAAACCCAAATCATTAAAACCCAAATCAGTTTTTACCCAATGTGACTTAGTTACCACTGTTGATAACATTCGTATTAGTTTCAGTATTTGATTTCTGGTAATAGTTAGAAAATAAAAAAAATAAAAAAAACAGAAAAGAAATATGCAAATTATTGGTTATGGGTTAAATATGCACCCATGCTTTTGTTTTATTTGAGTAGTAGTTATGTCAATAAGAATGTCAACAATTGGTATTGCCTTGATTTTATATTTTAGCCACATCCACAGCCGAGCATTCCTACCTTAACCTAAGCCCAAAACCCGTAAGTCCTTTTGATGTGTGCATTGTCTATGTGTTACCGTGAAAGTTTGATTGTCACCCAAGCATATGATAACAAAGTTTCATATGTGGACCTTTTGAGTGATATATTGGTTTTCACCAATCCAGAAATAAACTGAGAGGAGTGAAAAATGGTGAGGGGTGTGTTGCATGTCAATAAAAGCCGGAAGCTTGTTAGGTTTAATTAGTAGGATTTTATTTTAAATTATATGTAATATCATTTACTTGCTAACCAAACATGATTATTGTAATTCTGGAATGGGTATGACTTTGGACCATAGCTAAGACATCAAATCATTGTTTGGAGCGAAACTACAATGGGGTCTGTTGATCTTCCGACAGTCCGGCGAACCATATTTTCTCACTAACCGGGTCTGTAATCGAATGGATTTTTTAAATTTCACTCTCAAATAATCATGTAATCAGTAGGAAAAAAAATTATATCAAGATAAATATATCTGATAATGATACAAGTTGAATTTTAATTAGTTTCAAGATTGATCTCAAACATGTTGAACATATCACCAATTTTATGAGTATAATTGTTTTAAACATCACATATCACCACTTTAATGAGTATAATTGCTTCAATACGATTCTTGTTATATATATATAGGCAAATTCACGAGTTTGGGAACCACTTTAACGATTTTTTATGTTAATGAACCAACTCGACCCGATCTAACTCGAACCGGACTGAAAAAATATATATTATATTGCGATAGCCAAATGACCCTTAAAGTTTCCGCCCCCTGTGAAAAACAGTTCTGGATCCGCCACTGCAGATGCATGCTTTTATTCGTATTTTCAACCTTGGAGTAGAACCCTACATTTAGATTTGTTAAAGTATGATTTAAAGCTTGAAGTTTATCTTATTATTTAAGTTATGTTGTATTGATCGCATGAAGAAGAAATAGCTTGACCCACGAGGAGTATGACACTTTGACGCAGTCTAAAACCCGAATTTTATGTTGGATATTAGACACGGTGTATACCGGGTGAAGCGGTTGCATCGGTTTGGAGTCGGAGTTATTTGTTTAGGGTGAGTTGTCTGTCATGGGTGTGAAAGGAAGAGGGATTTGACGGTGGGGAAGGGAGGATGGCTGTGACTTGATCTAGATCAAGGAGAAAAGGGTGATACCATGAAAGTGGTTGATATTCACCATATTCTCATGTCTCTATCAAAGAGAAACAACCTTATATGTAGTACAAGAAAAGAGAATAATTACAGTATTGAGGAAATGATTGACAAAATCAATTATTCTAAATATAAAATATTGACAAATGATACATAATAAACACCAATAATATTGTGTGCAATATTATTGGTTAACACTGATGTGTTTATTGACAAATCTGGTTGTCTTAATTTATAACTTGATCATTGTCAAGAATTGTCACCACACATCGATGATGAGGGTTATCTTGTGACTGGTTGATAACAGTTTTATAGTAGAAGGGATATAACATGGGGACTTTCTATTTATATCATTGTTCATACAATAAAACTAAATTTGTACAATATTCAATATAAAACCACTATGTACGTCCGGCTAAGCTTGCACCTTACCTACTAGTGAGCTAATATCATAACTTTCAACACACTTAACTCAAATTGTATCCGTGTTATGCACAAGATCATTTTCATATACAAAAAAATTATACATTTATACATATCATGGCTTTAAGTTCTTTATTGTCAGGCCAAAGTGCATTTAAGGTCCTACACACTACGATAAGCCTAGGTTATCACTGATATCTAATGCTAGAATCATAATTAAACGCGCTCAATCTTAAAAGAAACCTTTCTCATCGATCTACGGATTCTACTTGGTCAATCGCTACCTCGGAAACACTTCAAAGATACCTCTAAGATGTATTTCTTAAGTCGGAACGGTGTTGGTGTGTGTAAATGTGTATATGTTTCTTCGATGAGAGTTTTAAAGAGTTGAGTATTTAATTTATGAAAATGATTGTTACTGTAACACAAATACATACTAATGTAAGGGTGATTTACATGTGCTAATGATATTTAATGATATACTTTTAACCTTTAATTTATATTTAGATTGTTCGTATTTGGTGTTTAAATATTTTAAGTGATAATAAGCTAAGATATATATTTAAATAATGTTGATACTCGCGAGTGAAATAAAATATATAAAACTAAACGTATATTTGAATGAAAGTCTAAATAGTAAATATCATATAACTAACGTTGATCTAGTAATGATGTTTTAATATATTAATGCAGATCAAATGTACAAAGTCAGGTCATGCATTAATTAATCAAGAAGGCAAAAATCATTTAAAATGAATTACATCAACAAAACTATTCACTGGGCTTACGTGGAAGAAATTTTGGATTAATATGGGCTACAAGTTTAATATAAGCAAAGCCACCCTTTGGGCTAAATGAAGTTAGGTGGCCCAATTGAGAGCAAGAAAACAAACACGCAAAAGATATTCGGTTATGAGTGTGATTGGCTAAACCTCCCGTGATCATTTTCTGAGTGTAAAGTTAGTGATAGAGTTGTTTTTAACTTGGTTTTTATCTATTATAGACTTAAACTTTGATTGCTTAAACATCCCTTATTGTTTATGTGTTTGTTTGTTCTCATTGATTATAATTAGTCTAATTGATTAATCATCGAATTATTAGTTTTTATATTATTAATCATTGATGATTAATTAGGGTATTGTCATAATTGATGTTTATTAATGACATTACCAGGTTTTGGTTTTAGTTAGTCCAACTATCTAATTTACATAGCCCGTTATCAAATTCGTAATCATGTTTCAACAGATTAGTAATGTAGTTAAATAATCAAGCGAATCGTGTAACGCTAATCACATGCTCCCGTGGATACGATACCTGACTTATCTAGGATTAATGCTAGTTGATAATCAATAATTCGGATTATTTAAATCTATTATTTCTCTTTTTTTTCATGAGCACGTTAGAGTGTATTTTTTTAGTCTGGTCCAACACTAAAACTATAAATACATAATTAATGATTTCACTCTAGCAAAATACATCACACCTATATAAACTAAAAATATTAACTTGGGATTAATTAAGCTAACGGATCGCAAACAACACAATGTGAAACTGATATATCACACAGTGTAGTTGGACAACCAGATGATACGTCAAACCAAAGGTTTTACACTTGTACATAGTTTTATGTTTTGGTTATACGAACCACACATGAAGTATTTAACCCTATTTTCTCGACACCACCACGTTATCAATTATCATATAAGGATCTTCATTCCCTCTAAATAGATTCAAACAATCCATCCGCCCATCATGTATTTTATTTATAAAATAAACTTCAAACTTTGAATTATACGTTTAAGAAATCTAAACGTAGGGTTCTAGTCCAAGGTTGAACATATGAACAAACACATCCATCTGCGTAGGCGTAAGGCATGCTCTTCATTTTTTAATCGATGGGTTTAAGTCATTTGAAACATATGAAATGGATTTAAATTGAAGTAGAATATAAGTAAATTATTTATGTTCAGAAAAGAATACGTTAAAAGTATATTAATAAGGCTAGATGTAGATAGCCATATTATTCCTATCGTTTAATGTTTAGCACTTAGTGATTAACTTTTAGCTTGATTGTAATTTGCTCTTTATATAAAGCAGACCCTAGTTTAACAATATTTGGCTGATTTGGTAGTAATTCCTGTGCAAAGTCGATTCGTTGTTCCAACATTGTTGTATTTAGCAATCCGGGTTTCTAATGCGATCTCTCCTCCAAGTTTTGTGATGTAGATTCCATTTCGATTCCAATGTATCACCCAATTTATGGGTGATGGATACAACTTTTGACCGATCCATATAAAAACAATTATGATATCACAAGATCTTTGGGAACTTGTGTGATGACGGGGTACAGTGGGCGATAAAGGGATAATAGAAAGAGACATGCAAAGGCTCTTTCGATGCATTTTTTATACGTGTTATTATATATTTATTAAGTTAAAAATACATTCATATTATTATAAAACATATCCCTTTGATAGGTTTGCGTATTTTATAGATTTAAAGAGACAACGAGGTAAAGGGGCCCAAAAAGATGTTTAGTAGTGAAAATAACATTTACCGATAATTAATTAGACAGATTAATTCACTCAAACGTGTGAATTAAGGGCTAAATTCTTAGTGGTCAACGTCTTGAAAAGTGAAAACGTGAGAGTTGGCAAGTGATCTGTGAATCTGTTATTATGTTGAGACTTGAGAGAGGTTTATGATTGATGGGCTTTTGTTATGTTGATGAACTTAATAATAAATAGATATTATAGGGTAAAAAATTAACACAAGATGGTGAGCTCGAGCCTCGAGAGTCGAGACTAGGGCTGCAAACGAACTGAACGTTCAGCGAACAGTTCGTGAACCGTTCGGCGGGAAGTTCGTTTATGTTCGTTCGTTTAGTAAATGAACGAACACGAACAAGAAAATTTCGTTCGTTTAGTTAAACGAACGAACATGAACACAAGCCGCGTTCGTTCATTTATGTTCGTGAACGTTCGATAATGTGTTCGTTTATGTTCGTTAATGTCCGTTCGTTAACGTTCGATAATGTGTTCGTTTATGTTCGTTTATGTGTTCATTTATATTCTTAATTGATTATTATATCAAGCATTTTTTTTATATTTATGTTAAGTACTTATTTATTTTTGATTGATTTTGTGTAATGTTTGTAATAAAAATGTAAATTTTATTCTAAAATAAATTTATAATCAGTTGTATCTGTTTGTGTTTATGAACTTTTTTGTGTTCGTCATGTTCATGGACAGTTGTTTGTGTTCGTTTGCTTTTGTTTGTGTTCATTTGCATTCGGTAAGTGTTCATGAACAGTTCATGAACATGTTCATTTTCTTAATGAACGAACATGAACAAATGATCTCGTTCGGTAAGTGTTCGTGAACTGTTCATGAACACGTTTATTTCTTAACGAACGAACACGAACAAGGCCTTGTTCGTATTCGTTCGGTTCGTTTGCAGCCCTAATCCAGACTATTGTAATCTAACTTCCCCAAATGGGCTTTTGTTTGATTAGTGGGCTACACTTAAAATTAATTGGGCTTTAGCATGGAGAAAAGAAAGACAAGGCCCATAGGGCTGAACTGAAAAGGGGGTTAGATGAAAAAATATATGTCATTTCATGGTGTCAACTGTCAAGGATGGTAGATGAAAAAATATATATGTTAGAAGATCTCGCATGCGGCATGACATGTTTGATCTACTTTCTCATTCTTGAAATTTTTTGTGTAATTTGTGTTGGTGGGCCCTAGCATTTTGCTAGTGGATTCTTTTAGTAAAAATATCGTTCAGAAAAAAGGGGGTCTTAACATCTCATAATTTTTGTTTCTTTGTAATTATGGTTGAGTAGTTGGCTTCTCATGATAACGATTGTGACTACTATTTGATTATCATGTTTAACTTCAATGTAAATAAAATTGAATTTGTACTCTAACTAATTTATGGTATTATTTATAATCAATATTATTCAGTTACTTTTTTTATATTTAACGGTATAAGTGACTCGTTTGAAATATATAATTAACTAATCGTAAGCCCTTTTCTTGTAGCGAGACCATAAAACAACGTCAAATAGTACCAATGACACACTATCGTAGATATCCACCAACATCGAAAAACTTGTATTAAAAAGAAATAAAAAACAAAAAATAAAATAAAACCGCAACGAAAAAGTTGAGATTTTCCCCTACGCTACGCGGTGGGAGTCTTGTCATTATCCTTCGTACTACCCAGTGTTAGTGCTTTCGTTATCACCACGGCTTATCGAAAACCATACAATCAAACACCGAAATCTTTAAATCGTGGTGGTAGCGTTAAACCATGGAAAATAGTAATTAATTTTAACAATTTTAGAATAATATTTTTTAATATTTCTAGAACCGATCTTCCGCCGAGTTCCTTCCTTCGTAGTAAAATCTGATGCTATGCCACATTTTATAAAATAATTCTAAGATTTTAATTAAAAACTGTTTTTTTCAATGGGGAACCGCTCAAAAGGAAAAGACATTTTTTTTCACAACATTAATCCTCAAAAAAATAACTCTTTCAAAAAAAACCCCACCAAAAATAGCACCAAAAAACCGTCCCAAATAACTAACAAACCTCCCAAAATATACAAAACCAACCGCCTCAAAAAATTAGTACAAAATATACACCCGATATGCACAAAAGCTGGTAATTAGAATATGTTAAATCTAATAAAAGTAATAAAAGATAATTTTGTCACCTTAAACTCTTAAAAATAATGTAAAACGACAAGATCGTCATTCTCAAGTGTATTATAATATTATACACCCAATATATATATATATATATATATATATATATATATATATATATTATATATATATATATATATATATATATATATATATATATATATATATATATATATATTTAGGTTTTTTCAGGACTGCTATTAAAATGAGAACTCGTAGAACTTTTATTAACCATTGATTATATTAATCTATGGTTGAGATTAAAAAAAGGGTAATATTGTAAATTAATATATCAATTTATTTTGGTAATTAAAGCATTAAAGGTATATTAGTAAAATGAGACCATTAATGTTTTTGAAAACCCCTAAAAATAGAGAAGATTCTGTATCTTACTCATTCTCTCACCTTCATTCTAGATTTTATTAGCTAAAAACCCATTTACACATATATAAATCAGATCATATAAATTATATGCATCGAATTATCAAATTATATAATTTACATAAGTTACATATATGTAAAATAACACCTAGATCACATTGGTGCCTGTAACAAATCTACAACAAGCAATGTATATTAATTTAAATATACGATAACAGGTTACATATATGTCATTTTCGTGGATGTTGTACGAACTTAAGCGATATACATATATATAAATTGGTGTGCTTTGAAAGACATTTCTTAACATTATGGAGTTCACATACATGTAAGTTAGTGTATCAAATGTGTATGTAACTAGAATTATACAACCAAACTGAAAACAATAACCGTAATCATATTGATATAGATGTGATTTACATATACGTGATCAAATGTTCAACGTATCATTACGTAGAAGTAGACAAGTTTACATCTAGGCTTATGTATACGTAAAAAAGTTTGCATATAGGTTTACGTATACGTAAGTCTATATACATATATGTAAGCGGTCTAACTTTATAATTTTTGAAATTTTCTAAATAATCAATACCAAAGTCATACATCAAGAAAGAAACCAAATAGTATTATCCATAGGATAGTTTCACCAACGACATCATCTTCATCGTCATGCTCATCTTTAAAAGAATGAAAAACAAATCTTAATAAAACACACTAAATGTGTGTTTTAGACTCTTAGAGATCACCCAAAACATGTATGATTTTAAGTATTTTATTCTCATATATTTTTATGATATTCAATCTTGTTTTCATCTTGAATCTTGTGAAAAGAACACATAATGTTTCAATCGTAATCTTCTACCAGGGGAATTGGGTTTGTTGTTCATTAATGAAACCATCAGCCACAAGACTTAACAAAGATTAAACATAAAAAATTAGTACTTGATTGCAGGAGGTATCCCAAACATCAAAACTGAAACCCTTTACATGATCATCGTCATCTTCATCAATGCCATCATCTTCATTGTCTTCGTCATCTCACCTTCGGTTCATCTTCATCATCGTCATTTTCGTCTTCTAACTGTGTGCGACATCATCATTTTCATCTTCGTCATTTTTAATCTTCTAGTCGTGCGCAACTGATTTTAATTGTTTCTGTTAGAAGATGAGGATTTGAAGGGTTCATAATATGGTCTATTGGTTTTGTTTAAAGATGAAGATTCAACGTAAATGAATCCAAATCTTTTGGGATTGTAATCTAGTCAAATTTTATATTGAAACTACCTTAATTAAAGGAATTAAAAATAAAAAAAACAACTATTAAATAAATATAAAATTATTTTTTACCTTTTAGAATATATTAAATAAGTAATAAAAACTATATCAATCAATGGCTAGAATAAGTTTTCACAGTTCTCACGATCTTTAAAAGTCCTGAAAAGATCCTGACATTATATATATGTGTGTTAGTATTCTACTAACAGAAGCATAAATGTATTTTTTTTAATAGTTAAAAGAAATTGATAAGAACATAAAACTATAGACTGAAAAATCCAAATTAAAACTATTGAAGTCTAATAGTTATTTTAATCAAATCAAACGAAAACCTTATATTACCTTAACCTTTAAGTTTTAAACCCAAATCAACTTGACAACACATCCTTAATTACTTTAACAAACGTCATAATCATGAACATTTGAAGTTTACAAAGTCATGAAAGTGATGGCTCCCAAATCATCAATTTCAATCCCCTTGGATATTTTACATGTTAAATCAGGATTCTCATATATATCTTGTTCCTTCTGAAACTATCAATCACACAAAAAACATCTGATCCTTAAACAGAAAACATGTTTCAAGTAACATTATTCATTCTAGTATCTCTGTTAATCTTTCTAACTTTCCAATTTTGCACTTCCATCGACACCATCACACCCACTCAACCACTTAAAGATGGTGATACTTTGGTCTCTAATGGAGATACTTTTGCCCTTGGGTTCTTTAGCCCCCAAAACTCCACCAACAGATATGTTGGTATCTGGTACCACAAGGTTTCTGAGCAAACTGTAGTTTGGGTTGCCAATCGAGACCGCCCGATCGCAAACGGGTCGGGTGTCCTATCGGTTGATGAAACCGGGAACCTCGTCTTGCACGAAAACGATCAAGGTTTCGTGTTTTGGTCGACCAATGTTACCCGAGTGGCGAATGGTGGTTCTTCGGCTCGGTTGTTGGATTCGGGTAATTTGGTGTTGTTTCAAGGAGTAAACAATGAGGTTTACTCATGGCAAAGCTTTGATCACCCCTCGAATACGCTTCTTCCGGGTATGAAGCTCGGGTTGGATCGGAAATCGGGTCTGAACCGGGTGGTTACATCTTGGAAGTCTAGTGGGGATCCGGGTGTTGGGGATTATTTGTATAAAATGGAGTTTGTTGGGTTAACTCAGTTGTTTTTGTATAAGGGTAATTCGACCCGAGTTTGGCGGACGGGGTCGTGGACGGGTCGCGGGTGGAGCGGCGTACCCGAGATGACGCCAAGTTACATATTTAACGTTACGTTCATAAACAACGACGACGAGGTGGCGATCGTTTACACTATACGCAACTCATCTATTTTCTCTAGATTAGTCGTTAACGAGTCTGGAACCGTCGAGAGGCTGACTTGGCACGAGGCGGATAAAAAGTGGATCAGGTTCTGGTCAGCCCCGAATGACCAGTGTGATGGATATAACCATTGTGGTCCTTTGGGATTTGTGATCCGTATAGATCAGGCGCTTTTGAGTGTGAGTGTCTTCCGGGGTATGAACCACGGTCACCGCAGGACTGGTTCCTACGGGACGGGTCCAAAGGGTGTAAGAGCAAGGTCGGGACACGGATGTGCGGGGGAGAGGGGTTCGTTGAGTTGGCACGTGTGAAGGTGCCCGACACGTCGACGGCACGTGTGAACATGAGTTTGGGGTTAGAAGCGTGTGAAGAGTTGTGCTTGAGGAATTGCACGTGTATGGGGTATGCAAGTGCTGATGTTAGTAAAGGAGGGGGTTGTATTATGTGGTATGGGGACATGATTGATACTAGGACGTTTGCAGATGGGGGCCAATCTTTTTACATCAGGGTTGATGCAAGTGAATTAGGTACGTCATTAATGCTTTTGTCTGAGAGAAAATTACAAAATTTTAATATAGATATATGAATCATTGGTTACGTATATACTCTAATCATGTATCTACTAATAATAAAAGTTGGGTGTTTGATAATTTTATGTTGAGTAATTAAAATGTTTGATTGATAATAAATAGTTTTTGAATTATTCAGTTTTGTAAAACTTAATCATTAAGAGATTTTAACCAATAAAATGTGTTTTTTACATGAACCTAACACATTATAGCTTCGATAAATTCAAATGTAGCTTTTTAATAGAATCATTAAGAGGTTATCAAATAACCGTCTTTTATGTAAACCAAACATGCTTTATAACATACTCTGTATCTGGCCGATTTAGATGTAAGCTACCAAACGTCCAAAGAGCCCTTAACAAAGATACCAAAAAACCTTATTAGTGAATTGGTGTATCTACTTTCATACTAGTGTGGAAGGATATGATACATACACGTTGTAAGGTCACGTATCTAATTATGTTATTCTTATATGACCACACAAGTATATACAACAGAATAAAAATAATACTAATACAGTAAAAAGAATACTACTTTCAAGATTTTCTGTTGTGTAATCTTATTTTAATAATTTTAGACTTTTCTTCCTTTGCAAAATGCTATTACTTTTACCTTTCTTTCTTAATTAAGTCTTACTTCTTTGTTTGTAATAATTCTAATTAGTAAGTAACATGTCACGGTCTCTACTTTAGAGACAAAAAATAATGTGATAATTGTAAGAATTTATTAAATAAAAAAGTAATATAATTAAATAGCTGTGAGTGATAACTAACAGAACACGAAATGCAGTATTTAATTGTGATAGGTCTACATATGTTATGAAGGGTTTGGTTTATGATAAAGAAATCTTTTTTTGCGGTCACACCAACTTATTAATTTAAGCCTTTTCACATCAATTTATTTGAAAGCCAGTTTTGAGTTTTATTAAGAGTTGATAATGAAATTTTTTCTAATCTCTTTTTAATATTAAGGTTATTGATGACACATGTTCTATTTTCATTAGAGACAATTTTTAGATCTCACTAGATAGTAGATATATGGAATTTAATCAAAGTTATGTATGTCAAGTCTAGCTTTAATTTACAAAGTCATGAGACATCTATTTCCTCTAGTTAGTTATTCATTCAATTCATATATATCTGATATCCTCAGATATTTGAAATTTCGAATAAACAAAAAGATTTTAATGTATATATCAATTTTGAGAAAATGTTTCTTTTTCATCTTTATTTGAACTCAAATTTCACACTTTTCATCATGGTTAATCTTATAAGAAATTTCCTTTTGGACATAATTTTATTGTCTATAATTTGTGTCCTATAATGATGTTATAAATTAAAAGATAAACATTTAATACTAAATTTTGTAAACAAATAAAGAATCAACGATATACATAAAACTAATATTTTATGTATACTGAGTTTGAACATCTTATCATGAACAATGTAGGCTTTATCTTCAAATATCACTCTTAGATAGAATCACTTTATTAGATACTATCATGACTTTTGTCTCATTTATACAAAAGTTTAACATCAGAAACCAAATCTCCCAAAAAGATCATGAATAACATTATTGAATATAATCTTTTTCGCAAAAGTAAAAGTTATATCGTTGATACCTATGCCAAGCACTTTTAAAGAAAGATTATCATTTATTATTACTTCATCTCCTTCTTGTGATTTCTTGTAATCCTTGATTATATTTTTGTTGTTGCAAAAATGTGAAGCGGCACTAGAATCATACACCAATCATCATTGTAGATATTCAATCCCCAAACCATAGCCTTGATGTCATTTGTATTGCACCTCCACTTCCAGTCTTTTTGTTGTTAGTTCCCCTTTCTTCATTGGATACTTGTAGTACTTTTAACATGACCTTTTCATCACACTTATAACAAGTGATTTCAGACAAAGGTCTTTTACTTTTTCATTTTTTTTTTCGTTGTTACTAAAGATGAGGAATTTTCCTTTTTTTTTTATTATTTTTGCTACATTCAACATAGTTCACTTTAGAAGTAGATGTCACATCCACATTATTTTCACCAACACAAGTTTCCTCTTGGATTGTTAAACGTTTTTGAATTTAACCTAAAGAGAGACTTTCAGAAGTGTGCATCAACTTTTTTTTAATAATTCCTTCAAGATGGTGGCAATTTAGTAATGATTGCCACCACCAACCAATTTTTTTAAAAATTTCAGTGTTAAGATTTTTAAACTTAGAGACAATAATCATATATTCATGACTTAGCTTGATCCTTCATTTATTTAAATATATTTTTTTTCATAGTAATTTAGAAGATTATAACTTATATGCGCCTTCCTCTTCAGCATTTAATTTTATTACAAGGAATTCCAAATTGCCTTTGCGTATGTCATTGGGGAGTATAGATCATAGAGACGATCGGTTAAAATGCTAAGAATGTATAAATATAGTATGTCAACATGGTCATGTTGTTTTACTTTTTCATTATATATAGTAGACTTCTGCAACATCCAACATTTCCAACGGGTGAAATTCATTAAGTCTAATTAAGTTTGATGAAATCTTGATAAATCATTTTCAAAATAGTAGTTGAAGCATCAATCTTAAACCACATTTTTACTGTTCAGATATAAAACATGTTTTGTATATTGGAAGATAGTGGCTTTGTGAGAAAGACTATATCTAAAATTAAATGTGTATATTGGAAGATGTGGTTCTGTAGTTTATTAATTAGTGGGTCTAGTACTTTAAATAGTGGGTCATGTAGGACTTATAAGAACTGTCGGTATGCCTTTGTCTATGGTATGAATGAGTTTTAAAAAATTGGTCCCAATCTCCCTGTTATGTATTCTAGAATTGGGGTAAGTCTTGAAGTAATGGTAAGATTGTTGTCATTGACTTAAAGATCACGGGATCGAGTCGTGAAATCAGCCTTTTACATAAATGTAAGGTAAAAAATGCATATATATACCCACACTAACATGACACTTACACTTATGGAAGCCTTGTGCACCAGATTTGCTCTTCTTATATTATGGACACTAGACAACATTTCACACATATTATGGTACCTATGATTCGACTTTGTAGGACTCAGTCTTGAGATCATATGAAACACAACGTTTAGGAAGTTCTGGGAAGAGTTTATGTTTTAAAAAAGTTATAGGGTACAAGATTTAGCAGTTTTTCACATAAATGAGTCGTAATTATCAAGGATATGTGATAGCATATAAATCTGTGACACGACATTATATGAAACTTAAATAAGATCATAAATCAGTTGACATAATCTTTCTTGTGATTGTATTCCAGCCAAGAACTCATCGGAGAGGCAAAAGAGATCGTATAACCGATTTCTGGTCATCGGGTTGCCATTGATCGCAGTAGGGATTCTCTTGTGTACCTTCATCTGTTGTTGTCACATAAGGATGAAGAAAAAAGGTACAGTTCATTTATTATTAACTTTTAACAGGAAACTCACATACATGCTAAGTCTACCGGATATTATTGTGAACAAACTTTTAGAGTAGTGTGGGTCAGTGCAATTTCATGGTGACTAATGCTCCTGGCTACCATGAAACTAAAGAAATGCATTAATAAACTAGTTTTCATGTTTGATACAGCCAAACGAAATGAAGGCAAAGTCGAGTTCAGTTTCACGAACAGCTTGAAATCCTTGGATGGGTGTTTCACTGATACGGATATTGGTGAAAATGTTGATTTACATGTGTTCGATTTGAGCACAATAGTTGCAGCAACCGATCATTTTTCTGATATAAACAAGCTTGGAGAAGGTGGATTTGGCTCGGTTTATAAGGTATTGTCTGTTAGTCTTTGTAATGATGATGGTCTAATTTGCGGTTTAACCAAATAATCGTCAAGTAATAAAGAATGAGTTACTCAGGGTACGCTACTAAATGGGCAAGAAATTGCTGTCAAAAGATTGTCACAAAGTTCAGGTCAAGGGATGCAAGAATTCAAGAATGAAGTAACACTGATCGCGAAACTTCAACATAGGAATCTAGTCAGGCTTTTGGGATATTGCTTCCGTAAGGAAGAAAAGATGTTAATTTACGAATACTTACCGAACAAAGGCTTGGATTCTTTCATCTTTGGTATGTTTTCTAACCTACAATTATGTTCTCAAATCCACAAGACATAATAAACAAAATAACTACCACTAACAGCTCAATGGCGTTAGTAGTTCTGGACAAATAGAAGAGTTTCCATAAAAAGTACTATAAATAAATTTTATAAATATACGTCGATGTTGGTAATTATTATATATTTTTGTTCCCAAGAAATTATGAGTATTATTATTTTTTACTGAAAACAAAGAATACTCAACTGTCTGTGAATACGTCTATAATGATCTATCAGTAAAGCACACTTCTGTTCTAAAGATGTTACCATCGGTATACTTTCATATAGTGATACCTTGGTGACATGATCAGTAATTCATTAGTAATATTTCCACCCACGTCATGTGTCCTGACTAGGCGTCACATTGTTTACCAACAACCCTCATTTTCAAAAAGAGATTTTCGACAAAATCATTAAAAGCTTTGTGTTTTGTGGTGATATAATTTTTAAAGTTACATGTATTCTGAAATATTATATGGAGTGGTGTTCTAGATCAAGAAAAAGCATCTCTTCTAGATTGGAAGAAACGATTCCAAATCATTCAAGGAATTGCTCGTGGACTGTTATATCTTCATCATGATTCTAGGCTTAGAATCATCCATAGGGATCTAAAAGCAAGCAATGTCTTGCTAGATACAAATTTAAACCCTAAAATTTCTGATTTCGGAATGGCAAAAATATTTGGTGGGGATCAAGACGAAGCTAAAACACGTAGGGTTGTCGGAACATAGTATGTATCATCCAAAATTCAATATAACACAACTCAGTTTTGATTTGTTTCATTCATCTAACCATGACAAAATACGATTGTAGTGGCTATATGTCTCCTGAGTACGCAATGGAAGGCCTTTTTTCAGTAAAATCTGACGTTTTCAGCTTTGGAATTCTAGTTTTGGAGATAATCAGTGGTAGGAAAAACAACAGCTACTATAAAGAGAACTCAGTTAATTTGATCGGGCATGTAAGTAACTAAATTTTGTATATCTTTGTTCGTTGATTATATGTTGGTGCAACTATACGTACACTACCACCAAACTTTACATGGGTCGTATAGATGACAAAAGGGGGTCATATTGTCCGTACGACTTTTGTTAGTGGTGCATGTTATTACAACAGTCGCTTTCATGTCAGTCAAACACATCATACATACAAACCGTATGATTTGTAAGAATACCAATTCATATGACCCATATAATGTGTGGTGTTTTATCCCATGAAACATATATATATAATTATTAACCAACATCCTTTTTATAGGTTTGGGACTTGTGGAAACAAGATAAAGCGCTGATTGTAGTTGACTCGACTTTAGGAGATTCATTCGATGCCCCTGAGGTTCTTTTATGTATCCATATCGGGATATGTGTGTTCAAGAACTGGCTAGTGATCGACCTACAATGACTGAAGTCGCTTCAATGTTGAGTAATCATGATGAAACCATGCTTCCTTCTCCTAATCAACCAGCATTTATCTTTCGACAACCACATCATGGTACGGACTCAACATCAGCATCAGCTAGTGGTGGTGTTGGTTCTGTTTGTGATGAGACTATCACCATCCTTCATGCTCGGTAATTTCATAATATCCTTGTGAACCATACACTTTTAAAACCGAGTGTCATGCAAAACATTGGATCAAGTTGCGTCTGCTTTAGCATCAAGAGTGAAGCATGTAACTATATATACATAATAACAATTAACATGTATTCAAATGTGTCTATAACTATCTATTAGTAGTGCATTCACGTCAATATTCAGTCACTAACTTCATGTCGCTAAAAGTCGATTGCAATACCCAGCACTTTTTCATCATGTCGCTAGCTCAGTCATTAGTCATTGATTTTGATACGTAACTTTCAGTCACTAAATTCGGTCGTAAAATATTTCTGTCAGAAACATGTAAAAAAATTAGTTGCAACGAGAGTTTAAGCTACTGTTAAAAACTGGTCGCAAATGTTCGTTTTTTTTTTTTGTGACTATAAACGTTTTACTAGAATGACAATCTTGTGTAAAACCTTGATATTACTATAAAGGTTTTTTATAACTATTTTTCTGGTGATGCTAATTAAGTATAAGTGTAAAACTAATAAACAATAAGCATTAAGATACTAAATAAATAAATTATAATATCACAATCAACAACTTTTACTCGATGATATAAAGTTAAAAACATATATCTACACACATAAATCCTCAACCACCAAATTGTAACTAAATTTTCCACAAACTAGAATCCAATATACATCCCCTATTTAATAGTATCACCCATCCCTTATGAAGATTAACTTTATGAATTGGTCTTCCTAATTAAATACTCTTTCTCTCTCTAGAAATACATTTTCTCTCTTTAACCTCTTGTTATTTTGTAATTGTTTTGTCATACAAGAAACAAAAATACAAGAGATCAATATATACATGGCTGCCTGTGGAACCCTTCAACACATCTTTGATAACCCGTGCAAACACATCACACCCGCGAAATTGATCAATGATTCACCAATCGCTATGTTTTAGGATTCAATCTTAACGAGAAACCCGAATCAATCCTCTTGTTGGAGCATGATTCCACAAGTTTATCACAAGCTCTCGGGTCCGAGAGCTTTGATGATGTGAAAGATTTCAATGATCAATGGGACGAAAGGCGCGAAAATGTTATAAGAAATACAAAAACCAAAATTTCGGGTGATCCCAAGAGGTCTAGGAATAACAAGGGAATTCCCGCCACGATATCTTCAATCGGCAGGCGGGGTTGTTTTAAATCTTATCGGTGTAACGGAGGCTTGTTCTTAAAGAGGAAAAGATCCTAACACGAGAAATCTTGCACGTGTTTAGAGAAGATGGAGGTTTGAAGCTGCGGTTTATTCAGTTGATGATGGTGTGGAGGCGAAACAGGATCAACGAAGCGAAATCAGGTGACAGTAATGATAACGTTAACGATAATGGTGTTACTTGTGATGAGGATGGTGATGATAATGTGGAAGAAGAAAATGTGATTAGATAAGAAACACCATTAAGCAGCCAAGCTTAATCACATGCCAATTTGTAAAGTTGAAAATAGTTCTCTTGCATTAATAGAATGTGTTATGTCATATGTGTTATGTGTATGCGTCAATTACACACATAGACATTAATTCGCATACATATATTCATTTTCAAAAAATATCCTACTCGTGGCGTTTTTCCTGAAGGTTTTGGGCGGTACCAAATGTGGGGGGGTGTTGTCGTCTGTACCTACGTGTCACATCATGCTTCCATCCCGCTAATCCTTTTCTCCATCCCTCGTTAGGAATAGGGCTGCAAACGAACCGAACGAACACAAACAAAGCCGTTCGTGTTCTTTCATTAAAAAATAAATTTGTTCACGAATACTTACCAAACGGGTTCCTTGTTCGTGTTCGTTCATTAAAAAAATGAACATGTTCATGAATTGTTCTCGAACACTTTCCGAATGCAAACAAACACAACACAAACAAAATCACAAACGAAAACAAATAAATGTTTATGAACATGACGAACACAAAAAAAGTCTATAAACACAAACGAATACAAACGATCACATATTTATTTAGAATAAAACTAATATTTTCATCACAAAATTTACCAAAATAAATATAACACGTAAATAAATATCCAAAAACACTGACATAATTGTCATAAAATAAACTAACACAAAATTAAGAACATAATCGAACACATTAATGAACATAAACGAACACATATTAAACGTTCACGAAGGGACATTAACGAACATAAATGAACACACTTTCGAATGTTCACGAACTAAATGAACGAACACGACTTGTGTTCATGTTCGTTCGTTTAACTAAATGAATAAAATTTTATTATTCGTGTCCGTTCATTTACTAAACGAACGAACATAAACAAACTTTTCGCCGAATGGTTCACGAACTGTTTGCAGAACTTTCAGTTGGTTTGCAGCTCTAGTTAGGACCATAAAAGTACGAAAACACTTATACATGCAGTACAGATATCAATTTGGTTTTGTTTATATCAATTTTGATCATGTACATGTCAAAAAACTTTTGAGGAAATGCCTCAAATAATATATGCGATCCCTAAAATGCCATGGCCCCTCATGCATGGGCGTCCCAAGGAAATCATGCCGATGTTTTATGCCCATCAAATCCTATTAGGTCACAAAAATCCTTAGGCTTAATAGCCCATAAAAATAGTAATAATTAATTAAGAGTTTTTAACGATAAAGTTTAAAAAAAACTCCAATTTCTTTTTCGTTTTAGGCCACCAAAAATATTGAGCCACCCATGCCCTCTTGATTACCATAACGACCGAAGTGGTTCATAAATTTTCGTTCTTCCATTAGGTTTTTGGTAGAAACTGGCTTGAACAAAATCGAATTTGATGCTTGACCGCTTATGTGACTTGAAGTTGATTTCATACATGGGTGGTCTTTGTGTTCTTTATAGTATGTGTATTCACTGCTAGAATAATGAGTATTGCAGACAATATATCACGGATGGCTAATATTTGATGCATCCCACTAAAAACAAAAAAAAAATAATAAGTACAAAATGAACAAAAAAATCATAGGTAATATATCCGTAATTACGGTGTGCAATGGATAGCCTAAACCCAGAAAGTACACTATTACTAACGGATTATTAGAAAACCTGACACTGGTAAGTCCAGATTTGGTCATTGTATGCGGAAACCATTTAGTGGATGGATAGTCATCTAGTAACGAGTCGTTTGTGTTAAAGATAAGGTTTCACATAACGCTATATGCTTTGTATAGATGCTAATATATATTAATTTTAGTTAAATTTAAGTTTTTATATAATGAAGTTTTACTTTAATATTAATTCAAAAAATATAAATTATCCTAAACAAATTAAAAGAATTTTTTTTTAAATAAACCTCCTCCCCCTCCCACCCCCGCTCTCATTGTGTATGTCCCGCTTACGGGACCATATTGAACACCGTTGGCGACACCCATAACATAGTCCTTGTGTCCTCATTCCAAGAGATCTTTCAAAACTCAAAAAACTTTACCCACATGAGGTGTAACACTCTTGTGAACTCCCAAACCATAAATTAAGCTTCATCTCGAAGTTCTCCGCCTTTGTAAACCTTAAAATTAATATTTTAGTTGTTGAATGATACATTCAGTTTTTCGCAATCCACATTCGTTCCCTCTGCTGTATGTTATTTTTTGTAATGCCACCTATCTTTGGCCGGCAAGTATTTTAACCTTCTTGACTTTGACGATCACCAGGAAGTGTATAAGATTAATTAAGGTGTGAAGTTTTCATGGTTTATGTTTGATAGGATTGGTATGCCGTATGTTAAGTCCTTTATTGTATTTAGGTGTTAGCACTTAACACCGAGTGGTTGGTAATAATCAACATGTGGCCAACAAGTCACTATTGATGGCTTAAATTAGTAAGCCTCTTGAACCTCAAATATTAAATCTTCTTCATGTTTATTGATGTTGAATGAAGACCATCTTACTTGATTATATGTTGAAATCAATAACAAAAGTTTTGTGATCAATTTTTAGAAAATAATAAGTTAATAAATGTCAATTGTTTTAATTGAAGTTGAAGGAGTCATATTGTAACTATTCAAAAGAAAAAAAAATTGTGTGATAAAACTTCAAAGTACAAAAAGCTTTTATGAATTTATAAAAAGTAATATTTTATTTTTCATCATTTTAACTTAAAAAAATATGACGAATTTAAAGTATAAAACTTTTATGGCTAATTTATAAAAAGTGAAAATTATGCTATTCATTATCCAAATTTAAAAATAAGTTATGGAGTTAATTACGCAAATGGTCCATGTGGTTTATTGAAAATAACAGGTCTGTGTACTAAGAGTTTTTTTGTAACAGGTAGGGGTATTATGTTTTCAATTTGTAACAAATTAGGTAATAACACTAACAGACATTAACTTTCTGTTAAATCTAAGTGTATTTCGTCTTTTTACCTTACAGTGATGGTTGTCATTTAATACATAAAAATGATGTTTGATAATTATGTATATATATAGATATATATAATGTGTGTATATATAAATGCACAAGACATCCACTGCTGGTTTCCGCCACCTGCCACAACCACCCCAGCCCCCACCGTCGGCCACCCCCCAGCACCCACCGCCGGCTCCCACCCCCAGCCCCCGCCACCGGCCACCACTCCCACTCATCAAAAGGTAAACCACCGCCATCTAGCCACCACCATCGGTCATCGTCAACACCATTTCGTCCGCCCATCCATTTGACAAAACCACCACAACCAGTTGCAAGTACACCGTCGGTTCCCCCCCACCTCAACTTTTTCTCAAAACCCTAAAACCTAACTAGAGATTCTTGGTTTTGAGGCTTGTATGAAGATGTGGTAATTCAATAGAGATGAAGCGGCGGTGGATTGTGTGATGGTGGTAATGATGCGACGATGAAGATGATGTTGAAGATGTTGTTGTTTCATTTAAAAGTTGAAGAAAATGGTAGTGGTGAGAACGATAAGAGGGGGTGGTGACCAGCGGTGAGGGCTTGGTGATGGTGGCTGACGGTGGGGGCTGTTGGTGGTGGTGGAGGGTGGTGGGGGCTGTTAGTGGTGGTGGCCGGCAGTGGGGGCTAGCGGTGGTGGTGGAGATATATATTATATATATATATATATATATATATATATATATATATATATATATATATATATATATGTATGTGTGTGTGTGTGTGTGTGTGTGTGTGTGTGTGTTGTGTGTGTGTGTGTGTGTGTGTGTGTGTATGTAAATTACACACAATCCCTTATATATACTAAATGACACAAATAGTCCCTATAAATACATTAGTAGTCCTTGTAAAATAAAAAGACAAAAATGCTTAAGTTTAATAGAAAATTTAACGTCTGTTAGTGTTGATATCTTAACTAATTACAAATTGTAAACATAATACTCAAACTTGTTATAAAAACTCTTAGTACCCAAACCTATTATTTTCAATAAATCACAGGGACTATTTGTGTAATTAACTCTAAGTTATGACTGAAATTTATAGTACAAAACTTTTATATTTAAATAAAATAAAGTATACAATTCATAATGTCATAAAGTGGGTAAATATCTATAAGTAAAGGTTGAAATAAAAAAAGTTTAAAACTAAAAAATGTAAAAAAGAATTTAAACCATTAATCTCCGAATTAACGGTTGATACTAAATTGTAGGAAAAAAAATTTGTTAGAGATGTATTTTAAGAATAATCACTTTTGTTGTTTTTTACAAGTTTTTTTCATTTTTAAACGTTTATAACTTTTATGTACAACGTTATTTTTTATAAAAATTACACCAAAAGTTTACATAATCTATATAAAAATGAGAAAAACATATCATTATGTACTGCTAATTGTAAAACACAATAATAAATATAAGTTTATACAATCTATAAAAAAATGACAAAAATAAAATGATCTAAAAATTAAACACAATAATGAATACATATAATAAATGATATAAAATATATTACACAATGAATTGATATGTGACACGAAAAACGTATATACAAGACACAATGAGCTGAGGTATTTGACACAATAATCAAAATGTTCTCATCTTTAAAACAACCAAATGACACGTGTTAAAACCATAATTTTTCTTAAATTTTTTAGATTAAATATCAGTTTTATTATAACCCTATCCTAATAATGATGTTAATTTGAAATATAAAAAAATAATTAAATAGACCAACTCCAGTTTGAACATAACTTGGTTTTACGAATCTTAAATAATAAAGAAAAATCAAAAGGGTAATTTTACATAACGGACCGTTAGGTATTAGCCGTTGGTAAGTCGGTGATCGGTGAACCCGCGTAAATCTTACGCTCAACACCATCATATGAATATCCCGCCTTATTATTTCCATTCTAAAACCCTAACACCAAATCCCTCATCCCCTTCTCTCCAATACTCCATCATCAATCTCCTCCACCAACTGCCATATGTAATCAGTTGACACACAACACCGTCGCCGCCGCCGCCGTCGTCATCGCCGTCGTCTAACTTCACTCCGATCACCGGTGACGGACCACCACTTGGTGGCATACCGGAGCGCCGGTCGCCGGAGATATGTACTTTCACTCGCCTCGATGGTGACGCCGGACGCCGGAGAGATGCCAAAGTGTCATCGTATTTGCTCCCTTTATCGTCTTGTTTGTTCCATTTGACGACGGTAATAAGACAAGTGTATTATTTTTGGTTTTTTTAATAATTTTTTCTTCATTAGGGTTTTTACTTTTTAGGCGTTTGGGTTCAGAACTAAACCTATTTTATTGGACTATAAGATTGATTTCAGGAACGATTGAAGATATCGATCATTAAGTAACAAATTCAGCTTTCCGTAATTGATTACAACTGAGGTTAGTCATTGTTGATCTAATGTAACCCTACAAGTTATGTTTTGTAAGGAGTTTTTGGCTGTCTGAATCCAGTACTAGCTAATTTCTTTGATCATTTGTTGGTTGGGTTCTTAGGTTCATGTGGGCGGATCATCGCAATATAAGGTTAACAGGAAGTTAGGCATTGGTGTATTTGGCCTGGTGGAACTGAAAGGATATCAGGTTCTGAGGCCATGGGGATAAACGATACTTTCACCAAGCATTCGAGTTAGGATGCTACAATAGCATTGTTTTCTCTTAAATCAGATTTTAGCCAACTTATTTTCCCCAAGCATGTCCACTGTTTTCTTTGTGACAGGTAGTTCTTTTTTAGCACGGGAATAGTGCGAAAGGCAAGTTTACAAGATGTGTTTATTTTCTATCTATCATAGGTCATGTTAAATGTAGTTTTGCATTTGAAATTAGAGGTAACATACTAACATCGATGTTCCTTTTGGTCCAATAGAAGTCATGGCGTGCCTAAAGTACACTATAAAGGAAAGCAAGGAGAGTATTATGTAATGGTATGATTGTCAACTTCCTTTGCATCTGTATGAAAAGTGATATAATATTATAATAATCTGTTGTCTATATGTCTTTCTCACTTTTTCAGGTCATGGACATGCGTGGACCTAGTTTATGAGATGTATGGAATTCTTAAGGACAATCGCGAGTGCTTAAGCTTGTGACAGTAAAAGAATTTATCTCTTTTTATGTTTGTTGGTTTTCGTCCTTGATCCTTTTTTATGTTGCTTTGACCCTTGTACTTTGTTTGTCTGACTTGTCAAATTTCTAGGATGTCATCTGAAATGGTATCTTGCATAGCTGTGGAGGCTGTCAATTTTGGACAAAATGCATGCAATAGATATGTTATCCAACTCATTGTAAATTGAGATTTCTCCCATATTCATAACATCAAAGTATCTCAGGTTACTTTCTTTCAAGCCAATATGTTAAATAACTTTTGTTTCTTTGTTACGTCTATGGAAATGTAAAGCCAGAGAACATTTTACTTGGGTAAGAAATCTCATTCACTTTTAAAGAATGATATTCTTATTATAATATTATTATTTTCTCTTTAATGCTTTCCCTCATATGATTTTGCTTTTGGCCAATCTTTCCAGATTCCTTTATAGTGGGTTGATTGCACTCATAAGTAGGGAGAATCTGTTCTATTATTTTTCTTATTGATATTGGATTTTGACTTGAGGGTTATTCGAGCTAGTATTATAAACGATGAATTTGATTCTTGATTCGTGGGTTATATGCAGAATCCTTGTTATTAGATGTAAGTTCTTTAGCCTTTTTACAGTCGTTTAGCTTATAGTTCTTGTGATTGTTTTCAGATGGTGGCTAGTTTAATTGACTTTTCACTATGTATAAAAGGGGTTTTGCGTGTTAATTTATGGCTAATGAAGCAGGATAGAGAATGAGAAGATGAAATCAACATGCTACTACGAACAACTATAATTATGATAACAAGCTTGGCGGAGGTGGATTTTGGAGCATCTATGGTATGCATCTAAAAACATCACTAATTCTCTATTTTTAATGTTTCTTGTTAATCAATTTATTGTAGTTAATGACTCTAACTGATCAAGTAAGATAGAATTAGCTTTCAGGAAGTAACCTGGATTTGAGTATGGAATTAAGTGACCTAACAAGACTTTGTGATCGACTTCTTATTCGCCCTGCTCTGTGATTCACGTAACAATCAAATCAGGACGTCTACCGGACCCTTAAGGAGTAGATAGCAAAAGAAGATGGAGTGGAACCTCTAAATTTAGTAGGTGATGTTCAATTTATTTAGAAGAAGTCTACTAGACCCTAAGGGACGATGAAATTCAATGTTGGATTGGCGGAAGACGTTACCAAAGTAAATCCATTCCATAACAATCCTGAACGTATTAATTTACCATTAATTTGAGTTTCTCAAATCTTCTTTTCATTTATCCCTCATAATGTGTAGTTGATAGGAAATACACCTGTGTTTTGTCTCAAGAAGATTGTAGATGGTTGTGATGCATGTATGCTGCCAAGTATGGGAACCTGCTCAAAGTTATTTCCTTAACCAATTTGAGAATCCTACTAACCCAAAGGTATTTCTTTGTTATTTTATTTACAACAGGATGATTATAAGAATTATAAGTGTTAATATCTATAATTGTAACCTTGTAGATCCATTACGAAGCAACGAGACCAGAGATGTTGAATAAATGGGAAAGTTGATGCTTCCTTTTCCGGCATAGAAAGTGACTGGAGTGGAGAAATTCATAAGGAGAAACATTCAGATATCAAGGTAATTTTGTTCTTGATTTCACAATATTAAAGTTTTCTAGGGGTATTTTGGGAACTAATCTAATGCGGCCATCGTTTGGCATGATTTGAGTTTAGGTATGCGCTGTTAGCCCGGTGAAAGACAAAAAGTGCTGATCTGAATGGGAGAAACCTTGGTATTTAACTTACATAGGCTTCAATATCTTGAATATATGTTATGCATAAAGTTTATAGGTAAAATTTCATTTAGTTTTTCTTTTGTGTGTTAATTTCCTGTAATTCCTAATATATTCTTTTCTTAATTTGCAACGGATGATGAAGGACATTATAAGATTCAAGGAATTGGCGCTACTGTTATTCATATGATGTTTTGGAAGTTGATGAGGTTATAATGGTGAGCTGCAGTTTTTTTAATGTATAATTGATAACAAATGATTATAGTTATGCCCGCAAGGTGTTTGTTGTTTAATGTGTTATGTTTTTCTAGCCCACTTTTGATACTCCGTGAAGAATCCATTGAAACTGCAAAGCTTCTTGCCTGAAAGAAGGTTTGCTGGTATAATCATTATCATAAAGAATGTTACAGTTCTATTATTTGCCTAGATCTCTTTATTTTTCAGTCACGTATTGTTTATGGGATGTATGTAGGTTGGGATATCATCCGCGGCAGCACCATTAGAATCACAAAGGATCCGAATTATGCTCAGGTATGATGTGTCCCCCAACTTACAAGTTCCCTAGATTTCTTTATTTGTCGATCACGTATTGTTTATGGAACGTGTGCAGGTTGGGATATCATCTGGGGCAGCACCATTAGAATCACAAAGCATCTGGATTATGCAGGAAGCTCATTGTTGTATGATAATCTTAGTGTCCCCCAACGTACAATTTCCGTAGATTTCTTTATTTGTCGGTCACGTATTGTTTATGGGACGTATGTAGGTTGGGATATCATATGTGGCAGCACCATTAGAATCACAAAGCAACAGAATTATGCAGGAAAGCTCATTGTTGTACGATGATCTTAGTGGCCCCCAACTTACAATTTCCTTAGATTTCTTTATTTGTTGGTCATATATTGTTTAAGGGATGTATGCAGGTTAGGATATCATCTGGGGCAGCAGCAACCACCACCATTAGGTTGGGAAATCCAATGTTGGAATAGCAGAAGACATAACCAAAGTAAATCCATTCCTTAACAATCTTGAACGAATTGATAGGAAATATACCTATTTTGTCTGAAGAAAATTGTAGATGATTCTGATGCTTGTAGTGCTGTCATGTATGGCAACCTGCTCTAGTTCAAATTTGCACAGGTGAGTTTTCTTGCTTTGTTTCAGTTTTAACTATTTATGTGCTCTTTCCTTTTCTTTATCTTATTATTATTATTCTGAATTTGAACATACAGGATTGTATTAAGTATGATTAAAGACGCAAAATATAAGGTTCTTAATACTCCTTGGAAGGTTAGATAATGTGCTTTTAATATAACAATTTTAATGCAGTATAATTAGTTAGTTAATTTTTTTTTTGAGACGGTGCTTATTAAGGCTACAGTAAGCAATACTGGAATTGGGTTGGCTTTCATTGCAACAACTGAAGGTTACAAACTTGTGATAGTTACCCATCTACTGATCTACATACAAAATGGAAAAAAGGATTGTTACGGGATCGTTTGGGACAGAATCATGTTTAACTGACCCAAGCATCGATGGCGTTTGTCAAGAAGGAGAAGAGATGGTATAAATAACACCCAATAGTTATTTCCTTAAGCAATTTGAAAATCCAACTAACCCAAAGGTATTTCTTTGTTATTTTATCTACAACTGAATGATTATAAGAATTATGAGTATTAATATCTATTAGTGTAACCTTGTAGATTCATTATGAAGCAACGAGACCACAGACGTTGAAAGGGTCTAAAGGGAAAGTTGATGCTTCCTTTTCCGGCATAGGGAGTGACTGGAGTGGAGAAGTTTCTTAAGACGAAACATTTAGATATCAAGGTGATTTTGTTCTTGATTTCACAATATTAAAGTTTTCTAGGGGTATTTGATTCGTGGGTTATATGCAGAATCCTTGTTATTAGATGTAAATTCTTTAACCTTTTTGTAATTGTTTAGTTCATACTTCTTGTGATTGTTTTCAGATGGCGGCCAGCTATTTGACTTTACACTGTGTATAAAAGGGGTTTTTTGTGTTAACTTACAAAGTTAATGCTTCCTTTTCCGGCATAGGGAGTGACTGGAGTGGAGAAGTTTCATAAGAAGAAACATTTAGATATCAAGGTGATTTTGTTCTTGATTTCACAATATTAAAGTTTTCTAGGGGTAATTGATTTGTAGGTTATATGCAGAATCCTTGGTATTAGATGTAAATTCTTTAACCTTTTTATAATTGTTTAGTTTATAGTTCTTGTGATTGTTTTCGGATGGTGGCTAGCTATTTGACTTTGCATTATGTATAAAAGGGGTTTTGTGTGTTAACTTATGGCTAATGAAGCAGGACGGAGAATGAGAAGATGAAATCAACATGCTAATACGAACAACTATAATTATGATAGCTTGGTGAAGTTGGATTTGGGAGCATGTATGGTATGATCTAAAAGCATTACTAATTTCCTATTCTCAAGTTTTTTTGTTAATTAGTTTATTTTAGCTTATGACTCTAATTGATCAAGTAAGATAGAATTAGCTTTCAGGAAGTAATCTGGATTTGAAGATGGAATTAAGTGACCTAAGGAGACGGTGCTTATTGAGTCGACATGGGGTAATACTGGAATTGGGTTGCCTTCATTGCAACACTTGAAGGTTATTAACTTATGATAGGTATCCCATCTACATACAGCATGGAAAGAAGGATTGTTATGGGATTGCGACAGAATCATGTTTAACTGATTCAAGCATTGAAGGCTTTTGTCAAAAAGGAGAAGAAATAGTAGAAATAACACCCAATAGCTATTTCCGTAAGCAATTTGAAAATCCCGCTAACCCAAAGGTATTTCTTTGTTGTTTTTTTCTACAACAGAATGATTATAAGAATAATGAGTGTTAATATCTATAATTGTAACCTTGTAGATCCATTATGAAGCAACGGGACCAAAGATGTTGAACGGGCGTAAAGGGAGAGTTGATGCATCCTTTTCCGGCATAGGGAGTGACTGGAGTGGAGAAGTTTCATAAGGAGTAACATTCAGATATTAAGGCGATTTTGTTCTTGATTTCACAATATTAAGGTTTTCTAGGGGTATTTGGTGAGCCAATCCAGTTTGGCTATCATTTAGCATGATTTGAGTTTAGGTATGCAGTGTTGGCCCAGTGAAAGACTGAAAGTGCTGATCTAAATAGGAGAAATCTTGGTATTTAACTTACATAGACTTCAATATCTTCAATATATGTTATGCATAAAGTTTATACGCTTAATACTATTTTGTTTTTCTTTTATGTTAATTCCTGTAATTCCCAGTATATTCTTTTCTTAATTTGCAATGATGATGAAGGACCTCATAAGATTCAAGGAATTGGTGCCATTCATATGATGTTTTGGACATCAGTTGATGAGGTTATAACGGTGAGCATCAAGCTGTAGTTTTGTTATCTATAATTGATAACAAATTATTATAGTTATGCCCGCAAGGTGTTTGTTGCTAAATGTGTTATGTTTTTCTAGCCCGCTTTTGATTTTAATTGAGAAAGCCATTGAAACTGCAAAGCTTCTTGCCTGAAAGAAGGTTTGCTGGTATGATCATTACCATAAAGAATGTTACAATTCTTTTTGTTCCTAGATTTCTTTATTTTTCGGTCACGTATTGTTTATAGGACATGTTTAGGTGGGGATATCATCCGGGACAGCAGCAATCGCAGCCGTTAGAATCGCAAAGAAGCCGGAATGCTGGATTTCGCAGGAAAGCTCATTGTTGTATGATGATCTTAGTGTCCCGACTAAGCTTACAATTTCAATATTCATCTTAATATGATATCATTGTAGCTAATGGTGTTTAATGTTGATGTTTAATTTGATTAACATATCCTTTTATGGGTTTGAATTGTGTGTAACTTTGGTTCCAGAAAATATAGCAGGTTATTATTCAAGCTTGTGGTAGCTTTTTTTGTCAATGGTGCTAAGGAATCAATGGCAGGAGAAGGCGGAGTGGAACCTCTAAATTTAACAGGTTATGTTCAATTTATTTTATTAAATGCAGTAAGATACCAGTTATTTCCTATATTCATTTGTTTTTGTTAAGTGATTGATTTTAGCTAATGACTCTAATTGGTAAGTAGGATAGACATTGGCCTTTAGGAAGTAACCTGGACAATGCTTCTTGCCTGAAAGAAGGTTTGCTGGTATGATCATTCTCATTTAGAATGTTACAGTTCTATTTTTCTTTAGATTTCTTTATTTTCAGTCACTTAGTGTTGGACGTGTAGGTTGGGATATCATCTGAGTTAGCATCATTAGAATCACAAAGCAACCAGATTAGGCAGGAAACCTCATTGTTGTATCATGATCTTAGTGTCCCCTAACTTACAATTTCCCTAGATTTCTTTATTTGTCGGTCGCGTATTGTTTATGGGACGTATGTAGGTTGGCATATCATCTGGGGCAGCAGCAACCGCCGCCATTAGAATCACAAAGCAACCGCCGCCATTAGGTTGGGAAATCCAGTGTTGGATTAGGAGAAGACGTAACCGAAGTAAATCCATTTCTTAACAATCTTGAACGAATTAATTTTCCATTTTTCGAGTTTCTTCAATATTCTTTTCATTTATTCCTCATAAGCTGTAGTTGATAGGAAATACACCTATTTTTTGTCTCAAGAAGATTGTAGATGGTTGTGATGCTTGTAGTGCTGTCAAGTATGGCAACCTGCATTAGTGCAAATTTTCACAGGTGAATTTTCTTGCTTTGTTTCAATTTTAACTATTTATGTGCTCTTTCTTTTTATTTATATTATTATTATTCTGAATTTAAACATACAGGATTGCATTAATTATGATATAAAATGCAAAAAATGAGGGTCTTATTACTCCTTGGAAGGTTAGATAATGTGCTTTTAATATGAGAATTTTAATGGAGTATAATTAATTAGTTAATTTTTTTTTGTAGACGGTGCTTATTAAGGCTACAGGTAGCAATACAGGAATTGGGTTGGCTTTCATTGCAACAACTCAAGGTTACAAATTTATAATAGTAACCCATCTACATACAAAGTGGAAAAAAGGATTGTTGGACAGAATCATGTTTAACTGACGCGAGCATCGATGGCGTTTGTCAAGAAGGAGAAGAAATAGTACAAAATACACTCAATAGTTATTTCTTTAAGCAATTTGAAAATCCCACTTACCCAAAGGTATTTCTTTGTTATTTTATCTACAACAGGATGATTATAAGAATTATGAGTGTTAATATCTATAATTGTAATCTTGTAGAACTATTATGCAGCATCAGGACCAGAGATGTTGAACACGTCTGAAGGGAATTCAAGCTTCCTTTTCTAGGATAAGGAGTGACTGGAGTGGAGAAGTTTTATAAGGAGAAACATGTGAATATTAAGGTGATTTTGTTCTTGAATTCACTATATTAAAGTTTTCTTGGGGTATTTGGTGAGCTAAACTAGCATGGCTATTGTTCGACATAATTTGAGTTTAGGTATGAAGTGTTGGCCCAGTGAAAGACTAAAAGTGCTGATCTGAATGGGAGAAACTTGGGTATTTAACTTAATCAGACTTCAATATCTCAAATATATGTTATGCATAAGTTTATATGCTTTATTTCATTTATTATTTTCTTTTCTGTGTTAATTTCCTGTAAATTCGCAATATATTTTTTGCTTAATTTGCAATGGATGATGAAGGACCTCACAAGATTCAAGGAATTGGTGCTAGTGCTATTCATGTGATGTTTTGGACGTCAGTTGATGAGGTTATAATGGTGAGCATCAAGCTATGCCCGCAAGGTGTTTGTTGCTTAATGTGTTATGTTCTTCTACCCCGCTTTTGATTTTTAGTGAAGAAGCCATAGAAACTGAGCTTCTTGCCTGAAAGAAGGTTTGCTTGCTGGTATGATCATTATCATAAAGAATGTTACGATTCTATTTTTTTCCTAGATTTCTTTATTTGTTAATTCACGTATTGTTTATGCGACGTGTGTAGGTGGGGATATCGTTCGAGGCAGCAGCAACCGCTAGAACCACGAAGCAGCCGGAATGCCCGATTATGCAGGAAAGCTCTTTGCTGTATGATGATCTTAGTGTCCCGACTAAGCTTACAATTTTAATATTCATCTTAATATGATATCATTGTTGCTAATTGGGTTTAATGTTGATGTTTAATCTGATTAACATATCCTTTTATGGGTTTGAATTGCGTCTAAGTTTGGTTCCAAAAAATATAGCAGGTTATTTTCCAAGCTTCTGGTAGTGTTTTTTGTCATTGGTGCTAAGGAATCAATGGCAGGAGAAGATGAAGGGGAACCTCCAAATTTAGCAGGTTATGTTCAATTTATTTTGTTTAATGCGTTAACATACCACTAATTTCCTATTTTCAATTGGGATTAAGTGAGATTTTAGCTAATGACTCTAATTGATAAGTGGGATGGACATTGGCTTTTAGGAAGTAACCTGGAAAATGCTTCTTGATTGACTTCTGACCCACCCTTCTGTGTGATTCAGGTAACAAATAAATCTGTGGCCCTTTATGCATTATATACTGCACATACATACATATGTTATGCTTTTGTGTTAGGTTTATTGGTGTCAAATGCTTTGTTTCTTGTCATCATCTCACCATTTTCGGTATATTAATTCATCATTTTCTTACGTATCATCTTTGGCTTTCCTTCCCCCAGGTCTTAGAAAAGCTTAATCAGTTGCTGCTATGGAATCAAGAAACATATCATCTCACACACCCAACGGTGTGAAGTTACCTCCATAATCTGTTCCTAAAGCTGATGTTGTTACTGAAGACCGACAAAGATCACGTATACTTGGGGTGAGTTTGTATTTCTGCTGTGTTTTCCCCCCCTATTTTCCAAGAATAAAACTAGTGTTTTTTCCTATATCAACAGCGGTGAGTGTAACCTCTGTCACCGAGGTTATGCAAGACTTCCGATTTGGTAGTTACTGGTTTTTTAAGTAAGTGTTGTTTTTCTGCTTGTCAAGTGTAAGTTTTTTTTTTGATAATCTTCATCGCCTCACTAACCAATGTTCTACTTAACTAGGTTTATAATTGAAGTTACAGGACAATAGCTTAGAACCTAAATCCCTTTTCTTGAGGTTATTGAAGGTTCGTAAGTCATTTTACACGGATTACCTTCGATTGCCAGTACACCACTTGACATTGTGTACTTAATGGTTTCAACTGATTATCGTAACAGGGTTTTTTAATCAAAGTTGCAGGACAATGGCTTAAAACTTATATCCCCTTCTCTGCAGCTATTCGGTTTTGTTTTGTAGTTGGCACACAAGAGTTTTCGATTGTTTTGTTGTATTAAATCAAATTAATTTTACGTGAAAAAGCAAACAAAACTTGATTTGCACGTGTAGAAACCTGGAAAATTTTGATAACGACATCTTTGTTTTGTGGGTCTGAAAACTCCAAGTTTTGTTCAGAATGATTCCTGCTCAATTTGTGTCGTTAAAAACACACTGGTATGTGATTATGTTCCCTATGCAGAAGCAAGAAGTGTGGAAATTTTAAAGCTAATTTTAAGTGTTTCATTTGGTTAATTTGATGTATTCTGGAGTTGGTATGAGCCAGTTAGAGAACATGTGAGCTACTTACTATCACTTTCTTTGCTAATTAGTTTATCATCTCCAAATAGGTTCGTATGTTTGTGCAAAATGGAACTTTAAGTCTCAACTCTCCCCTCTTATTTTTATTTAGATCTGTTTTTAATTTTGCCACAAAGTTTACTGTCCTTTATTTTGAAACAATCAGGAAAATGATTGATTTACTCTGGGGACGTAAGATAATTCAATTAATTAAACACTAATATAAAGTTCATGACATTGCAGGGTTCAGTGTGGCTTCTTCATATTCCTGGAATTGCATTCCATATAGACAATAGGTCTCTAAGGAGGATAATCTCTATGCAGTGAAGGTTATTGTTATTAGTTTTCGTGATCATTGAATCTATTATTACAACTATTTCTTTTCCAGTGACCTAATTTGTAGACTTTTAAGCGAAAGAAGAATCAAGGGAAAACAGGTTGTCATATGTTTCTTATAATTGATTCTGTTTCTGTATCCCTGTTTTTCCACTTATAATTTTGTTGAGAATTTGATCTTGATGTGTAGACTTTAAGCGAAGGAAGAATCAAGGGAAACCAGGTTAACATATGTTTCTTATAATTAATTATGTTCTTATATTGTTATTCTTCCACTTGGGTTTTATATAAATTAGCTTCCTATTTTGGATGATTGAAAGTTATGCGATCACATCTTATTAATGACTGAAAAACTGGATACATGCACATATAGGCATTCAAAGATTTTAACAGTGGGAAAAAAGCTCTTGTGGTGAGGAAGACGTGGGTGAACGTGCTATCTAATGGCAAAACATCGGAGAATATGGAAACAGTAAGCTATTAAACATTTTATGAACTTGCAATTATGTGTACGCGCGTGTGTGAACAATACTTACCATTATTTTTGTAAAAATCATTTAAGTGTTTTTCAATTAAAAGTATTTTATGTTTTCATGGTGCTTCTTATCATGACAAATGGGATTTTGCTTTAAAGATATAGAATTTAATTGACTGTGGGTTTTTTAATGTAGTGATACATATTTTTTCATTTTGCTTCGATTGCTTAGAGTCGGGGGTCTCTCTGGAAGCAGCATCTCTATCCATTGTGGTAGACGTAAGGTTTGCTTACATCCCACCCTCCCCAGATCTCATCAATGGCTTGGCTATTGATGAGATTTACTAGGCATGGTTATGGTTATGGCTCTAGAAGTTGCAGTAATCACTTGGCTACAATGAATTGCCTTTGAATGTTGTTAATTTACCTATAATATTATCATTACATGATTAGTACTACGCGACCTTTGTGATTAGACATGTGTGCTATGGTTCCCCTGCAAGTCTTTAATTCAATTTCTGCAAATTCCTATTTATTCATCTATGATGAAATCTAAATCCTATTTTCTGATATGTAGATGTGTTTATTTTGACCAGCAGCAAGGTTTTTGGGCCATCAATACGGAAGTCATCTTCAACCAGGTTTGTATGATTCTACCACCATTTAAATATCACATTGGAAAAACATACAATTGGTGGTATTCATTCTGATGTTATTTCACACTATTCTTCTAAAATTTGATTTCCACATTAAACAGCTCTATTTGGCTTCAAAAGTCAAAATGTTTTATTTACCATGGTGTCCTACTTTCATTTAAATAAAATCCAACACTTTGGTTTGGATGTCAAATGGGTTGCTTTCACATACCAGATTCTTTTCACCTTTAAGCTTTTTCTAGGAAGTAGATTGTACTAAACTTGACACTATTTTTTTACTAATAGCTAATGGCTATTAAATTTTAACTTGAATCATATTCTTATTGCATATGGAAGTATGAAACTCATAGTTGTGATATCAGATATCAAAAAGAGGAGCAAATGTTCAAACTTTATAGACTTATAAATACTGATGTTGTCTAGGTAAAAAACAACAGCTCTAGATTTAATTAAAGAAAAATGAATACAAAAGGAATAGAGAAGTCCTACAACATTCTATGGTATGATAAAGGGTTGTTTTTGTGTCATTATAACTTTTTCTTGTCAAATTTCAGACCTATATCAAATAGCCTTTGATTTATTAGCTCATTTAGTTACAATTTCTATGAAGTTTGATCTGAAACAGTTACTGTATTTTAGGTTTATAGAGATTTATTCATGCCTCTTTGGAATCATTATTGTGTACTTCACATGCAATTTTGGTTCAGGCTAGCAAATGAATCCAATTACAAGATTTGTGCAGAAGCAAATTGTGAATGCACTTCAATTGGGTGAAAGAAAGAGGACTTTGACTCTGCAGTCAAATACTGGCTAACAGGTAACTTTTATTAAAATGTAGTTTAGTATGGTACCTATATTTAGTTGAAGTGAGGTGTTTGTTTTGATTTTATTATATTGTTTTCCTCACATCATGTTATCAGGCTGCGCATGATGCCTTTGTTAAAGCTAGTGGATTTCTGAACACAATTGCTGCTTCACTCATGAAGATTGCAAAATGATACATGGTTGCTAGAAAGGTATGCAGGATACAGATTTATAGTTCTGATTTGAAACCAGAGGTAAATGACAAGAAGTTGTTAAATTAAAGACAATGATGGGAACTATTAACTCTGTTGATAGTCCATACAATGGAGAAAATGAAAAAAAGTTGGAAATAAAAAGGTCAAAGAAGATTGGGATGAAGAAACTTCCGACCAAGTTAAAGGAGCTACTTGAAACCGGTTTGCTTGATGGACCACCTATTAGGTATGTTAATGGCTCAAAGGTATACATCCACATCTTAAATTAAGACTATTTTGTTACATTTTTAGCATTTTGTTCTAGGACGACGGGTGCAAGTAGGGGAAGACAAAAGAGGCATATTGTCCTTTTTGCTTTGAGGCATAGGGTCAAAAATGGCATGTCTCCAGGAAATTAGGTAGAAGGGTCAAAAATGGGGTGAGCATAATGGTTACAAGTTGTGGTACTGGGGGTCTAGTTGTGAAAGAATGGAGGACATGCACTTGTACCGTATGCCTTCTAAGAAGAAGAAATATAAACCACAAATCAGATGGGGAAACCTATTTGGGGACGTAACGTCATAGTTTCTTTACACAAGATTAAAGGTGATGCTCAGAGTTTTGGTTACTATAGGGGGATAAAACTCCTAAGGCATACTATGAAATTATGGAGAGAGCAATTAAGGCTAAAAATTAGAAGGTAAGCTCAAATTTTTAGAAAAACAGGGTTTTAAACCTTGGAGATCTACTACGTAAGCGGTACACATTTTTAGGAGATTTATGAAGAAATATAGGAAATAAGTGAGATTTGCATATGGTGTTTATAAAGGCATATGTAGTTGGACAGGATAAGAAATAAAGTTTGTAGGGCTAGATTATAGATAGCACGTATCTTGGAGTAAATACAAAAGGGAAGATTGAGGTGGTCTGGCCATGTGAGGAAGAGAGAACTAATAGAGCATGTGAGGAGGGTGGAAAACCTCGCAGTGGATGGGAAGAAGACTAGAGACAAGCCAAAACTGATTTGGAAGAGCAGATTGGGTAGAATTTATTAGACTTGCACCTTTCCAAAGAAAAAATCATTCATATGAGCTCTTGGAGATGTTGGATTAAGGTTATTGGTTTCTAGGAGGATGTATAGACTAAGTATGGGATGGGGGTTGTCTTTTCGTTTGTGATTTTTCACTCGGTTGTGTAGATTTTAGTCAAATTCCAAGCTATGCATATACTCTTACATATGTTCATAATTAGTGTATAACTTTAGGCTTAGGTGCCTTTTTAGGGAGCATGTAGCCCTAGGTGGGGGTATGTGGCATGATATTCTTTAGTTTTTAGTACATACGTCTTTGTATTTTTCTTTATGTGTTTTTATCTTTCGTTAATTTTGTTGCTTACATATTTCTGTTGTGTTATCTATGTGCTGTTTTGTGTTTTGTATTTCTCACGCTCTTTGCATATGTGTTTCTTGTCGTCGTCTTTGTTCCTTTTTGCCTTGGAGTCGTTAGTCTCACTAGGAGAAACCTCTCTGTTCTATAGGACAGGAGAAGGTTTGCTTTCCTTTCAACCCTTCATGCACCCTAATCTATGAGTAAGACATTTTATTAGGTATGTTTGTTTCTTACTTTTTTGATGAAATGCTTAAGTACTTAAAGGTATACATCTAAGTTATTTTGGTGCCAAGTGTTACCAAGGTGTATAGAAAAAATGTTCCTCGAGTGGTTAAGGGTTTAAGTTCCATCCCAAACAAGAGGTGTATGTTGGATTAATCTTGACCGGTTTAAAGTCGATCAACGGGTATGGGTCGGAGCGGTTAATGTAACTGGGTCAATGGGTCATAAATGTAGTTATGTGTAGTTTTAGTGCTTAAGTCATGTGTTTGTTTTTAGTAGGAAGTGGGGTCCTAAACCTGGGTAGTGGTACCATGTTCACGTTCATGCATGTAGTGGTATTTATAGGTTTCAAGTAAATCAATTGAAATGTGTGTGTTTCAAAGCAGTAAACAGTGAGTGCTATACGTGAGTTTTTGAAGCATTAGTGTGTGTTTTGTGCGTCTATTTGAGGCCAGATTCAACATTTGGTATCACAGCTTGGTGTCTGCGGGTTTGAGAGTCGTCTTTCGAGAGAAAAGCAGCCCTTGGCTGTAGGGCAGAAGACAAGAAAGAAACAGTGCAGCGAAGATGAACTGGGCAACAAAAGGAGACGGCATCTAAGGCAGAAAAGGGTTCTGGGTGAACCTAGAAGTGTGGCTGATCTTTGTGATTGCGTGTACAAGCCTGCGTGGCTGTTTCGAGTGCTTTGATAAAGAGGTTCTGCGTGAACCGAACACTATTCTGAGTGAGAAGGAAGAAATGATCTGTGTGATCGTGAAGTTCTCTGGGTGAGCCGTACAAGATTGTTCTGTGTGATCCGAGGATAAACCAAGACAAGTGTTCTGTGTGAACAGGAAGAGGAGATTCTATGTGAATCAATAAAGAAGAAGAAACTGATCTGAGTGATCGAAAGAAGAGTTGAAGATCTGTGTGATCGAAGAAGAAGTGGTACGTTGTGCGATTTTTGTGTGAATCTAAGGAGACGGAGACCTGTGTGGTGACTCACGTCGGAGGTTGTGTGGCCGAGAAAAAAAAATCTTGCAATCTGTGTGATTGAAGATCAGCTAAAGTAACTGCAACTGTGTGTTGATATACCGTGAGAAAGGACCAAATTTATGTGTTCAAGAGAAGACCTCAGTGGTGAAGATTAGAAAAGATAAAAAGAAACCTGCGACTAGACCTGTGCCCGCTAAAGAAGATCAAGAACGAGGTGATTTGTGATCTGTGTGATACAAGTCCAAAGCCTAAACGGTGATTAAAAAAGGGCAACGGTCGCTATTAATTGTGGTTGGGTACGGAAATGAAAAAGAAAGTGTGTTTAGGAGGTGCATGACATGTGGCTGAAAAGTCAAAACAAATTGTGTGTGTTTGGTGCAGTACGTAGAACAAGAAAAAAATGTATTTGGCATTTTTGATCATTTGTTTTGACAGTGGTGAGTAAAGCTATGAGATGGTGAAGCTAATCCGGGAGGAGCAGGTGATAATTTTCAAGCTTGAGCTTGAAAAGAGTAAGAGATAAGTCGGATCTGAATGAACCGATCAATCAAGAGACAAGTCGTGTGAGTCGAGTAACAACCAAGGAACCTGTGTAGTTCAACCAAGAAGTGAGAAATATGAACTGAGATCAAGATTAAAGGGGTGAATGTTGGATTAATCTTGATCGGTTTAAAGTCGGATCAACGGGTATGGGTCGGAGCGGTTAATGTAACTGGGTCAATGGGTCATAAATGTAGTTATGTGTAGTTTTAGTGCTTAAGTCATGTGTTTGTTTTTAGTAGGAAGTGGGGTCCTAAACATGGGGTAGTGGTACCATGTTCATGTTCATGCATGTAGTGGTATTTATAGGTTTCAAGTAAATCAATTGAAATGCGTGTGTTTCAAAGCAGTAAACGGTGAGTGTTGTACGTGAGTTTTTGAAGCATTAGTATGTGTTTTGTGTGTCTATTTGGGGCCAGATTCAACAGTGTAGATAAGTAGATTTAGGAGTAGGATTAAAAGGGGTGTGAGTTGGTCATTCTAAAAAAAGATTATGGGTTCTTTTGATCTAATATGGCCTTCTTCATATTTCCTTCTACCTATCGTCTTCATTTTCATGTCAATCTCCATCTCCATCCTCCATCTTCACAATTCTTCTATCACCACCCTCCATCTTGTTCTGTTTGGAAATTTTCAAGTGATGATCCGTTTCCTTGGGATGGTATGCACACGATATGTTAGTAGTTTTACATCCTTTCTTTCTTTGGGTTTCATGAATTCTAGGTGAAAAAATGGTTTCTTTTATGCTCTATTAGTGTGGTTTTAATCTAGAAACTTCCATAACATTTAGCCTATATATGAGTAACATCAACACACATATGAACCTCTAAACCTATGATTGATTCCGTGTTAATCATGGATCATGGGCATTACTGTCACTTAAAAGTAAAGTCGGTGGCAAACCTTTGCTCTCTTCTCAACTTTACATTTTGATAATTTCACCCCCTAACTCCTTTGAAAATTTTATAAAATGTCACTTTTACCCCTTCGAGTTTTTAAAGTTTCAGGTTACCCCTAACAATTTTTACTTAAAAAAACTAAATTCTTACGTTCGTATTTTATGTACGTGTCGATATAAATTCGAGTCCGTCTACATATGTAAATTTTGTTTAGAAACGAGTCGAGCCATATAAAACGGTTTCATGCTTATTTTATATACGCTTTAAGATTGTCTACATTAGTTCGTCTACGTTTTGACGTAAATTTTGTTTAGAATGAGTCGGGTCAAATATAACACGCTTTGAGTTTGTCCGCATTTCGACTTAAGTTTTGTTTGGAAACGCATCGAATTAAATATAATACGTTTTCATTTGACAGTATAAATTCGAGTTACTCTACGTTTCGACATAAATTTAGTTCCAAAACGAGTCAGGGAGATTATAATCTATACTTTATCACACCGCATACGGCGTCACAGCACGTGTTTTTTATGTATATTTTGAGTCGGTCTACGTTTCAACATAAATTGGTTTGGAAGAGTCAAGTCAACTATAATACGTTTTCATTCAACGGTATAGATTTAAGTTACTCTATGTTTCGACGTAAATTTAGTGTAGAAATGAGTCGGGTCAATTGTAGTCTATACTTTAACACACCGCGTACAATGCAGGCGCAACGCGCGGCGGGTAATATACTCGTTTTAACACAAGTTAAACTTTGATGACTAACAAAGAAATAGAAAATTAGAAGGGTGCACCTGTGTTACGATTCTTTAGCAAATGCATACAGCTTTAGAAACATATCCTAACACCTTATTGTTATCTTGCAATCATTTTTGTGTTGTTTTTTCGCAATTTGTTAGGGTACTCTTGATTAACACTAAATCAAAGTTGAACAACATATGATATCATTTGGTAAAGGTTCCAAACTTAACCTTTTTTTACATAGCTTCGCACTTCATTCAGTTACAACATGCAATGATAACAGGACATAAGGGTAGGGATGGCACTGATGGTGGTGGTCAAGGGCAGAACGGGTTAGTTGCACCCGCTGAGAATGAATTTGTATAATTTCTTGGGTCAATCTTCTTGGAAAAATCTTCGTATGAAGTGGAAAAACATCTTAACTCCACCCTCGGTAGTGGTGGTACGTTGTATATTCGGCCCACCTGGGATAGTCTGATTCTAACAACGGGTTAAGACCAGACTTGATCTCAACCGAGTGCACCTACAACCTAATGAACATCATTAGCCCTGTTAAAGAAAATGGTGGTTCCTTTCGACCAAGCTTGGGTATCATTAATTGCATTGAGTATTGAATGAGCATTGAATGAATATTTATCTTGTGGCTGTGTTGTATTCATAGTATCAAGGCTATTGAAGCCTTGTGTTATAAATGCATGACCTCTTCTGTGATGCTCGTAGATAGTTTTTCTAGTGACCTCTGTTGGGGTACGTATTGAGTAATTTCATAAATGACTGAAAGAGTAATTCCATAAATGTTTTTCAATCAGACTAATGGTCCAAACTATTAGTTAGGTCATGACCATATATTAATTTGGTATATTGATTCTCTTCTACTTGGGTTTATGACTTGGTAACTGGTCAAGTTCAATAAGTATTATGTTCATATGTTTAGCTTGATTTAGTGTATTTGATCTATATCATTAATGTGTGTTACTTGTGATTATTAAGTCGATGGCGTATACCTTTTTTTCACATTTACATCATGACATGCAGTTAACAACACTCAGTCTAATACCACCACCAGACCAGTCCACCAAGGGCAAGTTCTCTTGTCACGAGCACATCAACTCCAACAAGCTGGTGCTCAAACAACTTTCACTTTGTCTGGATATCTCTTGATGTGGTCTAAGAAAATTTCTTAGAGATAAGAAAAATGCATGAATGATTGTGTGGAAGAAGAGAGAATAGAAGGTGCATGCTTGTAGTTGTCCTTCGTTGACGGGCCTCCAACTAACGTAGCACATATACAATAATGACCAGACTAGTAATCTAGTTTTTTAATCATGCTAAATAACATATATGGTTTTACCTAAAACGTACCCCGAGGCCCGACACAAGACTCTAGTTTTTAATCAACTCAGGTCGGGAGAAAACTACCTTTGAGCATCACGATAATATGTCACACATTCACAACACAAGACTCTAGTGGTCTTGTTACTATAATTAAATACATCACAAGTACCAGGTAAACACTCATTCAAAACTCACTACTTGATACTTATTCTTAAACCTGAGTTTGGTTTATAGGGACCGACCTCCCATTGATGAGGATAGCAATGTTAGTTGTTTTGCAGGTACACATGGTTAGAGATCGCTTGTTCGCTCTTTACCCTTTGATCTAGACTCTACCCTAGGTGGGTTATATCTAGGGTGGTGGTGGTGTTGGCGGCGGTCAGGGGATTAAATCAACAAACTCCATACTGGAAGTTGGTTATGGAACGGCTATCGATTTGATTAGATTGCATGTCAATCTTATCCTCATTAGGACAAGCTGACAACAAGAACAGGTGTGTAAAGTTAGAAATATGTTTCTTGGTGTTGAAACCCATTTTCAAGATATCAAAAGAGCCCATAGAAATAATATTCAAAAGTCGGTTCACCACTTCAGCATGTAAGAAAAACAAGCCAAAAAGAACTAAAGTTAGATTCTTTACTTGTTAACGTGAAAGATACACGTAAAGTCGACTTGTTTTAACTCGTTTACTTGATGATCAAACATAAAAATGTTTGTAACTCAAACTCGTCTAGTTTATAAACGAGCCATGGGAAGCTCGCTAGTTTGGCTTGTTTAATTAAGCCCAATTTATAATGTCACAAGTTATAATGACAATCTTAATATTTCTAATCTCAAGTTTTACACCAATCTTAATATTTCTAAGCGTAAGTTATTGTATCTTTTATTAATTTTGTGACTATGTAATAAAATATTTATTATTAAAAGAATAAAAAGTAAACGAGTTGTCTTGACGAGTCACGACCTGGCTCGAAATTTTTACAAGCCAAGTATGAACACAGTGTTATTGTTTGATTGTGGATCGTGCCAAAAACACTGAATTTAATTCAATGAATTTAGTTGCACATAAATGATGGTGCTGTGCTTGTGTTGTATATTGAACGGCCAAGGTTTTAGTTAAAAGAAAGCAGTAACAAATAGAAGAATCACAGCTAATGTCTTGGACCGTGCATCAATTAATTAACCACTAGATAACTATAAAGAACAAAACAAGATGAAGAATTTAAGTCATCATCAACAATATGAAAATGGGTCATAAACAAGTTGTAGTAAAGCTATAAAATGTTGATGAGCTGACCTTATAAATTCTAGTTTTTTTATTTTCACTTTAAACAAGTTGACAGATCAAATTGTATATTTTAGTAAAGCATACATATAATCTATGTAATTAAACAAGTTAAACAGATCAACCCAAAGACGACGTATTTATTGAGTAGGTTAGACATGACAATCTAAAATCTGATTTTTTTTTTTCATGTTAAGTTTGTGTTATCTTCCAAACTCTCTTGCCAACCAAAACCTCATTAAACCCAAACATGACATATTTGTTAAACATGTTAGATATAACCACCCAAAACTTGATTATTTTCATGTTAGGTCTGTATTATGTGTTGAGTTGTCTCATACTCTTATTAATTGTCACTAAAAACCTGATTAACCCAAAACAACATATTTATCAAATGGGTTAAAGATGAAACTTAAAATATTGTTATTTTCATGTTGAGTTTGAATTATATTTCAGGTCGTCCCACCCCTAGTTTTATTAGAATATGATGCATTTGATGCTTCATGATTTTACTCCACAGGATTCACTAGAAGATATGGTTTACATTGAGATGGTCTCAGTAAACCTTTATGTGATAACAATGATATGTGACATGCTTAATGGCTATAGTAAACTTAAAAATTCACTCTTTCTTAATTTGTGTATATGTACTTTACACTTTTGAAATTGATGTATGTATATTTGTGTTGGACCTGATGAATGTATATTTAAGTTTTGAAGTATCACTAAAGATTTCTTATTTCCACAGAAAATCACTCATCTTAATTTCTAATTTTATTTCTATTACATAAAAACCTACAAATTTGTCTAACATGAATATCCTTTTACTTTTTTTAATGGAATATAAGAAGGTATTATGGTTTTTATGGTTTGAATTCCATCCAAGTAACCAGGTTTAGAACATCTTTATCTCATTATCAAGATTATGTCACAATATTCAAAATGCTTATTGCTACCAATAGAAACTAGAATTTCCACAACCGGAAACAAGTCCCGCAGATAACCATGTCCAAAAAACACATCAAACTCAGTAAAGATCACCTTCTTTGTGCGTGTGAACAACACAATCAGAAGTCGGGTACGAAATGCAGGTCAACAAGTAACCCTCTTTCATTTGGTTCTCATCAAGAAACGACCCATCCGATTGGTCAACACCGCCAGCAGCTAGCTTTCCCGCACATGTTGAGCATGCACCCGCCCTGCAAGAGTATGGCAGCTCAACTCCAGCACTCTCAGCCGAGTCAAGGATGTAAACATCATCAGGTGCATCAAACTCGTTTTCTTCACCATCAGGTCCCATGAGTTTAACCTTGTATGTAGCCATGGCGGTTGTTCTGAAGGAAGAGCCAGATTTTAAGCCAAAGGTTCTTGAGATGCTCTTAACTGATGGTAGGGTGGATGATGGGTTCTTTAGGAAAGCACTGACCATGGTTTGGGGTGTGGTTCTGACTATGGTTTGGGGTGAGGTTCTGACCATGGTTTGGGTAGGAAGCGTGAAGGACGACATGTTGACCTGGATGCAAATGAAAAAATTAATACTTGAGTTGAGATCAAGACACAATTTGGCAAGACACCATTGTTTTGATTAAAAGAAGTATAACAATGCAAACATCAGAAAACTAGTTATGGCTCAAATTTTAGTCACACTCCATCACATAAATGCAAACATCTCCTCAGAGACAATAAGTTGAAGTTCAACAAAAGGAAAAAACAACATTCAGTCATCACCGATGAACACATTAGGGTAAGATCTCAATCACACAGCTTCCATATTTTCAACAAGCTTATTATATTAGATCACTGGAACATACATTATTATGTCAAAAGGTAATATATTCATAGTTTCATACCAACCAAATAGGGTTCTTCAAAGTATCAAGAAGAAAAGAATGAACCAATTTTAATGATAGATGACTAGCATACGCCAAATGAATTGATACACAGTAATGTTGTTCAAATTCAAAAACATGAGTATCAAGAACAGTAATGCTGTGTTACTCAGTTGGCATGATGTTAATGAACAGTTAAAGATACATGGTTACGGTAGCAACCTTTGAACCAAACAAGTAAAATATCTAGAACATCAACATCATAAACTATGAGCACCCTTTGCAACGGAAAAGATAGGAAACATGCACAGATTGATCCAGTAACATTTCATAATTTAATGGTAGATGTAGACCCATAAAAGAATAGAAAACAACTCATACATGTGATTTAAATACAATAGGAAGAAAAAAAGTTCTACAACAATTAACATATCCATTTTCATAAATCCAAAGTGCAGCAACCACATGACTCAAAGAAGTTTTAAGTTGAGAAGATAGTTGTGCACATACATTGCAAATATGAAATATCATACAATTGAAAAGGATTGATTAGCGTATAGTCTAGTTTAGTTGAAAACCAGCCATCCTACCTATTAAAACGAACAAAAACCACTTAGTGTGTAAAAATAAACAATCCTAGGCAAGCATCAATGATTTCTATTGTGAAGTTTAGGGAAAACTCATTATAGCACACATGACCATTCGCTTCTTTTCTTTTAGTGAGTGAAATGTAGCAGAAGCAGGACTTTTTTTAGTTTTTATTTCTTTGTAGACTTGGTTTTTAAAAATTCCTGAGGCCCGCAAGGTGATTAGAAAACACAGGCCCTTGAGGTGGTGTTTCATGTACATGTAGGTCAAGATTAGTCAAAGACAGAGTCTTGAGGAGGCTCATGTGTCAAAATGACCAAAAGAGACTAAAAATCATTTACTAGATCAAAAGGCTGGTTGATATATAAAAGGGATGAGTGAGAGGTAGCCTTAAATTGTAAATGAAGCTTATTTGGTCACACAAAGAGCAAAGTCTCGCATACATGAAGCTCTCGCCTACTTTCGTGCCCTAAACGCCTCTGAAACCTCGTGCATATAAAAACCAAGTTTACAGAAAATAATTTGGGCGTTTTCTATGTAAGTTTACCTAAACAAATTCACATTATACGAAGTAAATTTGTCACAACACCATTTCAAAATACTTACTCCAACCAAACCAAAATTTCTATTTTACCAACATATTCACAAAAACGGAACACATCAAACAAATCATCCACTCTAGATTCTGCAAACACTTCACATGCATGTAAGCTTCAATCCAACCAAAAAATTCACAATTTCCACGAGAATAAGTCACGATCACAGATGATTTCAAAACCTAAATCGGTGAAACGGATCTAACCTAAACAGTATACACACATACGATCATTTCACAACGATATCAGCTTCACCGTAATAAACCCGTAGAAAACTTCATCTAAAACTCTAAGCACACACAAAATCAATCAGTAATCAAACAAAAAACTAACAGAAACACGTAATTCCTTGAGCTAGAATAAGTAATAACTATGAAAATCGATTGAAATCAAGTAGCGTGACGACATTAGATCATAGTAAAACATGAAATTTAGGGATTTGAATATGTTTGATTGAGCTTACAGAAGAGAAATGCAATAAGCGGAGGTTTCGAGGGGTAATGAAAAAAGAGTGTTGAGGGTTTATTTATAAAGGGTGTTGGGGAAGGTGGCGTTTGGAATCTCCAAAGAGACGACTAGTGTGTTAAATGCAAATGATACCCTAACTCTAAAGACAAAACTCACAACTTAGATTTTCTTTTTCCTTTTTTAAAATACAAATAAAAATACAACTGAATAAAACAAAGAAAGATAAAATCAGATGAATGTTGGTTTGGGTAAAGGTTAGGGCCGTCAATAGCGCGCAAGTCAAAACTCGTTTGAACTCCCTCGAAACCTGTTTGTATAATTATCGGCCCCAGACGAAGTGAGCTCGCTGGTCAAGTCTTTGACTCTCACAAGATAAGTAGACTATTTATGAAGCTCAACTTTTATAGGAAAGAAATAATCACCGGTCTCTTTTGGCTATATGTATTCGTATGTGAAAGAAATACTGTTTTTTTATATATCTACCCAAATGTAAAAATATTAACTTTTGCTGATATATCTATTTAAATGTTACAGTCTCGGAAAGTGTGTTGTGATTTTCCTACTTCTATTGTTCTGCTAAATCAGCCCACCACCCCGCATAACGATTATGTTTCTTTTGTCTTTCTTTGTTTCTTCTCTGCTCTGAAGATCCCTATTGATTCGCAACCTCATCTTTGGTTGACCCTCATGTAACTTTCATGGCATCCACATCATGAACTCTAATAAATTCAACTTATGTCCATTTATAATCCACTCATAAAAATTTCTATGTTGAGATAAATGTGTTCATCAACCTATGAAATATTATAAAAGAAAAAAGTAAGAATATAAGAAGATAATGGTTTAAATAGATAGATAAGAAAAAGAGTGGTACTTAGTAGAATGAGTAATACGATTATTTTACATTTTAAATCGAAAAGCGTAAAAAATACTAAGTGGACTTGTTATATTGGGTATTATGAAGAACCGAATTAGTTTTTCAAATAGTATTTAACTATAAAGACAATAATCTTTAAAACATTGAATGTGAAGAACAATAATAACCATTATTGTTATATCATTTTAAACTTTTAGTGAGGTAAAATATAACCATAAAATAAATTTACGATCAAATAATAATAAGTATATAACAAGATGTATAGGAGATCAAGCAATAGACGTTGGTCATAAGTAACATGTTAACATTAGATGATCCTTCACAACACACTTGTTATTACAATTGGAAGTTGGAACCGTACAAGATAATATTCTGTTATATGCAACTTCTTCAAAAATTTTATTCTTTAGCATATATGGACTTAACATCTATTCTGTAGTAGTAATTCGTGTCATTCTTCAATGCTAGAAAACAAACACAAATTTATCAATATCTTCTTTATAGTCAGGTAATTCTGGATTAGTTTAATTCTTCTCTATTTCACTTTTTATATAATTACATTTGGAACAAAGTTATTTGAAGTACAACTGTACAAGCCAAAAACCATGTAATTTGACTTTTGAGTAGACCCAAGAGTCAAAATATGAGAGCTTTTAGAACTTAAAAAGGACTCTACAACTACAATTAATTCGTGCCTCTTACCCATAATTAATAGTTATTTTTCTGTTCATAAAAGTTATTAATTTGCAAAACATTGCAGTTGCTAGAGACCGGGTCACGTGTTTAATCGACGCAACTCATTTACTTCATGGAATAAATTCATATATGTCAACACACTTTATGTTTTTTAGATACTTTCCAATAGTAGTTCTAATGTAGCTATGTTCATCACCTTATGTAGTTAATATTTATCTAATAGAAAATATTATAAAGTTTTTACTCATTGTGTTATAAGCATCAACAATTATAGTGACTGAAACTATTATTTATTTTTTTAATCTAGACAAGAGTAAGTAGAATAGACATGGGACAAGATTCTAAAACACTACCAATGTTATTTTCCACCCCAAATGTTCCCTTCTAAATTATACATTACCATATTTGGTTTTTAGTGAAATCTAATCATTACTAACTCATCTGTTATGATTTGTACCGTTCTTCTGTTACGATTTACATGTCTTTTTTTTTTTTTTTTGGAAAGATACCATATTTGTTTCCCTCTTTTTTTCTTCCCATCCATCACGCGTAGTTGTAGTTTTTTTTATTTTTATCTAATGTAATCGTTTTTAATATTCAAAACGAATAAGAACATAGATTTCTAATTTCAATTTTCTAACTGATCTGACCGATATAATACATGGGTTACTAAAACTAGTTGTTTTATATACATCAGTTATAATGACTCTCCACATATATGCACCCTAAGATGATGACTCTTTATATATTAAAATTTCGTCTTAGATTACTCTTGTATTACTATAAGAGCCTATATATAAAAGTAACTGTAACGCATATTTATATCGATTAGAAAATGATTGTTGCTTTCTTATATTATCTCTCCATACTCCTAAATTGGTTGTTTTCTCAACACAATTTTAATTTTCTAATATTTGCAGTCTTTATCCATATCATCTTTGAAATCTATTCCAAGTTAGACGAGCGAATAAATCTTAAAAAGAAAAACAAAAGATATAAATTTTATTTAATAAAATATTTAAATTTAGTAATTTAAGACTTTTAGTTAAACAAATACAATATTGAAAATAATTCGAGGATATATCAAACTAGAGCGCACAAATCATGTTCGAGTTAGTTCAAGTTAGATTAAAAATAGTCAAATGATGTTTTTGTCCATAAACCATTCAGATAGAAAATTGTTTTTAAAGGGGAACAATCATGTTTTACCGGTTTAAGAGACTGTTTGGTAACCTCTTAATTATTTATAACCTCTTAATAGATAAAAAATAACATTAAGTTTAAAGAGTTAAGAAGTAACTTTATGTCTTAATGTTATAAATCATTAAATTAAAATGTACCAAATAACCCCTAAAACCAGTTGCAATGTATGTTGTTACAAACAACTTTCAACCCTACAATTCTGTTCGGTTATAGATCACATTCAACCAAACATTTCCAAAATCAGGTATGGTGCGAATTGATTGCTGATTTAGATCCAATTCACTGATAACATGACCTAAATGCAAGATATTGTTTATTTTTTTGGCCTTGTGTAAGTGGAAGTAATTACATGGTACAGCTTCATCGGTTTTAACATACACTATTGTACTTCTATGTTTCCTCATGTTTTTTAAATGACAATCATCTGATTTTTAAATCAGATCCAACGAATGGACAGACAAATGGACAGCTCCCGCAACAGGTTTCCAGTCTGGTATTGCTTTCAAAACATTGGCTTAAGGTTTGCAAGGAAAAAAAAATACTTCTAAACAAATAAAATCCTTAAGATGACAAAAACATTGTTAAATACCGGTAACCAGTAAACATAACGTTCATGGTATCATCTAAAACGAGAAGATAACACATAACAGAGACCCGATAAGTCAAAACAGACACCACCTCACAACAAATTTGTAAGAAAAAACAGATTGAATACCTAAAAGATGCGAACTGGCTTTCCCATTGTTGTCTTCAAGTACAAACATCTCACCTGAAATGCATATAAATAAACATCAACTAATTTTGCTGTTCTGTTGAAGTGAAATCAAATTTGATCAGTTTATAAAAAAATATCATTATATAAAAAATAAAAAAAGATAACTCACATTCTGCCAGTTTTTCTTCAGCAATGAAACGAGGAAATTAACGCTCATCTGCACATTTTGGAAAATCTGTTTTTCCTCCATGCTGCAGTTACCAACAGCAACTCCCATGCACAACACCTTTTTCAGTTGAAACTTGACTGTCGCCTTAGTTTCATTCACCTTAGCCTCGAGGGATTCCTGGTGAGTAACAAGTGTTGGGAACTTTCCTGCAATCATGGAATGAGTGAAACAAATAATTAACATATAAATGAGACAGATTATAAACACATGTGATCTAATATATACAGCAGGTTTCAGTTTAATAAATAAACTGATACAAACCTGCCTTGTTAAGACCAGGGCCCAACAAACGAGGAATTTGCTTGATAACGGATTCAGAAGCCAAAAAAGCCTGGTGTTTCTTGGCAAGCTTCTTCACCAGCTTCTTGTTCTTGTTGAGCTTCTTGAGTCCTTCAACATCCATGTATTCAAGCCCAATCTTTTGAGCCTGTGAATATTAACAAACACAAATCTATTTAACTAAGCAGCATGTTTATGATTATATGACCATACATGTTTTCACAAGTCAAAACTCAACACAAAACACACAAACCTGATTAGTTATGCATTATTGTATGTGATAAGTTTCATTCAAGTTTTATAAAAAATTACCTCTTCTACATGCTGGGCATCTCCAAGCATGCAAACTTTCAATTTGGGTCGAGGAATGTGAGGCAACTTCACAGTTCCACTGAAACGTTTGTCCTTTTGTGGGTCATAGTTCTTGAGACCAATCTGAAGCTCAATGGTCTCCGTGAAATTACGTTTCTTTTCTTTAGCATCGGTGGTAATTTGGGTAATAGCTTCCCTAAGGGCATCACTCTGAAGCTTACTGTCAAATCAAATAGTCAAATATCAGGCAAATGAACCACATTTACAGCAAATCAACAACAAATGATCATAGAATCAAACAGTTGAACCAGTAATTGATATAGCCTTTCAAAATTTCCACAAGTAAACATCAATCTCTTGATTGAAAAGCCATAAATACCAAATTATAAAATTTCATAAAACATCACTAAATGCCTAGAGATTCTTTGTTTAAACAAAGAACAAACCAATTATCAAAAGGTGGAACAAAAATGCATACATATCAATAACATATCACATAAGTCTGTTGGAACTATCTAAACGAATCAAAACTCCATTGAATGAATCAAATCACATACCTCATTTTTTGTTAGATTTTCCTTCCTTAAACCTCTCTTCTGCGTATACAAAAATTAGATAACAAACTGTCAATTTCATCTTCAACAACGAGGCATAAACATACAATGATCTAATTCGATGCAAATACAGATATGAAGCTAGCTTATCACACATAAAACGTCAAACACACACAAAAAAAAGTTATATAATAGCTCTATTTAACATTATCTGCTCCAGTAGATCCGATTAAACGATTAAGTGACTAAATAGATGCAAACAACAAAATATGAAATCTAGATAATGAAGATATTTACCTTCGGTAGAACCCTAACAGCAACGCCGATGAAGTTCGAGGGAAAAGAGCGGCTAGTTTATACGACTGATCATAAGAGATAGACGAAACCCTAATTGGGCCTTGGTATTGAAAATCTTGACCCAGAATCAGATTACTTGGCCCACTTTGAAAAAAAAAAGAAAAAAAAAAAATAAAACTCTAGGCAGCGATGCTTAGGGTAACGGGTCGGGACGGTTGTATGCTAGTTGATATCGGTTTGTTGACACCTTGATTTGAATCGAGATTAAACGAACCAAGCTCAAGTTTTTATAATTCTTAGCTTCATTGTATCTTATTATTTGTCAAACGATAAAAGAAATCATCAAAAACAATAAACAACTCTTGAATGAGATTCAAGAAACAACTCTTGATTAACGCTAGTCCTCTTGTTATCAATAACATCGTTATTAGTTGGTCTTTCACATGATCTGCTTGTGAAACCTAACTTGTATTGAACCTCTAATGTCATTTTCATAACACTTAAAAGCTATTTAACAATCTTATGCTGAACCATTAAGAGATCTGACCGAATAAAAAGAACCTCGGAAGTTGAGAGCTAACAAAACGCACATTCCTATTCTAAGATTATGTGGATGAAGAAGTGGTGTTAAAAAGGTTATGATGCAATGAGAAACAATGCATATAAGCACAATGATAAAAATTGTTACCTATGATAAAGTATGAGACTTTGTGTTTGAGAAAAAACTCAATAAAAAGTAACTTTAAAATTTGTGCGATATTCACCTAATCATAAAACTTGAAGATTATTCTATTCAATCATAGCCATATAACCAAACAAGAATTAATTCACATTGTCTTTTAAAATTAGCTTTAGAAACAAAATAATCATCTACGACAAAATAACATGGAACTCAAAATAATCAAATATCTGGATTAAATTTGCAAGATAAACAGTATCTGATCTTAAAGCAAAAAGCATAACCATCGTGACTATTCAATGAAACATAAGTCAACAAATCTTCATAGATGATGACATGGTTTTCACTCAAAATAGAAGTTGTATAAATCATCTATTATATGAAAGTGTATACTCATAACTGGCTATTTTTTGGTTGAGAATCTTTCTTTCTTGATGACATTTTGGTACTTAAACCATTAAGATTAGATGATCTATTAGATTTTTGGATTGAAGCTATAATATATTCGAATAATTCAGCTTCAAGGCAATCAAGTGACAAAATATCACTTTCAAATGTGGAAATTGAATATTGATTTGTAAACTTCTTTTTTTAATGCCTGGAATTGACGTTTTACAACGTTTTCAACTTCTTCAATAATACTTGAAATCTTATCTACATCAAGAACGCCTGTCTACAACAAAGAAAGTGATTCTAAGAATGAGGAAGATGAACACGATGCGTGGATGTGCGATTTGGAAGTGCTAATATGATTTGGTCACATTTACCGAGTGTCACGTCACCTTTTCAAGCTCTTAGAACGTTAGAAGAGAGAGGCCATATAAATCATTTTAATTAGTACTTAGATTCACCAACTTTGCATGAGACTCGTATTTTTGTCGATGCTGTGAGACTGTTTATCATATTCATGAAGTGTTGCCATTCCCGAAATTCGAATGCTTTCTGGGCATATTACTTGTTAGGGGGCACATGATACGTATGCATGTTTTGGAATTGGTTTTAACAATTTACATGAAAACAAAAATAACAAAGGTAAATGATTTTACCAGCTTTTCAAAATTTGCCTTTTGAGGTTCGCTATACATGTCCAGCTTCTAATTTCACATGACAAACAAACAAACACACACAACAATTCTAACAATATAATAGATTAATAGGGTCTGGGGCTAAGATGAAAGCAAGTCGTGTATGGCTGAGATAAAAGCAAGTCGTGTATTTATCTCATAGGATAAAAAGGTTACTCTTAAAGAGACCCCTGACTCAGTTCTAATTTCCCATGAAATCTATAAAGTTTCGGGAAAAAGATTGAAGCTACTTTAAACTGGGTGCCAAGTAAAAAAGAGAACTTCCTATGATACATATCTTATAATCAATTTGAGTATTGGATCCGGAAGGTGTTACATTTGATCAAAAAGTAAAAGATACTATTTAATTTGGAAAAGAGGGAATAGTTAGGATGTGTATTTCAGGAATCACTGTGTGTAACCTGAAATCACATTTTTTTAAAATAGTCTTTCACAGTTTGACTTTTGCAGTCAAACAGGCAAGTTTCAAATTCTGTTGCTGTGAATTCCTAAAATTTTAAAGAAAAAGATTGATGATACATTAAAGTGTCCTTCCATGTATCAAGAGAAAGATCGATGATACATTAAATTTGTTAACAGAAAGTATCGTTTGAGAAATGTTTTCATCAAATTGATTCAATAAACTAATGTTGATTGAAAGTACCATCTTTGACCACAAAAGTCAAGTCAAATCAGTAGCATACTTTCACAGCCTCACCATTCATGATCTTCTACTCTCAGCTATTCAACTCGACACTAGAAAGTATGACAAGAACAATGATTATAAACAGAATACTTGGTAAAGTCAAGCTTTTATAGCTTCAAATCGTTGTGTGTGCAATTCAACTACGATTGCAGTTACAAGTTAAAGACCAGGGATTAACAAATGAATTGGATGTACTTAGCATGCTTAAAGGCTAAAGAAGATGACGTCCACTTTGTTTCAAGAAGTATCAACAGAGCGGTAAAGGTAGACCCTGATATTAATATGCGTCCACCTGTATAAGAAACTACCACTTAACCTGCTTGACCCGTCACCAAACTCACTTGAACCGCACATTTGCCAATCTATCGATATGTTAGAAATTAGTTTTAAGATCGCATTTACCGTAAAGTCAGACCATTTTAGTCAACACACCAAAAGGAGTATTAACTTGGTATGTATGTCCTTTAGTTAGAAAAGAATCATAAGATAAAACCCAATCACTCTCAATAACTGAAGTATGTCCAGCCACTTGATATGATACTATTGCGACATTAGGCATGAGTGTTCAATATTCGGTTACAAACAGAAAACTGAACAGAACCGAAACCATTAAAAACATAACCGCAGTACATATGTAAATAGAACTCTGATCAGTCAAATCTCAGCAGCCGATATCATGAAAGTCAAAAGACACCAATACAAAAATCACAAGCCTTTGAACATAAACACAACACCATGGAGCCTAAGTCATACCAACTACCAAAAAGAAACAAGTAAAAAGAAAACCATAAATAGATAACCAAAGACCATAATCAGCGCCCTGCACCAATCATCCGTCTGTCTCGGGGAGCCTAAGTCATACCAGAGACCAAAAAGAAACAACACCATGCCCCGATCATTTATCTCTGTCGATCCTTGATGTAAGTTGTTCTATTCGGGAAGAGGGCAAACCTTGAACCTATAGAGCAGTGTTTTCTTCTTTGAGGTCGGGTTGTCAATGGTAAGAAGTATCTTACCAAGCTCACTGATCTTGAAACTGTGACTGATCACTGGCTCGTCGGTTGGAGTCATCTTTCTAGCCTTTTGTATGATAATGGTGTAATGGCTTGTGTCATTGGGCACGTATTCAGCGCTATAGCTCACCTCCCAACCGACTACACGTAACTCCCATACAAATAAGCATTTCTGCAATAGTTTATTCATATGACCAGCTATGAGGATCAAGAAAACCTCACACGAATACAACAGAGAGAAATACAAGTGTTCAACATGTTAATGTAAACAGTACCTCGTTTACTATAATCTCCACAGTCTGCTTGGTGGCTGGTTTAACAGTAACCACTGAAGCCGGATCATCGATTGTGAATTCTGGGTTGCAATCACAGTAGTCTACACTCAAACCGCCGTACTGAATTGGTACATGCTCAGGATTCACATATCTGTTAAAAAGAAAGAAAAGAAAAAGAAGCCAACTTAAAAGCTAAAGTGGTAAAGAACCTAAATCCATAAGTGTATAGCATAAGTGGCCAACAAGCGGGTCAGGTGGTTTAAGTAAAAGTTTGGGTTTGTCCATGTTATTAAAGCTTTTTGAAAAACTAGTGTGCTAAATATGATAATAAAACTATGTTATTAGCATAATGATTTAATTTCTTGAATAAAACAATTTGTGAGGTTGTGTGCATTAAGAATACAGACGGCGGATTTTTGTATTTGACCTATTTGGCATGTTAAAGATATAACATAACCCGAGTTTACCCATCCATAAATAATAGACTCAAAACCAGTGGAAGCGTAGTAGAGACTCAAGCACTTACCACTACACTGCCGAAGGTTAACAATTTAACTATTTAAGAGTTTGCATTAAAAATACGCTTTGGAAAATTTTGACGTGTTTTCTTTTTAGATAATTCTTTTTTTCTATTTTAGCTAATTTAGAATGCTAGAAATATAACATAACAAAATACAACCAATCTATTCTTTAAAGGATAACCAAGACCGATAAACAAAAAAAAACCTTACTTGAAAAGGGTTTCGGGAGTCCTAGCGGTGCTAGCGAATACAAACTTGCTCTTAGTCCTTTGTGTCATGAATGGACTGATCATTGTATAGAAAGCTAAATACCACCAAGGGCAATTGATGAAAACCTACAAAGAAGATATCAAGATCAATAATCACACACTTATTGCATAAAATGGAGGTGGCAAAATGAGTAGGTCGGCTGGGTCATGCTTGCACATACCCATCTACTAAAACATTACATTACACACTAAGATGATTCATATAAAATTCACTGCTCTTCCAATCAATGGTGTCATAAGTAACAAATATTATTTTAGTTACAATAAAAATAATAATCTTGATTATAGCATTTGTTAGGGTTTTGAAGCAGTAAACATAATGAAACCTAACAAACTAAAAAAGGGTATAAATGAAATCAATCCCACAAAAAAAAATACAAATTTGAACCTTAAATGCAGGAAATCTTTTGTTCAAAAGTATGATTTCATCCATCTTACATCAATCAAACAAACATCTACAAACTACAAACATCTCAGATTCATAAACATTATGGACTTATGAGTTATAACATATAAACTATAAACTCACCTGTTTTGCCACAAATTCAGGGTAGTTATCCTGCAGCAGTTGCAGAGCTTGCCTTGTGGCTAACCGAAGCTCCCTCTTCGCAGGCCCCGGTGAGTTCTTCAAATCACTTATCTGAAAAATAGTATTCACCCCACCAGACCTAAAATCCAACTTCCTTATACTCCTCTCAAGAAACTGTATCCTCCATCTCAAAAACTGCAACCTCTTCTCATCATCAGCAAAAGTTTTCTGATACAGTTCTTTGTTCTGAAACTCACCATACACATTGTAACACACTGGGTGTCCCTCTTTATCAAACCCATGATTAAACACCACTTTTTCAAGATCATCCCCCAAGTTTTCGTCGATTAGAGCATCAATGTTGAAGGTTTTCCGCCATTGGAGGGTGTCTTTGAGCATTGTGAAGGAGTCTTTGACTTTGAAGTCTCGAGCTCGTAGGAATTTGAGCAGGATAACATCGGTTCGATCGTCTTGCAAGATGGGTATGCCCCAAATTGAGATTTCTGAAATGGGTTCTTCTGATTTTTGCAAAAAGGTGAAATCTTTGTTGGATATGGATTCTTGGATTAGGGTTTTGAATTCTTCAAGTGATTTTCTTTCTGAAGGGGAAAGATCTTTGATTTGGTTGCTTTCTTCTTTGAAAGAAGCAAGTGATTCAGGGGCTTTGGTAGTGGTGTTGGGGTTTTCAGGTTGTTCAATGACATCACCTATGGTGGTGGTGGTGGTGGTTGGTGGTGGTGGTAGTGGTGGTGATGGTGGTAGTGGTGGTGATGGTGGGGTTTCATTGTCTGTTACAGAAGCAGTTTGTGTTGGTGGTGGTGGTGAATATGGGGTTTCTTGGTCTTGTGGTGGTGGAGAGGTGGTGGAGGTAGGTGGGTCCGCCGGGAGGTCGGGCGGAGGTGCGGTGGTGGAGGTGTGATGTTCGTCGGCCATTGTTGAAGTGAGTATCGAGATGAGTAAAAGGTGTACAAAAGTAAGAGCTTTTGTTGGGAGAAGTAGCAGTGTTTGTGTGTGTGTGTGTGTGTTCTTGAAGACTATAGAAGTGAGGAGAATCTATGTTCTACGAGGTGGGTGGGTTTTTTCTTTTTTATATATATGTGACTTAAATATAAAATCGATTTTTATTATTTATATATATATGGGGATGTTAAATATCATGCAGACTCGATATGAATAATACAGTTATGATTGTTGGTTGATAATAATATTTACTTATATCATTTGTGATACTTTTTATTTTTTCTTACATAACTATCATAGATACTTGATTTATGTTTAGTTTTTATTTGATTTTACTTATACGTTTTGGTTTGACTTATAAACGTTTCTGAGTGAAATTAAGTAAAAATTTCAATTGTTAATATGATACTTATACAAGTGAGATTGTTGTTAACAAAGAAATCGAAAGTAATGAATGTCATTGATCAAATTGTCGGTACGTATTAATATATGTCTAAATATAGGTTATTTGGTCATAGTTTGAATTATTAATATTTAAATTGCCTAAATATAAAATTAACTTCAAAAATTAAGAGCCAAAATATACTTTTGCCTTTTAAATTAGTTGCAATATGTGAGATAGTTATGTAACCATTAATCAATTCTCTTAAACATGACGCACAGGTGTATTATACAATTATTTACTCAAAATTAATCCGGTAATGAATATGTTCATTTATATAAACTTTATCATTTGTATTAATCTTCATTCAAAGGAAATTGTAAGATTTAATACTTTTTTTAGCGGCAGTTTAAGATTTAATAGTTAATATTTATTTAGATTATTTACTAAATCAAAGCTATATAAATTACTTTTTACTTGATAAGTTGTGGACCATGAAAAATAGGGTCGGTGAGATGTAATGTTAACATCAACTTTTTGGTGTGTGTGAAACTTTTCTATGAACAAATTGGGACTACAATCAAGGTTTACAAGTATTGGCAGATAAAGTAATCAAGAGTGAGACCATACAAGAACATCACTTTTGGTTCAAAATTTAAACCTTGAGTTAAAAAAAGAACGTAACTGTAGTTAATGTATATCCTAAAATTTGTCCTGCTGGTAAAAAAATTTCAATTTATCCTATAATTCTGTTAGGTTAGAGCAGCGATGTCTTTAAAATCTTGGTTCGATTCTCTTTAAAACATGTAATTAAGATTGTGTGAGGGCTCTCCTAATTTTTTTTCTTCTTTTTTAGTTATTGAGTTCCTTGTAGTAATATTTTAATCGACTAAAAATATGTAGAAGAGAAGAAATTTTTAGGCCCTTTCTAGAACATAAGTCTTGTGCAGTCACTCACCATACATACCCCCAAAGACGGTGGGGTACACCTCCTCTGTCATGTTGAATAAAAAATAATAAATAATTAGTAATATATATTTAGAAGATATTTAAAAATATAAACAAAGTCAAAAATTAATAATTTGACATTCTGTAAGTAAGTGATAATTCTATAAATTGTGAAAACTAAAATTGGAAAAACATATGTACATCAATGATACATGATACAATTAATAAGAAAATTATTAAAATCTAAATATATATTTATAAATATGTAAATGGTTGCGCGACATATTTCTCATCTTTCTTTTGTTTTTCTTGTTTCTCTATGATAAGTGGGCTTACCCGCGCGTAACAGCGGATTTTTAACTGCACCTTCTATGTGTTTGACTTGTTGGATAATTCGAACAATGATGCTTCCATGTTGGTTGGTATTCATATTAATCTCAATTTTAAACCAAGTCCACATATGCTTATATATGACAGGTAAACCTATGTGTATGTAAATATATACATATATATGCATATGCAATGGTGGATTTAGCATCCTAATCAGTGAGGGTAAAAAACTTTTTGCCGACGCATTGGTGTTTTTATGTGGTTAGTAGTGAGTTCTTATAAAAAGAAGTATTAAAAAATGTTTGACAAAACAGGTCTTTACAAATATTTGTCATCAACGCATGTCTAAGTGTAGTGGAATTTTAAAATTGTTTAAAAAATTATACCAGACAATATAAAAGCAACTGAAAAAAAATATTAACTATGAGTAGTGCAAATTCGGTATTCAACTCTAGTAGGTTGTTTTCTTGTTATAACATGGCGGTTTAAATGTTACTTCAAAAATGTGATGCTATTTAAAGAAAAATTATTAAATAAATTCTTTGCATTAAACATGCATTAGTGCCATTAGCTTTTGAATCATATAAGCATGCTCATTTAGGGAATTTGGGAGATGCTTCAATTGCAATCGAGTATTATCTCAAGCTATTGTTTAGAGTTTAAATATACCTTTACTTCACACCAAGTACCAAAGTTGAGTAGATTATATCATCAACCATTAACAAATGTATTCAAAATTGAAAGTTTCACAACATAATTAATAAAAAAACAAAATTCTAACAGATTAACAAACTAAAAGATGATCCTCTCATGACATAGAATCCTGCAATTACTTCACTCCAAATCTCAAATAATTTATTTGTGAACTTTAAAAAAAAAACTAATTAAGCATAAGAAGATTCAATAATCAATTTAACTAAAAAATTATGTACTAAGTTAAGTAATAAAAATTAAAGAACTGAATCTAGAAATAAGAAATCAGATACAAATTTGGACTTCTCAAATAAAATATTGATTTTGACTTCTTACTTTCTTAACAACCTTTTTGATGGGCTGCAACCTAAATCATAACATCAGTTTTCTCAAAGTCTTAGATTTTTTATTCTATTTATCTGTCATAAAAAAATGTTGGTAGTCCAAAACCAAATTCTGATGTATTGGTAATTATGTTATAAATAAATAGAAAAGATAAAAGTTACCGGTTACATTCTTCAAGAAGCTTTGACTGTTCATCTACCATCAACAACTGAAGTATTAAGATCTTCAAACATAATTTTTTTAATGTCTTCGGTATTCCTCGTAGTCTGATTGATGTGAACAAGCTCTAATTGTCCCATAAATATTGTTCAAATTTATAAAATGAACAGTAACACCCAAATGACATAAAATAGAACCTGCAAAACGTAGGTCATTAACTGATGTTTTAGTTTGATTTGTTACACCAACTGCTAAGTTTTGATTAGTATCAAATGTGTTTATACATAATACATGATTTCATACATACATACATGCATGTATTTTGTGAATATATATTTAATTATGACAAATATAAAATAAATAAAATTACCATTGATTTTGAATTTTGGGTTACAAGGACCAGAGAATATATGTTTAATTATGATAAGTATGAAAGTTATGTAATTACTTTTGACTTTGTTCTTAGGAACCACAAAATGAGTTCTTTTAAAAATCTACAAGCAGTCTTCCATGCTTCCATAAACGCCTATAAATTAAAAGTTGAAAACTATCTAAATGTATTTATGAAATCATGACATTAGAAAACCAAGAGAAGAGACATGTTTCATCATGTGTTTCATACCTCATAATCATCAGTGCCATTGGCCATGGCTCCATACTCGTCTACATTCACTTGTCACAATTAAAAAAATACTAACAACAAGAAGTGTGAATACAGACACACAGAAGTAGACATTGCTAAAGCTAACAAAAAATTGTTGATGCATCTACTTAAAAATACAAATTTGATGTTCATTAACATCATAGGTTTATGTCATCATTCATTTGAGAAAAGAGAAAGGATAAATGAACTATAATACCTCAGTTGTGCCGAAAACATAGCTCGACAAAATTGGGATGATTATTGTCGTAAAGCATAGCCATATAAACGCGCTTGGTAAAAATATTGATGCAATGTCCTTATCAAGCTCTTTTCATCATCCTCCCACTTGTCATTATTAATGGTTACAATTTTATGCAAGCTAATTGAACAATCACATTCTTTTCATGGTTATTTACGTACTAATGGTAAGAAAAATTAGGGGGTCTTGCTAACAGTCTTTGGTATGGATGATCAGTAACAATCTGAAATCACCAATGGGTATTATAAGATCAAATAACATACTTAAATACTTGAATTTCTTGCAATCTTATTCCACTTCCTATTTTATCCCATTTTGACTTCTTAAGGCGATCGTAGTACACATAAACATACTGCTAGCTTCTTTGGCTCAAAGACAGATAAGATACCATTCCAAAACACACTTTAAATTAATCATGGGTTTAAACTTGGGGAAAACACAAGTTATAAAGTACATATCTCAATACCAAGTTCTTAGATATGAAAATTAAATTGATATTAACAATCTTGTAGCATTGACAAACAACAGTACCAGACCAAGGGTCTTAGTATGGATAATAGAGAGTGATATTAAATTTAACCATAACAGAATAGTACTAAACCTTTACACCCTTATTAAAGTCAGAATCCAAAGAAGACCACGGATCAACAACGCTACTCAAATTGAATTTACCAATTGTTATCAATATCTTGCAACAAGAATATTGATATAAAATAGGGAAAGTAACGAATAGAAGCCATGTAGAACCATGCTACTTCATAAAAGGTCAATAAAACACCACTTAAAAAGTCAATAGTGGCTCACCATGAAGCACCACTTACAAGACCATAGCGGTCCACACAACAGCTAAACTAAGTTTTAGACAGTCTAATTTTATAAGCACCGACTGTTGTTAGTAAGGGATGCATATGCCCATGTCGTTGACATAGAGGTAAGCACAACAAACCGATCAAGCCACTTTGATTTCAACCAGTAAGAAACATTCGACAATATAAGGCTATGTTCGTTTCATTTTTGCTATAATCAACTTAAGTTCATCCAAAAATTAAAACAAAGTCGGATCTGTAACAAGAAATTAGTGTAAATCGAGATATTAAGCTCACTTGCAAAAAGAAAACCAGTAGAAGCTTTTGAAACAAAACCAAATTACCTTCGATTCCACCGTCGGAGGCTACAAGGGTGAGGTTCCGCCGGAGCAGTTTGTCTTTCGCTTCCAATACAGCCTGAGCAACTTCATCCTCCATCTCAGCTTTATCGGACTCTACAACGACAACCGACTTGCCTTTAGAGAGCTTATGGCCTTCCGATTTAACCCACGAGACGATATTTCACTGTGTCGTTGTGAAATATGGTACCGTTTGAATCTCCGGCGTCCAAGCGGCTGGCGATTGAAGGGGTTTTAACATCCGGTGCCAGTTACGGAATGCAAGGCAACAAGTGCTATTATGATGAAGAAGTAATGGAGGGGAGAGTGAATGTGAAGGTAACGGTGGAGAGGGAGGCTGAAGAGACACGTCTTCATCCAATTGCTGCTTGAAGGAAGGCGGGTGGTTGGGTATGAGTATCGTCGGAATGTAACCGGGAGACGACGGAAACCGCAAAGGAAGAACCGGAAAGGGAAAGGCGCGTTTTACAAAATCAGTTAAATGACTATTTTGCCCCACTGTTTTGTATTATATAGTAGTAGTAGATTACCCTTAAAATTAATTTGTTTATTATTTTGAATTTATGCATATCATTCAATAACAATACATAATTTTAAAAACATCTTGCTTATCGGCCTCGTAGGGAAAGTAACCTTGTACTTTCTTCACTCAATTTTTATTTGTTTATTTTACATAAAATACATTAGTTATGGTTTAATGTGATTTCTTAACCATAATAAGAATGGCATGGTCGTGTTAGATTTTATTAATAACTTTATTTTATTTCTCTGCATAGTTTATTAATAACCATAACAGATTGTATTGTTTTCTTTATTGTATGTATATTAGAGCTTTAGGGGTATTATCATCTTCTTTTGTCTATCTACAATCCATATTTGTCGCTTTTGTAGATAGATTGTAGTTGGTTGTTAGTCAACTTCTTTTATTATTGCCATTGTGAAAAAATCATTTTGTTTCTCTTTTCATCTCATCATGTCTTGGTCTCAACATGTCTTGGTCTCAACATGTCTTGGGTACATATTGGAGACCCCCGTTAGGTTTTATTTATTTTTCGTTCATGTGTGACAATTTTTTTTCTCTTTATAAAATCATTTTCTTTTGTCTTTCGGTCTGATGGTCTTAGCTCATGCACTCACAATCATAGTTCTAGCTAGCTCCTGAAACCATACTCTATCATCGTGCCCTGTCACTACCACCGACACTATTGTCATTTGCTGTCAGAGATTTTTTACTGTTCACATTTTTATTGTTTTTATATTATTTTTGAGACTGTATGTTATTTACATACAAGCATATTTATTATTTTTCGCAGAATATCACTAGTAGGTGAATGATAGTCTTTATGGTGAATTCTTTGTTGGATTTTAAGGAAATTGAGTAAATAGTTGGCTAATATGTGTCTATAACGTTTATGAGAGATGTATTCATCATATCTTAGAAGCAAAACTCATGGTGATAATAAACTATAATTTGACATTGATGAATATTAATTCATTTGTATTAATTATATTTTTCAAACAAATATAAATGGTTAAAATATCTAATCATGGTGATAGATAAATAAACAAAATACCTGAAAGAACATACACATGTGTATATGTACAATTTTATTAGAATTTGTGTTGTAAGATAAAACTCAAAACATAAAATAATAGGAAGAAATGGTTGTTTCACATGCTTTTCATGTGTCGACGACTTCACCACAAACTCCAAAAAATGTTTTCCCGAATTTGTCTCCAAATTAACTACTCGAATCGTTATTGCACGAGTAGCAATTCGTTTCAAATAGTATGAATATTAGAGTGCATATTTTTTAATCATAGATCATGATTCGATTAGATACAACGTGCAACTAATAATTACTCACAAAACGGAGGATTCAACCATAAACAACTCAAGAAAAAATAACCAATTTAAATTAACAATTAGTTATTAAAAATTAAATAAAATGCTAAAATTATAGAATGTTAAATGATTTCTCTTTTTATTAATTAAAATATTTACTTTTTATATGTTTATTTCGTAGCACGCATGTTGATAAAGTAGTAGGTTTTACCCGCGCACTGTGACTTACCATTGTTAATAAGCTTATAGCAAAACATATATATAGGTTGAATCAGAGCATTCATAATTCATCTCATATCCTCATCCTTATAATTACATTAAAAATTATTATTTTTTAATTAAATAATATTTTTTCATACCTTTATCATTACATTTTCTCTTTCATACACTCACAAATACTTTAAAAAATTTATTAGGGTTGTATCGTGTTTCCCCAAATATGGAAAAACACGGTACAATCCCTATAAATTTTCTACCTTTTTCACTCGCAATTACTTACAACCATCCCCCATAATATAAGACTATATATAAGAAACGGGATGTGAATGCTCTTAACCACATAGCAAAAGATATGTTCAAAATTTTAAAATAACATTAAGTTGTTATAAAGAAAACATAATATATAAATTATATTATTTGACTCATGAGTTTTGGCCGCAAGTTACGGGTGCTCGGTTTAAATAAAGTCTTGTATCGAAACGTGCATGGTAACAATAACGTTTCAACGTGAAATATCAAATGGGATGTTTTAAGCATCGAATGTTTTTAGCATTAAGGTGTCACCAGGTGGATGAGAAAGGAAAGAGATTAAATTTCATGTGGGGAATCAAACGGGACTGAGAGCATCACCTGTAGAAAACATTAAAAACAATAAAAAACATGTATAATTAGCATATATAAAAAAAATCCGATCTTTAAAATCTTGAAAAATCCCTACAATAACAAAACTTAAAAATATTATCACATTATCACCATCTTTTTTTTTAATTTTTAATTTAATCATTTATTTTTCTCTCTCTAATATTCTATGTATATAGTACACATGAGGTTCCACACCAACTTATTTTTTGTAGTTCATAGGGAAAAACTTATGTCTCAAAAACATCTCCCTCCAATGATAAAAAAACTTGATAAATATCCGTGTGATTGTCTTTGAGATATGAAAACCACCTATTGGAGATGGTCGTAGAGATAACGGAGAAAAATGAGGTGGCGCCACTCGGATTAGTTACACCGGGGTGCTAAAAATCTACATTTTGCATAAAATGTTATAAACTTGACTTGGGATGTTTCCGGACTCTGTATATTTTTGAAATTTTGTACGAATCCCACAAAAAGTAGGTGTTTGAGGTGAATTTTTTTAAAGTTGAATAAGAAGGTAATGCTGGTAACAACGGGTGTGAACAAATCGAATTGTTTGTAACCTACTTGAGGTAACTAGGATCGAGCTAACCTTAAACAAAGCAGAGCCTAAATAGAGCTCACTAATAAACTTTGTATACAAGGTTTTGTATAATGAGCTAATTAGGCTCGAGACTCCAAACGAGCGTATTATATATGTATATATAATCAAATATAGAATCACATAATGAAGTTATTGTGTATATAATTACAACAATAATGACTAAGTACTACATATTATATTATGTAAATTATTAAAAATTCTTAACATATATAAATAATTATTAGGTATACTGAAAATAATTATATAAAACAAATAATAATAAGCGAACAACAAGTTGAGCTCAAACTTTGAACATAAAGTTCACTATGAGTTGAACACGAGCTCTCTTGACTACAACGAGCATAGCCTAGTGGAAAGTTTAAAATGGTTCCTTTCTCGTGAAAATCATGAGGAGGATAAATTTTTGAATATGTCGGTGTCCAGGTTGATCTAAACAAGATATTATCGTTATCATCGTGAACAATTTCACTTATCCACATTATCTTAGGCATAACATCATAATATCTTGGAATGTAGAAACTTGTCACAAGATATTATTGTTTTTCTCGTATCCACTTTATCTAGGCATAGCATCATAGTATCTTGGAATGTAGAAACTTGCCATGATTTTTCTATAAAATAAAGTAGGTATGAGTAAAAAAGTTGATACTTGATAAAAATGTGACATATAAAAAAAAGTAAAAGAGTACCAGGTTTGAACTTTCCAAGACATTTTAAATAACATGTGCATATAATGCAATTACGTGAATATTTCATGGCTATAGAGGTAAAACTTTTGTAACATGAACACTTATGTTTACAATGTATACCTAGACAATGATTATTCTGCGGATAAAAAAATCCAATGTTAAATGTTTATTTTGTGTTTTTTGATGAATCTCAAGATAACAAATAAACATATCAAATAAAATCACACTCAAACAGTAGAGCCTAAGAAGGATAAGATGATGGCAAAACTTACTACGGGATTGATATGAAATAAGTTAAACATAGATACCAGTTTCTATCCCATGGGATTAATCAGTCTCTAGATGAAAATATAATATGGAGGAACTCTAAGGATGAATAAGAAGAATTAGTTTGACACTTTTCCTATCTAACATGATCATTTATTAGCATACCATATCAAGAACACTTGATCATAATCCTTGAACAAAAATCTTCAACAAGATTCTAATCACAACAAGAAACATGAGTTTCTTCAAATTCAATGTAACTTCCAACTTTTTGGATCCCTTTACCATTCTATAACTAGTATCAAGAATTCACTAAACAATTTGTCGAATAGTATAACACGAGTAACTAGTTGTAATAACATGTATAAAACGTATCATCTATGTATAACAACAGTAGGGAACTTGAACTTATCTGAAATAAACGGTATTGCCTCAGGTCTCTCCACAAGATCATGATACAAATCGTATTCAGCTTCATAATCGTGCAAATGAAGCTCGGCCTTTTGATTAGTATGATAATGATGCTTAGCAGAATCCGATTTCCCAAACCCAAAATGCTAACTTTTTCACAAATCCCCACTGCAAGCATAACAGCCTGCATACCAGAAGAATAATGAAAATTTGAACCATCATGTGAAGCAGCCCATGCCTCTAATGGCTTCCCAATTTCCTTAACAAACCTAGAAACTGAATAATACTTCACAATTCGCGCACATAATATGTCAAATCGAGCGTCTGTGATCAGTAATGGTGCTTTGTGTGACGAATTGCAGACAACATAATCAAGAAAATGGATCATTTGACACATGTACATCATTATGGGCACCTTTTCGCCATACGGGTGGCAATAACAGGACTCTCGTCGCGCACACGCGTGCAGAATGTTGCTGTTCACGAATGAAAGGCTGGTTTTCGAACCCACATTGCGCTCGAACCCACTCGTTCTCGCATTGTTCAACCTGATCACAAACTCATGACCATCAATCACACCACCAACATCAGTTTTCAGCAAGATCCCACTGTTTCCCACTACAGCACAAGTTTTATACTTCAAATTCAAACCCAAATCACTTCCATTTACACCTTTTTTCATCATCTTTACAACATTCACCAAATCGGACATTACATCAGGCTGAAAACGGTGGTTCTTCCACCATGTCTGCAAATATCGCCGGAAATCCAACCAGAGGCGGTAGAACTCCGGCGACCGGAGCTGCACCGGCAGACCCCTAGCGGAAACAGCTCGAATATCAATACGGTGTCGTCCTGACCACAAAAACGAACGGTGTCTACCGCTTGTTAACCCTCGAAAATTACCATCCACCAACTGTTCGACATCTTGCCTCAATGAATCTTCACCCAAATCAACAGCAGCAAACCTCAATATTGTGTCATTGAACACCGGTGGAGACCGTACGTTGCTCCGGTAACCCAATTCTCCACCACCGCCGCCGCCGCCGCCGCCTCCGCCGCCGCCGGAGACCATGATTCGGAAGCAGAGAGTAGCGGCGGCGACGGCGAGAACCACCACGCTGAATATCGGACGAACAGACCTCTTCATCGGCACCCCTTTTGTTCTCTTCGTCTCCGGCGAGTCACCGGCGATCCACGGCGGAGATTCTCCGATTCACAGCAGTCAGAGCTTGTAACAGATCGATTTCAAGTAAATCAAGCCTCTTCGATTCTTCTTCATTGTTACTGGAATCAGTGGATTATACGATCTTCTTTCAACAGCACATGATGGTGCGATTAATGGGGAAGATTGGATCGAGGGATTTGAAGATTTGGGGGATCTAGCAAGTGGGTGGTAGAAATAGGGTGAACACTAGAAGATTCAAGATGTTAAGTAGATAGATCATCAACTGTGTGTTGTTAGATTTGGGGATTTATGGTTAGGGGATATGAATGTATGATTGTGATTAGCTGATTAATTGTCACTATCTTTCCATTTTTGTTTTGTAAATATTGATTTATCGATTGTTCTGTATTTTAATGGAGAGGCGACGAACAAGAGGATGATAACGTGCATCAATCTGTTGTTTTCGATTTTTAAATATTGATGGTTTTGGTTGTACATGAGTAGATTTATTATGGTATAAAACATACTACATATGATCGTTTGTATATAACATAATATTTTCGCATAACTAGCGAATCTTCAGTTGTTTACAACCAACTTGACTATTTTAACGAACCGCTCATGTGCCGCTAGAGATTTGTTGGTTTACATAATTACATCCCTACATCCAAAAGCATTATTTAAACGTTATAACATGCTATTGTAAAAGTATTAGAAAGTAAAATTTGTTAAATGTATAAAGCTTAACGGGACATGCCTTTTGTAACCTCTTTTTGGATAATAAATAAAGTTTAAGGCTCTTTATTCAAACTTTTTTATAGCCAAAGCATGTGATACTCCATCGGTAATAAATTCCCTCCGCCTTCCTTGTATTCTTTGATGACTTGGTTGAACTTTAAACGAATCGTAACATTTTGAAGATTTCTTTGTCTTCCCTCGTGCCTCTCTAACGTGGAAAACCCTAATGTTGAAGAAGCTCTCTTCGCAATAGCAAACTCCATATCCTCCTCTTCTAGAGAGCAATCGTCAATCTTCGACGTACTCGTAGCTTGGTTCGAGCAAACCTAACATCTTATGCCTCCATGGCTAACGCGGACCCCTAGATTGCTTGATCAGCTTCTTCACCTCCTCAGCCACCAGCCTATAACATGCACACAAACACCCCCCCAACCCAAAAAAAAAACTTATTTTGAAGATTTTTGACGGGACCAATAAGTTAGATTGACTTTTCCAAGCTGAGCCGTATGTTATCTTCTGTAAAATCGACCCATCACAAACGCGTTGCATTGGTCTCGTTCAACCTTTTTGGTGATGTTGAAAACTAATGCACGTATCACATAACAAACTAGTCGTTAACCACATGGGAAACATTGACTAGATTGTTGGAAACCCGTTTTGACGCTTGATAATCATCAAGCAACCCTCTTTAAGCTTTGTTTGCATATGTCACCAAATTCAAACGCTTAAGCAATTGTATTACGGGGTTACTTTAAGTCACATTGCTTAATGGCTTCATGTTTACGAGTCTAAAGATGCCTAGCTAAAAGAGAATGAAATGAGAGAGTGTGAAAGTTATCTTTGATCACCAATGACAATTCATGACCATATGTGAAAGGCAATAGAGGGGATGGAGAAGACAGAGTGTGCATCCTTCAAGTGAGATCCAATTAACAATCCATGACCATGTGTGAGAGGCAAGCAAGGCCGACCCAAATAGGTTATTAGTGGTGCGTTGGGCGTGGAGCTCTTAAAATTTAAGGGCCCCCATTATTTAAAAAAATTTATATTTTGCCTAGTATGTAAATTACAGGCACACAACCCATCAATCTGATGCGAACAATCCATCAATATTTCTTCTTCATAATATTGGGTCTAATGTAATACTTAAATCTTTCAGACATATAACTCATCAATCTGATACGTTTTTGGCATTTTGCCTGCTTGCAATATATAATATTTTTTTTAACTCTGCCAATAAACGTATTAGTTTATTATTGTCTGGGTTTTAATAAATTTTTTTATGAAAAAAATTCTATCTTTTAGTTTGATTTGAGTCTAAAAAAACATTGAGCCACCCTTGATTGAAGCCAAAAGAGAGAGAAGAAAAAACGTGCATCCTTCAAAATGAGATTCACTTACTACGATGACTACAATATCGCATATGCTTTTAGTGTGATTTACTTGCTTTTGTAACATGTTAGAATATTTATCCCAATACAACAGTGAGTGAAAGTAATTTTATTTATTTTGTCTTTTTGTTTTCTTTTTACATAATTAACTAGTCGAGTGACTTCTAAAAACTAATATTATAGTATGAAGATTCATCTTGAAGTTTAACATCAAAAACTTTAAAGAAAAACACTATTGTAGATGATGAATGGTGAGGCCGAGCGTTGTTTGTTCATCGATAAAACAATCTATACACAAAACTTACATTTTATCTACTGCCGTTGAGCTGATCTACAAAAATATTTTTAAGCTTTAAATTTGTTAGAGCTAAAATACGGGTATAATTCTATACAAACAATATATTTTATTCATTAAACTTCAAATCTCTCTAAAAACAATATTTGATTCTATAAATATTGTCTGACGTGTAACAATTTTTTGGATCTAGATTCTGTTTAAATAACTTCTGAATCTAAATTAATTTTTCAATAATCACACACAAATTTACTTCAACGGTAAAACAATTAATATTCAAATTTATATCGCGTGGACACACGATTTGAATACATTTCTTCATCCCCGAGTCACCTGATCACAATCATCTTCTCCCCTTTTTCCTCCGATCAAGCCCTAAAATCAATCGATTTTTCAATCCACCACGTTCTTCTAGGGTTTCATCTCGCAATCAATCGATTCACAGTACCCCTTGATCACACCTGCCATGTATAGCAATTTCAAAGAACAAGCAATAGAGTACGTGAAGCAAGCTGTACAAGAAGACAATGCCGGAAATTATGCAAAAGCTTTCCCTCTTTACATGAACGCTTTGGAGTATTTCAAGACTCATTTGAAGTACGAGAAAAACCCTAAGATTCGGGAAGCGATTACGCAGAAATTCACCGAGTATTTGCGTCGTGCGGAGGAGATTAGGGCTGTTCTTAATGAAGGTGGTACGGGGCCGGCGGCGAACGGCGGTGATGCGGCGGTGGCGGCACGGCCGAAGACGAAACCTAAGGATGGGGAAGGGGGAGGTGGAGATGGGGAGGATCCCGAGAATTCGAAGCTTAGGGCTGGATTGAACTTGGGCTTGTACTGGAGAGTTAAATTTACAGGTGTTATTGTGGTTATTTGCAGGGTTTGTGTACTTAGAGCATTCTAGGTTAAGATCAGAGATTAATCCCATCATTTGTCAGCTAATTCTATATGGAATTTACTGGTTCAAACTTCAAAGGTGTTAGTCTGTTAGAGGTTTTTTTGCATTACTGTTATCTTTACCTTCTTTATCCAAAATTGATAAGCTAAATGACTTTTGGCTTTGTTCAAAATAAAGGGATTAACATGGCTTATCATCATGTTTTTGTAGCTTGTGATACTAGTACAAGCATTGCAACAGTTTAGGGTTTCGTTACCACTTACCATAACCCTCAATTCTTTACCAGGTTTAAAAAGTGTTGTTTGAAGTGTTTTTCTGTTAAAATTCACATCAAAGGTATTATTTTTAATAGAATCTATTAGATTGATACAGTGAAGATACAAATGAAACAAATGTGTTTAGAACTTGTAGGAATGTTTTGTGAATTGAAATAACTCGCACACCCAAGTTACAAAGCTCTTTATTTGGTATAGTGGAGTTAAATTGTAGGGGGAATAACTACATACATGGTTTATTACTATTGGTTTCAGTTTAGAACTTGTAGGAATGTTTTCTGATGCTTGACTTACTCATGTTCTGTAGAGTTATATTGTTTCTTTGTCGACAACTTGATAGTTTGTTTTGTGGTAGGTAAACGACGGCCTTGGAGAGCTTTTCTTTTATATGGTCCACCTGGGACAGGAAAGTCATACTTAGCAAAGGCTGTTGCCACAGAAGCAGACTCGACATTTTTCAGGTGTTAAATCTAAATAAACATAGATTAATTTAATGTTTCTTTATTTTTAATCCTACATACATTAGAATCCTCTTCATTAGGTTCTTTGTAAATACAAAATGCTGACAGCTCTGTCCTCCGGTTAGTGATATTCAACTTTAGACTAGTTTACACGTATTCATGTGTATGTAGGGAATATGGATAAAAATCATATAAGCATATATGTACATATTTAAATTTAAATATGCATGCATATATCTATGTACATGTATGCATCAATGCCCTTACATTTGTTCATCTCTTCCTCACATATTTTTGATATCTATGTGTATGTATGTATGCATGAATGCCCTAGGTTTGTTCATTTTTTCCTTACATATTATTTCATTGTTTTTCAGTTCCATAGCTTTCCAATTATGGATTTCTAAGGTTTAATCCAGGTTCATAGTTCCTCTATTCAGTATAGTAAGTCTGACCCTTGGGAAGAAAGATATATTGAGCCATAGGTGGTGATAAAATTAGAATCAATAGCACACTACACACTGCCTCCATGGTACTAGTGATTATCACTTGTGAGGTATTTCACTACATTCAAACAAAAGGAAATTTAAACCATCGACACAAGTACACTTAATACCTCCATGGTATTGTATGACTTGCAAGTAAATCAAGATGAAAAATTATAAGGACTTGAAAACTTATCATGCCTAACACACGAAATTTAAACACGCTTTAGGTTTCTTCGTACTTGTGAATTTCATGAGATTGATTTATTAATAGATCATTACTGTACTATTATTTTTTAAAATCTTATTTAAAGCTCTATTTATTTATAAAATAAGAAATGGATTGAACACTTATTCAGGGCCGATCAAACTGACCCACTTTGACCAACACATGAAATCACGGTTTTGACCCAATGACATCATATATAACAGGAATTGTGATAGTTACTTAGGTTTGAAGACTTCATACAGTTTACAGACCTCAAAACACAGTGGTGTAATTCACATCACTTCTATGCAACCCTGGTTTCCAATTTCCACCACTTGATATGTTGCCATGCAAGCTTTTGTATATATATGAATATTTGCATGGCGTGAATGTTTAGTATACATAGTTTGAATAAAGAAGGATTTCTCTAAGGCCTTCAAGATATTACAGTAAATGATTTATTCTTTGAGGTATTTTGTTGGATCCAAGTTGCCTTTTTTCTGCATGATAGTGTAAGAGGTGTTCATTGTGTATTTCAACTGAAGCAAGTTTTCTTGTGTTCTTGTTTTGCAATTGTGGGTTTAATGTTCGTGCTGAATGACATTGACCACTTGCATACATACATCACACTGTTGGTTAGATACTTATTTGTGCATAAAAGATAAAGTGGAATATCAGCCCATTTACTCATGGATAGACTGGTTTGAGTAATGTGTATAATGGGTTGAAAATTCGCCACAAACTGGTAGAATCTCTTAAATCGTCCTATTCAAAGATGTGATTATTATTGTTGTAAATTCTTTCGTTATAACTAATGAGGTGAATCTTTGAATAAAGTTTTAGAAATGGAGAAATTTTATGTGGGTAACTGGCTGGCCGGCCCGACCAATATTTGACCAGTACTGAAAACACTTGTTTCAAGGATCGACCCAAATCCTTTTTGACCTGTTACACAACCTGCCCGGCCCACCCATCTTCCCACCTCCTTAATTGAAAAGAACTTCCCATTTTTAACCATATAATGCAGTAGGCCACTCATCTGGCTTAATGCTAGAAGTATTGATATTTCTGACCAAAAAGAACTTTTGATTATGGTTTCCATATGTTTTGGGTTGTTCTTTGCATTCATGAACTTAGACCAATAAGTTGGCAAGTGCCAACTGGTGGTTTGGTGCAGTGTCTCTTCTTCAGACCTTGTTTCAAAGTGGATGGGAGAAAGTGAAAAGCTGGTATCAAATCTTTTTCAAATGGCTCGTGAAAGTGCACCCTCCATTATATTTATTGACGAGATCGACTCTCTGAGTGGTCAACGTGGAGAAGGCAATGAGAGTGAAGCTTCAAGACGTATTAAAACTGAAATTCTTGTTCAGATGCAGGTAATTTAGAACGAAAATAAGAAAATAAATTGCTATTAACCAGCACCTATATGAACACTTGCCAACTTTTTGTTCTTTCAGGGTGTAGGACACAATGATGATAAAGTTCTAGTACTCGCAGCAACAAATACACCCTACTCTCTGGATCAGGTCCTTTAGAAAGTTAATAATTCCTGTTAAATACTTAAATTCTAGCCATCGGAGTTATTAATTTTTTTTATTGTTGCAGGCTATCCGTCGGCGTTTTGACAAGCGTATATACATTCCACTCCCAGATATGAAGGCGCGGCAACACATGTTTAAAGTAATGAGGGCCCTCTACATATATTCAATACTTTTGCAGTTCTTTTTATTTTAGTATTTGTCTGATACAAAATGGCTCGTGAAAGTGCACCCTCCATTATTTGTAAGTAAAGGTGGCTAATGAGTTGGTCAGGCGGGTTGGGTAACAAGTCAAAGCGAGTAATTTTTTGTATGATGTGAACAAGTCTGGTTTGGTTGACTTAGAAGCACTTTTTGTTAGTATGATTATTACAACTATATTATTACATTAATAATGTAATTTTTGTAAACATTTAAAATACATTTTGGCAGATTTTTGACCTGTTCTACCCACTTGACCCATTTTCATTTTAGCTTGTACTTTTTATCTTCTATTGAATCGTTAGGATACAACATACAAGTCAACCATTCATAAATAATGGGTCAAGAGCCTGATATATATTTGCAAGTTTATGAAACATTGTATGACATGTGGCTTGATATACAGGTGCATTTAGGAGATACCCCTAATAGCTTAACTGAAAGCGACTTTGAATCCTTGGCTCGTAAGACAGAAGGATTTTCTGGTTCTGATATTGCTGTTTGTGTAAGTGCACTTCTTACATTTACTGCAAAGATTCCAAAATCACATTTTGGAATGCTCATCATATCGGCTAAGTGTAATACTTATGGCTTTTGCAGGTTAAGGATGTATTATTTGAACCCGTACGTAAAACTCAGGATGCCATGTTTTTTGTTAACACAAATGATGGTTTGTGGGTACCATGTGGTCCAAGTCAACGAGGGGCTGTCCAAACCACCATGCAGGAGCTTGCAGCAAAAGGGTTAGCGGCAAAGGTAATAAAATTTCTTCATGGCCAATTAGTTGATCAATCATGTAATTTTGTAAGATTTCAGTTGCAAAAGGAGAGGTGATAATTTTAACCAGTTTCCAAAAAGCGGGTCAATTCAGGTGATATCAAATTGGTAAAACACTAAACTAGCTAAAAGTGAAAGTCCTATTGTGTATTCCAATGCTTATTGGTAAAACACTAAACTAGCTAAAAGTGAAAGTCCTATTGTGTATTCCAATGCTTACAAAATAACTCATTTTTTTGGAAAACTATTGGAAGTTGGTAAACAAATGAGATTTATTGCAGATTAGTCCACCACCAATCATGCGAGCAGATTTGACAAGGTTCTTGCGAGGCAGAGGCCAACTGTGAGCAAAAGCGACCTTGAGGTTCATGAGCGATTCACAAAAGAGTTTGGAGAAGAAGGTTAAAAGAATGGTGAGTTGCACCAATTTATGTCAAATGTATCGTGCTACTTTGTGCTTATGAATTATTATATAAGATTATTCACATAAAAATTCACAAAATTACCATGTTTTCCTTCTGAACTAATGAAAAATGAAGGTGTTAACTTTTTGAATTGTTTTTCTTGATCATGTAATAAGATTTTGTAAAATTGCATATAGTGCGGAGTCATTGACTGTTGGCCTCGTATGTGTTGCTTCTGAACTAACCAGGGCTCCTAAAAATAACTTGAACCGTGTACCAAACCAGTTGGGTTAAACTAAAACTACCAAATATTTTGGAATCAAATAAACTACTTTTTCTAATGGTTGGTTTGACCATCCGTAATGGGCATCATCATTCTAGGTGGCATCCAGGAGGGCGTTATCGGACTTCTCGTGACCAGCTTCATAGATGTGATGCGTATGTGTGCGTGTTTATTTTCTAACCAACCACACACCTGACTTATCATCTCTTTTTTAATTAAACCTTATATTCACATAAACATCATTACACCACTTGAATGTAATAACAACCAGTGCATGTGTGGTGCCTATATGACATTATTTTTCATCATCATCGTCACTACCTTATTACGGATAGTCTTGTATGTATCTTCTATATTATTAACCACGACCGTTTCCTCCTTTTGTCACTTCCATGATCAGAAGCTAAAGGGCGTTATTATAAGATAAGTAAAATATGTTACTAGGCTGTTCCTTAACATGAAACACATAAAATGGTAAACCTGGTGTTGTTATATTTATCTGTGTGTATATATAATCAAGGAAAAAATATTTCTTTTTATTAAGTAGGAAATGCTCAAGGCCACTGATATTTTCTTTGATTTCTTTTTATTATAGTAGGAAATGCTCAAAGCCATTGATCTTAATCTTAAGGCGTTTGATCTTGGTATTTTAATGGTTAAAATTTTGATCTTGGTATTTTAATGGTTAAAATTAAGACGGTGACAAGATTATAGAAGAAATTTACAAGTGAGCAAATGAACACAATCCATTATTAAACTTTTTGGCTTAAAACCACCATCATAGAAGAAATTGACTTGAATAACTTTTATGCATTTCATTATTTTAAAAAAATTGTATTATTCTTCGATTCGAGTATATTATTGCTACACCTTTTATATAGAAATGATGTTCTTTTAAAATGTTGTAATGTTGATTGTAACGGCGTGTCCAAACTAGTTAAAAGAACTCGTCTAAGTTGTGCATTATAATTGCATAAATCGTCATGTGTCAGGACGAACAACTTAGACGTATTGTTGTGTTTGGTTTAGACACATTTTGATAAATGGTTAGATGCATCGTGATTTGTTTTAACTAGACAACATAAACGCATTTCAACTTTTTGAAAATAATACTCTTTTCCAAAAAATTTCCAACTGAAAGGAGTAAAGTTCTAAATGTGATTAGAGTTTAGTTTTTTTTAAATAATATCATTTAGGAGATAGTAAATTACGTCAAATATATTGGACGTTGGTTATCTTTTTCCATTAAACTTCTTATTATTTACTATCTTAGTCTCAATTTTACCATTAAATACACTTAACACATATATTCTCTATTATGTTACATGTAATTCAAACACATCCGTATGCCACTAAACGCATCCGACCCACTCATTTTCTATCACTGCCTATTGTCAATCAAACTAACAAGATATTAAGGCATGAGCTAAAGATCATATCACATTACAAAACTGTTGATGATCCATGTATTAATGAACAGATTTTCATCTACAAACTCTATTCTCTTGTACATTCTATCTTCTACCATCAATTTGTTCTTCTATCAAGTGTGAAGTCTCTTGGCAATGGAAAACTTGACTTACTTGCAGGTTTTTCAAACCGTGAAAACCGTCTACTCGCGTGTAATCTCCTCTTTATAACAGGAACCTTTTTCGCAACAGATCGCCATATCATCTGCACAGCATCACTCTCCTTCGAAGGATGCTGGTACTCGAAAAAGTGTTCGACTTCTTTGAGTTTTTTCCCATTTTTGAGTCCACTCGTCTCTACTGATGCTTCTTATGAAGTTTATAAGAAATTTATCTTTTAAAGCGTCTGATGTTCGAATGAAGATGCAAAACTCAGAGTAATCAAGAACATCTTCAAAGGGTAGCTCAATGTCATCACTGATAATCACAGGAACACAGTGGCTAGCAATGGCGTCAAACAATCGGTTTGATGATGGGGTGTCCCCTGCTATATTAAGACAGAATTTTGATGATTGCATCCCCTTTGTAGCAGAAGGAATACCTTGTTTCTGAACACTACCAAATGCAAAATGAACATCTTTTTCTTTCTTTAAGATATAAAAGATTTCTTGACGAACAAAGCCACCGTCTTTTCTGTATATCGCGCCCTGGAAAACAGCAAGATGGGGCGCGAATCAAAGCCAGATGAATCATTCACATAGCTTTTGATGATATGCTTGTAAGGTGCAATCACATCTTTATCAATGTTAGCTATAGTTGGTGGGTACCTTCCAAAATCAGACAGAATGAACATAGCTGGCCATAGTTGCATTCTTGCATCAAGTAAGCTGTTGGGATGGTGAGCCGCGATCACATGGTCTATGCCACCAGACCGTTGCCACTCTGGCTGACCCGTTAAGTACTTAACCAACTTCTGCTGTAGCTCTTTGTTCCTGTTGGTTTTTTGATTTGGGTTCAATCTTGAAAACCTATTAAAACATATGGAAGAGAAAAAGGGGACAAATATTACATCAGCTTCACTGGAGTTATGAACTCTAATCGCGCTTCGACCACCAGCATTGTCGAATTCTGAGGCCAAAAGGTCTAGAGTCAGCCAGTATGCACACTATGCTGCACATTCAATCCACCAGGGTATTCAGGCACTTTCAAGAGGATATCGGGCCAAGGAGTGTACCCATCTGGCTTCCAATACAATAGCTCAAAATGGAACTCAGAGGGTAGATCATACATAAACACTTTAAGAGTCACTTGTTGTTCATGATCAATTAATCGCGTATCGCGTATCGGATAGCTTGGGATGTAATGCTTCAAATGTGGAAACAGATTTTGATCAATGCCACGGGAGTTTAACAGTAAGGACCAAGATAACATGAACACCGTTAATGCTAGTGAAAACAAAGCGATCAATGATTTCCACGATAACAACCCGATTGAATTCGATGAACCCCAATTCTGTCAGCCATTTCGTCGAACAGGTTGTGGGCAATAACATGTAATGCTATCTCATGACGAATTTGGGTCGATTTTGAAAGGTAATCGATTGATTCAATGTAAAAAACTCAAACCAATAACGAAAGAAGATTAACCCTCGAAAGATTCGTTTCTTCGATAGAAATTCTTGCGATTTCATGGGTGATTTCAGTTCTTGAACGACGATTGTTTAGAATTTGAAATGAGCATAAACCCTGTTGGAAATTGGATCAGAAGATCTTGAAATCAAGCAAAATCCGGATGAATTTGTGAATTGAAATTGAAATTGAGAATCAGAAAGAGGGGTTGTTGTGAATGGAGTGAAGATGTTTCTGATGGTTGTCTTTCCGAATCTCACTGTGTCTTTTGCCTTCTCAACCTCCAACCTTATTCGGCTGAAAATGGGGGGATCCATTGCTTTTAATTGTTTTTCAATTTTACATGGGGAATCTATAAGTTGTATGGTAAATTATTGTCCCAATGAGACATACCTATTACCTACCAGTGATGAAGTGTTCTACATTCAAACCTAAGGTATAAAGACTTTAAAATTATAATAGATATAGAGTGAATAACGTATATTCGTTGGTAAAAACTTTGTTAAGTTGATAACTAATGCTGCTATAAAGAATCATGCGATCTGGTTAGAGATCTATGATAACGTAAGGAGGATGGTGTGCTGGTTCAGATGGGTCCTAACGGTCACGTTGTGTTGTCACTATCACACCTAAAACTCATTTACATGATTTTTGTTAGATTTACACCACACACATGTAGGCTTACAAAACCATATAAATTCAAACCTACAGTAACAAAATTAAATTATACATTCAATCACTAAATTATTACTATACGTAAAGATAGTTAAATTCATAAACTAAGACTAGGATGCATTATTTTTCCTTTATCGTTGGTATGGCTCGAATATGCTCTTGTCGCTTTCTACCATAACTTGTTTTAAAACACGTAGTATATTGTCACTTATTGCGAATAAATATAATTCAAAACTTCAACTTCATCATATAAACTTTCATAACTCTTCCCAGCTCCTTTTATAAATGTATACTATTATAATACTATTATCACTCACCAGCACCATTATCAAGCATTGAACAAATCACCATCACATCACATGTACACACACACACTCATAACATCATTTATAAAAAAGTTATCGCTCTACTTAACCACATGACATCTTGGTTTACCAAAAGTATTTCTTCCCATAGTTTTTTAAAAATAACAATGTTTATAATCTTGTTAATATGCTATCTTTGTAATCATTCATGAAACTTTAACTTGATGACATGTTTCATGACTAAGTTGATATGTTAACACATCCCTCATTATTGACGTATATCATGGCTAAACCTAACACACAATCATTGTCCCGTTATGTCTAGATCTTTGAATTGGTTTGAGTAGCGTCAAGCTTTCGCAGGCTATCACCTAAAAGCATGATGATATACTCTTGCCATCATATGTGATATGATCCTTGTCGACTTGTGGTAGCCCAAAACTACCTCAACAACATTTAAGAGGACAATACACCCAACCCTTACGGCCTTACGCCTTAAACTTTATCTCCATTCTCAAAGCAAGTTCATAAACCGTTACTTTAAGGGAAAATGTCAAAGAATAATAATCAAATTTTAAAAGTGTTTAAATATAGTCACTTATGCATATATTCCTCAAATTGAACCATTAAATCATTAAATCGAGTCATCATCGGATTTTCTTATGTCAAGAAAGTAACGAAGGAGAAGACGATGGAGTCGGAATTTTCAATATATATATTATATTAAAAAATAAAAATATATGTTAATTATATTAGAAAATAAAAAAAGTATCTACATTTAAGCTATCGTACATCTACATAAAAAATATTTTTAATTGAAACCAAAAGAAAAACATACCAAAAACATATTAAAACTATAATTCAAATAAAACATGAAAGCTGAGTTACGTAATTAAATTTTTTTAAACGTAAGCCACCTAACTAAAATATTTTTGAATATTGGTTACTGTTTTACAAATCACCTCTTACTTTAATTAAAAAACCACATAATAGAACTGGACCTACTTAACCAACCTCAGCTAACGCACACTCATTTGGCCCATTTAGATTATATGAGTCATAGCCCACTGAAGACCGAAGACTGAAGAGTCTCACGAAGCTATTAGCACTAAACAGTCATATAAATCAAGTTAGGGTTTCTATCGGACTGTTAAAAGTAACATTAACATAAAGGAGAAAATATATACAGATCGTCCTCTTCAAAAGATTACAGGTATCGTCATCTTCAGTCCATTGTTTGTTCTAGTTTCATCATTCGGATAATATCCGAGTGTAAAAACTTTAGGGATGATTGTGCGATGTGTGTAAATGAATATTTTGTTGTTTAATCTAGCAGAATATTTGTTGTTTAATCTAGCAGAATGAAGGTTGTTGCTGCGTATTTGTTGGCTCTATTGGGTGGTAACACATCTCCATGTGCCGATGATTTGAAGAACATTCTTGGTTCAGGTATGATTTATTGTGGTTTTTGAATATACTTGAGCTGATCGTAACTGTCGATTGATTGGCTCCTAAATTTTTACAGCATTGAACCCTAATCCTGTTGCTCGACCCTAGCATCATAGAATGATACAAAATTAACTCTCTGTAGACACAAAGCATGTGGTTAACTATTTTTTCATGAGTAAATACTAAATTGTAGACATATTTTTGTGCTTAATGAAGTTTACTTTCGAATTTGTAAATTAAACATTGACCTAGACCTGTTTAACTCTCATTTACAAGATGTATGTTCTATGGCGTGATTTTATATCTTTGTCGTTTTGGTTGTGTTTTTAGTGTACCCTTTAGCATCTTTAATTAACATGAGTTTTATTGTCTACGAACTGGATATTGAACTTTGTTTCAACGTACGTGCAATGAACAAGATATTGATAAATGAGGATATGGATGTGGGGTGTTTTGATTCATGTTAAACGTAATGAGTGTGGTATGTGCGTGTGACAACATGATGGAAAATTCTACAAAAAGTGATTTTTTTGTTCTTGCATGAATGGGTGATCTCCATGGTATTTGGTTCCAAATTGAATTTTTTTTTAACTCGACTTGACAAATTCTTTATCTTGACTTGGTGTTAATTGTAACCGAGCATACAGTTTTTTTGGCTTGGATTTTTAGTGTTTGGGAAACCTGTGTTATACCATGTGTTGTGACAATAGGTGACAATCTTTACTTCACCAAGTATGTGTATATTTGTTTGTGCAAAGTTTGAAATAACTTTAAGTTATAAACTGCAGTTGGAGCTGATGTAGATGAAGATAGAATTGAACTGCTACTGAAGGAAGTCAAGGGTAAAGACATCACAGAACTAATTGCTGCCGGAAGGGAAAGCTGGCTTCAGTTTCATCTGGTGGCGTGGTGATGCACCTGCCGCTGCAACTGGCGGTGGGGCTGCACCTGTAACCGCAACTGGCGGTGGTGGTGCTGCACCTGTAACACGAACTGGCGGTGGTGCTGCCCTGTAACCGCAACTGGCGTTGAGCCAAGAAAGAGGAGAAAGTTGAAGAGAAAGCGGAAATCGATCCGTGATGCCGCATGCACAGCTCCTACCATAGCATGATTTAGAACTCATGCTCCAACTTCTGCATTTCATTATTAAGGCAATACTTCGGTGATCAAACTACAATTCATCCCAAGTCATCTGTATCGCTGCCTCTTGCTTGAATTTGAGTATTCCACCGAGTCAATGCCTTTTCTTGCAGTGAAAATGTAGCATACTTGATCTTCTGGCTATCCAGCCACTCGCTAATGTTGATCACTGCTTCCATCTTTTCAAGCCATCTAGTCAACGCTATTGCCCCACCTTTGCCATCAAATTCCATAGGTTTATAGACCAAAAATTCCTTATAAGTATATCTTCTCATTCTTCCACCATCTTCCATATCATTCACGTCTCCACCTCCATTAACATTACCATTGTTTGGTCCATTTCCATTTTCGTCAGCAGTACCATCACCATTTCCATTTGCATTCCCGTTATCATTCCATCACCTTTTCCATGTTGTTGTTCTCATCCTGTTAACAATTCTTATCATTTCATTACCACTATCATTCTCTTCATTATTTCTATTCCCGTTATTGTTGCCACCCCTATTGTCGTGGTTCATGATATTGTCACTTACTTGTGCCACTATGGTTGGGATGAGTGCAACTAATTGCTGAGCAATCATAGCAACTATGTCAGGGTTCCCAGGTCCATGGTTGTTACCAGCTGGACCATCTTTATTTCCTCCATCAGGTGCTTCATCTCTACCATCAACACCTCTTCTTCTACCTCTGCCTCTTGGGGCAGCACCACCATGACTGCTACTGCGGGTGATTCTTCTGGGCAGCATGTTCTAAATATAAGACAGTTCGTAAACAATTATATCCGTTAGTCACGTTAGTATTAAGGCTACGAATTATTTCAAAAAATAAGCAGTCATATTGTGGCACATATTCCAATTACCAAAGACGAAAGTCAAACGCACTAGTCCGGATAATTTCACGTCAAAAGTACTTAAAAGAAAAATAATATAAGAGATAGTCGGAACAACATGAACCATTCCTAGTTCAATCCTTCTTATTGCTCCATGAGCAAGAAACGCTAAGTCATCCTATCGTGCGACGCGCAAACTCTCTCTTACTCTCTCTTGCCCTTTAGGGCTGGAGGGGCAGCGAATTGCCACCATCGTCATGAACAATCGGTGGGTGCGTAGCCCTTTCCCCGTATAGGTCCCACACGGCTCTCACAACTGCTAACATTTTTAGAAGAATCAAGTGGTGACTCAGAAATGTCCCTGTAACTCCTTGGGGCGGTACGATGTTCCCTGGGTGAGGGAAGGTGCTCTTCACAGCATATGCCCTCCTGGGTGCTCCAATCCATAGGGTCTAAAGCACCTCGTCATAGACCTCGTCATCGGTCTACGTCCACGCACGATTACTGCTAGCTTCACCTGTTTCGATGGGTCATTTGACACCTCCTCACTCTCCGAGTTAGAGGAAATTACAATGATAGAAGGGGAACAGAAGGTTCAGCAGAATACATCCTATATGGAAAAAGTATAGAGATTCCCAAGCGGACAATATTGGTGGTGTGAGGGTCTTCAACACCACCTATCTTGTTTTCTGTTCGTTCATTATTTGAGCTATTTTACCTGAGGAAAAGTACTTATATTTTTTCATATAGATGTTTTCTGCTGGTCATTTTGTTCCCCCCTTCTATCATTGTAATTTCCTCTGACTCGGAGAGTGAGGAGGTGTCATCTGGCCCGTCGAAATAGGTGAAGCTAGCAGTAGTCGGCGTGGGCGTAGACCGATTACGAAGCCTATGACGAGGTGCTTTAGACCTTATGGATTTGGAGCACCCAGGAGGGCATATGCTATAGAGCACCTTCCATTACACAGGGGACATCGTACCGCCCCAAAGAGTTATCGGGAACATTTCTGAGTCACCATTTGATTCTCCTAAATCTGTTAGCAATTGTGAAAGTCGCGTAGGACCTATACGGAAAAGCTACGCACCCACCGATTATTCATGACGATGGTGGCAATTCCCCTGCCCCTCCAGCCCTAAAGGGCAAGAGAGTTTGCGCTCGCACGACAGGAGGACTTATCGTTTCTTGCTCATGGAGCAATAAGAAGGATTGAACTGGGAAAGTTTCATGCTATTACTGACTATCTCTTATTATTATTTTTCTTTAAGTACTTTTGACGTGAGATTATCCGGACTAGTGCATTTGACTTTGGTATTTGGTATATTATGGATTAATATTATTAAAGTTATTCTATAATGGATTCTAGATACGTGAGTTGGACAAATAAGCTATTGCTTATTTCTTGAAATAATTCTTTGCCTTAATACTAACGTGACTAATGGATATAATTGTTTACGAATTGTCTTATATTTAGAACATGCCGCCCAGAAGAATCACCCGCAGTAACATTCATGGTGGTGCTACCCCAAGAGTGAGGTAGAGGAAGAGGTGTTGATGGTAGAGGTGAAACACCTGGTGGAGGAAATAAAGGGGTCCAGCTGGTAACAATCATGGATCTGGGAACCCTGACATAGCTGCTATGATTGTTCAGCAGTTAGCTGCACTCATCCCAACCATAGTGGCACAAGTAAGTGACAATATCATGAATCACGATAATGAGTGTGGCAATAATAACGGGAATGGAGAGAATGATGGTGGTGGTGAGAATGGTTACCATAACGAGAACAACAACAAGGAGAAGGTGATGTAAATGATAACGGGAATGCAAATGGTGATGGTACTGCTAACGAAAATGGAAATGGACCAAACAATGGTAATGGAGGTGGAGACGGGAATGGAGATGGTGGAAGAAGGAGAGGATGTACTTATAAGGAATTTTTGGCCTGTAAACCTAAGGGATTTGATGGCATGACTAGATGGCTTGAAAAGATGAAGCAGTGATCGACATTAGTTAGTGGCTGGATAGCCAGAAGATCAAGTATCCTACATGTTCACTGCAAGGAAAGACATTGACTTGGTGGAAAACTCAAATTCAAGCAAGAGGTTGGGAGGCAGCGATGCAGATGACTTGGGATGAATTTAAGGCTTTGATCGCCGAGTAGTATTGCTCTAATAATGAAATGCAGAAATTGGAGCATGAGTTCTGGAATCATGCTATGGTAGGAGCTGTGCATGCGGCGTACACGGATCGATTTTATGAACTGGCTAATGACCCTAGAGTCAAAGAGAATAGAAAGGTACATCTGGGGATTGGTTCCTCGAATCCGAGCAATGGTAACTGCAGCCGCTCCTCCTACAATCCAGAGTGCGATTCTGAAAGTCGGTACTTTGATTGATGAATGGTAAGGACTGGGGTATTAAGTAAAGGTGGAGAGAAAAGTAGGGATAATGGGGAATCAAACAGGGGGAGGTTTGATAAGAAAGCGAAGGCGACGAGAAGTTTTGTGGCGGTGAACCAAGAGAGAAAGGACTACGTTAGGCCACATCCCAAGTGCGATAAGTGTAATTTTCATCGTCCTTAAGCGTTGTCGTGTCAGGTGTGCGTGAACTGTAGGCGCCTGGGCATTTTACGAAGGACTGTAGGGTGGCGCCAAACTTGGTTGCACCGGTAAATGTAGTTGATCCGGCGGGAAACGTCAGGTTTGTTATGAGTGCAGAAGCCCTGATCATTACCGAAATTGTGTCCTAGACTGAATCGGGCACCAGGTCAACCTGGGAATAATCAAACCAAGTGATAGTGATAGCCGGTAATCATGGTCAAATGAATTAAGGAATGCTGCACGTGGACGTGCATTTGTGATTGGAGCCACCAGATGTCCGTCAGGATCCAAATGTTGTAACGGGTACGTACTTTCTCATAACCATTTGGCATCTGTATTATTTGATACCGAGGCAAATAATAGTTTTGTTTCTTCTGAATTTGCGCCTCTGATTGGGTTGAACCCTAGTTGTTTAGAGACTAGTTACTCCGTAGAAATAGCTAATGGTAAGTTTGTATAAGCTAAGAAGACAATTAGAGGTTGCACGATAACGTTAGAGGATCATGCCTTTGATATAGATTTGATGCCTTTTGAATTGGGAAGTTTTGATGTAGTAGTGGGAATGGATTGGTTATCGAAATGTGGAGCCGAAATCGTCTGCCGAGAAAAAGTGAGGCGAATCCCTATGCCTAACGGTGATGTGCTCAGGATACAAGTAGAACGACTGGAAGGAGCCTAAGGTTTATCTCTTGTATGAAGACGCGTCGATGTCTACAGAAGCAATGCTATGCATTCTTAGCGCACATAGTAGAAAAGAAAGAGAGAAAGGAAGCTGGAAGTTATTCCGGTGGTGCGAGATTTTTCGGAAGTGTTTCCAGACGATTTGTCCGGCTTGCCTCTCCCTCGACAGGTGGAGTTTCGAATATAATTGATTCCTGGAGCAACACCCGTAGCGAAGACACCATATCGGTTAGCACCAACAGAAATGCAAGAGTTATCGAGTCAACTACAAGAATTATTGGATAAGGGTTTTATCCGACCCAACCACTCACCATGGGGAGCACCAATATTATTTGTTAAAAAGAAGATGGATTATTCCGAATGTGCATTGATTATTGTGAGCTGAATAAGTTGACCGTGAAAAATTGATACTCTCTTCCTAGAATCGATGACTTATTTTATCAACTACAAGGAGCGTCATACTTCTCCAATATTGATCTTCGATCGGGCTATCATCAGTTGAGAGTTCATGAGGATGACATACTGAAAACAACTTTCAAGACTCGTTACAGACATTATGAGTTTCTAGTCATGTCATTTGGGCTGACCGACGCCCTAGCGGTATTCATGGAACTGATGAACCGGGTGTGTAAGCCATACCTGGATAAGTTTATAATAGTGTTCATAGATGACATCCTCATCTATTCCCGATCAAAGGAAGATCATGAACAACATTTAAGGGCGATATTAAAATTATAGGGGGAAGAGAAACTTTACGTCAAATTCTCTAAATGGGATACACTTAAGACGCCCTCGGAGATTCGGTAATTTGGCAATTCTTAGGGTTGGCTGGTTACTACCGGCGATTTATTGCAAACTTTTGATGGATAGCCCAACTGTTGACAATGCTCACACATGTGTGTCGGCAGTGTGTGTGTGCAGATGGTGTTTTGTGTGTGTGCAGTGTGTGTGCAAGGGGTGTCGGTGTGTGTGTGTGTGTGTGAGAGGTGTGCTTGTATTGTGAGTGTGTGTGGTGTGTGCAAACCGTGTGTGTGTGTGTGGTGTGTGCAAATCGTGTGTGTGAGTTGTGTGGTGTGTGTGTTTGTATGTGTGTTTAGTGTGTGTTATGACTGTGTTGTGTGAGTTGTATGGTTTTTGTTTGTGTGAGTTGTGTGGTGTGTGTGTGTTTAGTGTGTGTAAGTGCATGTCTATATGTGTTATTATGAGAGTATGTATGAATAGTGTGAAATAGGTATGTAGGGAGTGTAAGTATGTTGGTGTGTGCCTATAATTATATATATATCATAGTCATAGGATTCGCTCCCCCACCCCACGAATTGCGAACCAGATCGCCCGTACCGGATTCGGGTTCATTCGCGTACCAATCGCCCGTACGATTCGCGATCCGGTTCGCTAAAATAAGCGAATTTTGATTTCAATGGAAACTGAACCGGTCTACTCCGATTCGCGAACCGGATCGTAGTGATTCGTGAATCCGATCAATTAGAAACGCGATTGGGAATCAAAAGGCACGTTTAGACTTTCAATCTTATTACTTAATGGTTAATTGCTTACTCTTCGTTAATAATTTTTTCCCGCTATTTGATATTGGCGTCAATATCATTGCATCTATTATAAATTGGCGCCTAATAATCCACTAATTATCTTTAAAAATATAATATAGATTGTTTTTATAGGATACGGCGTACCGCACTATATGGTACACCGTACCACGTACCGAATTAGCGTTCCGAATGAACCTACCCCCTAACGTACCAAATTTTATAAATTGACGAACCGCGTACCGAAACGTATCGCAATCCATGTGACTATGATATATATATATATATGATATATATATCTATATATATATATATATATATATATATATATATATATATATATATATATATATATATATGTGTGTGTGTTGTGTGTGTGTATGCGTGTGTGTGTGCGTGTGTGCGTGTGTGTGTGCTTGCTTATCTATTTAAGTAACTAATTTAAATGTATTTATTTGTGTGCGTGCCTAACCCGAACCGACTCGAAACCGACCGGCTACATATCTATGCTCTTTAGACGTATTTAAGATTTTTTTTACCATTAATTATAGGTGTTTGATTGTTCATTGCTTTCATCCTTTGAAGCTTTTGTTCATCTTATTTCGTATCATCTGAAGGTGAGTTTCGCGGTTCGTTTTTTCATTTCAATTATTTATAAAACCTAGGGGGAAAAGTATGGCAGTATGCTTACTCTTTTTATGTTGTGAACTCATTTACATTTTGAAACTATTATGTTTACTGTTGGTAAGTTGATATCTAGTGCATGCATAAGTTGTCTGTGTGGTTCTTTATTCACAACTATTTATCTCCGCTGTTGGAGTCGACGGACAGGTATTGATAGTACTATTGGGCTGACACCCCCACCCTTATTTGCTAGTATACTAGTTGGGACTGACAGTGGCCACGGAAGGGCCCTAGGGTGAATATATTCCGACAAAACTTGTGTGTACGTCATAGGCTTAGTTGTGATGCTCATGATTATATGTGATATTGCTTGCTTATAACTGTACGCACTTATGTCCTGCCAAACCATTACAAAGCATCAAGTTTTGTTTATTATCTAAACCTGCGAACTCACCAACAATATGTTGATCTTTTTGAGCATATCTTTTCAGGTAACAACCATCTAGGATAGCTAGAAATGCATTTTAGACTTACTTGGCGTTTCTGACAATTATGTTTAGTTTTGGATTATCTTTATTATCAAGTTTTCGTTTACTTGTTCCCGGGTTGTGGGATTTATATTTATTTGTTTGTTGACTGTATTTTGTCGTTGAATTGACTAACTGTGACACAAGTCTCCGTTTGTGTCGGGTGACTTCTTAACACGTTGGTTTTCTCATTTAATGCATCTCTATTAATGATCAATGTGTTATGATGATCCCGTTCATTACATCCTTTGTTTCCGCTATAAGCGGGGGTGTGACATTTGATGATGTAAGTTTCATCAACATTGTCTCTGAACTTTGATTTAGTTTTAGTTGGTTTATTGGATCATCTGTTTATGTTTTATTTTATATTTTGTCAGGACATGGGATTCAGTCTCTTCGACTAAGAGATTGTGGTTTTTGTTACTTTCTCAGAATTGAAGCATGCTCCCAGTTTGCTATGCTGTTAGGATTTAGTATACTATGCACAATTTTTTGGAGTTTTAACTTATATTAGTTAAAAATATATGAAGAGTACACATACTTCTAGCGGACTGCTGGGTTCTAGCTCTCACGTATATTTTTCTAAGAGATGATAATGGAATGAGTGTTGATAATCTTGGTGTGATACCTAATTGTAAATCATACCATAAAGATTATGTTTTTTCTTTTGTCCTTAGATCTAATGATTGAACAGCTTTTTAGTTTTTAGATAGATAATAAAACTATACATTAAGTAAAAACAGTAAAAAAATGTAATTAGAAATTCCACCTGATAACATCTCAAGAAACTAAGAGGTATCCCTCGTATCTATAGGTAATGACTATGCAATTACTTGATAGGTGTATGTATGTATAATTGTCTTGAATGATTTGGGTTTAGGGTTTGCTTATTATGTTTGGATTAGTTTGTGGTATCTACTTTTCTTGTCGTTTAAAGTTACTTATATTGGCTAATATGACTCATCTAAAATAAAACTAGATGACACGTTGATTTCTTTAAACGTTTTTTTAACCAGTATATAACATTTGTCTTATTGAGATTGCTTATTAAAACGGTTTATATACTTATCATGAATTGATACAACAATTAGCTGTCTTGAGTGTGTTTAGACTTCAGATTGCTTGTCCAATTTCATAATTTGATTGTTCACGAGAGAAATAAGCTATTATGTGAAGAGATGAGTGGAAGAGTTTTGATTTGAAGAGAAATAAATAATTTAAAAGTAATAGAGACCTATACTTATGGTCGTGGCAGAAGGGTCACAGTCCAAGAAGGTGGCATTCACACCTCATGCCCCTATCATCTATTCATATATATTTTTTAACGAGAGTATAACATAAAACCTTCAAACGTAAGTTTGTTTTTTTAAAAGGAAATTATCATGATAGTAGTGGTGATTTATTTTAAAAAAGCGTGCTAGAAAGAAAGCAAAAGGGAAGTACTTGTAAGAATTGCAATTTCATGCCTCGAAAAAGAAAAGGAAAATGTGAATTTATCAAACATGTCATGTTTTCATAAATTATAAATATACATTTTATTAAAACGGAAACTAATAATAATTTTTATATTTATTCATTAAATGCATTTTCACTCTTACATGATCAATAATTCATTTTACTAAGTTGCATATATATATATATATATATATATATATATATATATATATATATATATAATTTAATGTTTTTTTTTCTGTAATAAGGATTTGTTGTTTCTTTTGTATACATTTCTAATCCATATTACTTTCCCTCAAAACTTCGTATAGGGTTATTGCATATTTGCATTAAGGTTTTTGAAAGATTAAAAAATGAAAGAAGAGTGCAATGAAGGATGATTGTTTAAAAAAATATATGTATTACATATCGGGATTGTAATCAAATATCGAAAAAAAAAACGAAAGAGTGAAAAGTTAAGAATGCGTGAGAGACAACAACATCATGTTTGTGTGTGAGACCGAAGTTTTACCAACGGTATCATTATAAATGACTTCCATGTGGTGAAACCAGTGAAATCGATCTTCATTTTATTTCGTCAATTTTCTAAATAGGTTTTTCAACCTCTAGTTTTAAATGTTCAAAGGGGAGGTTTGGTTTATGATTTACCTTAATAATCATCGGCTTTAAACCAAACCTAACCATTCATTGTATTTATATGGGTAATGTATGTATGTATATGTTTACATAAGTGTTTTCTATATCACATTAACTCTAGATAGTAGTTTATCCACTTACCATAGAGTAATGCTACTTCCATAATTTCGCAACTCGTTGTATAATCTTTATTATATAATATTTTAAATAATTAAACAAGATCATCACTGAATCGTTAGCAGTTGTTTGATTTGGCTACGTTTCATTTTTTAATAAGTTATATTCAGAATACATTGATTAAAAATTGTTAATGAGCCACTTAACTCTGCTCTTTACACCTTTTAACAAACTTACAAACCTAAAATATTATTATTATTAATTTTAAAACGACTCTTAATATACTTTCTACTTACCCATTAGTATAATTTAAACTTTTGAACTCTAACATACAAAGACAATTTGTTACTCCAACTCTCCATATGGGGAGGCATAAAATATGACTAACCATATATTTTACTAACAAATAACACATATTTATATATTATACTAAGTAACAAGTTTGTATGTGCATCAGAGTGATACATTTGATTTAAATAGTTGTACTCATAATTGGTCTAAACTTTATTTATTTACTAATTATTACTTATTTGCGTATTGTGAGTTGTACATAAGTATAAGTGGGTTGTACTCACTTTTGTTTTTTATTTTTTTTTATAATTTTCTTACTTTTAAGTTTTAATCCAATACTTTTACATCTTTTACAATTTAACTCTTGTATATTTTTATTTTTCAATTTGGTTCCCTATATTTTCATCTTTTACAAAAATTTTGTTTTACGTTTCGATTTAAATTCTACAAGCACACACGCCACAACGTGCGCACGTGGTCCAATGTTTTTACGCCTACCTTTTTCCTATTTAATGGCCCATTTACAATGCGCGAGTCTTAGATCGACTTAGTTATTGTTTTTAATATTTTACATTTCACATGCTGGATTCAACGTTTTTACGTTTACTTTCCGTATGGTTTTATTTTTTCCGTTTTTATTTATTTTTAATACGACTTTTTCCGGTATTGGTGGTCGCTGTTGATGATGTTAAATTGGTGCTACTTGATATGGTTTTACGCCGTCCGCTGCAACGCGGGTGGCTTAATACTAGTTTATATCTAAGCAAAAAGTATAAAATAGTAACAGATTTTTTGACGACCATACTTTAGTACTTAAAGCATTCACACTAGCATCCCCATCCTCATTATCATATTTATATTAAAAACACTATTTTTTTTACTATTTATTTCGATTAAATAATAATTTTTTATATTTTTATCATTATATTTCTCTCTTATCCACTTACAACAACTTTTAAAAATATTAAAAAATTTATGAGGTTGTACCGTGTTTTCTTATATATGGAGAATCAAGGTACAATTCTCATAAATTTTCTTTCTTATTCATTCACAACCACTCACAACTATCCCCATAATATATGACACACACTCACATTAAAAATAAAAAACCTACTGTTTATAACCTTTTTCCACCCCTTTAAGCATTAAATTTTTTACTCGTATCCAAGATGTAATAAATTTTTATACATCCGATTATTAACCTTTATGATTTTTACAATTTTTACAGTACTTTAAAGAAAGGCACATAAACAAAACATATATTTACCACAACGGATAAATAAAAAAAATCTGTAACAGAAATATTTGGTCTTAAATTAAGATCTCCAAATCTCTGTCACCGGGATTCTCGCTACACACACAAACACACCCCAACACTCATAAACCTCAAATATCACCCCTCTCTTCGTCCCCAACATTCCCCCATACTAATTCTCCCTCTGAAAACCGTCATCTCCTCCATTTGTTCTTCATCACAGACACACAGTAGAAGTTACATATTTTGATGATGCCATCGTATTCATTCATTCACGTATTTTTGTTAATAATTTCGGGAGAGAAGAAGCTGTTGAAGGAGGCTAAGAGGTTGCAACTGGAAGATCGATTGTTACACTTAACATTGACGTTTTCAACTTCGATCCATGTAATGTACGTCGAAAGTAGGTTTTTCGTTGATTTTTTCCGTGAGTTTGATCGCTGATTTGATAGCGCCTGTGCAGAATAAAGCGATCGATGCCTAATTGCTTGCTTAAATGCCCGATGTTGCAAGGATTCACTCACAATTTTGTACGTTCTTCACACACACATACACTAGAAGCTACAGAATTCGATGATTTGACCGTCTTCTGCACATGTATTTCATTCGTTAATATGTTTTTGTTAATAATGCCCGAAGAGGAGAAGCTGTTGAAGGTGGCTAAAAGGTTGCCATTGGAGGATCGGTTGTTACACAGGAAGACCGACTTTATCAGGTTTTATCACTTTATGAAAATTTAGAAAAAAATATACCTCTAACCGTGTAATGTATGTTGAATATTGGTTTTATGTTGAGTTTTTCTTTTTTTTTCACCGAGGTTTGATCAAGAAGACGGTTGCTGATTCGAAGGCGCCTACTCTAGCATTCAAACCTCTGCTCGTCGTTCCAGAGCAACATCGTTTGCTGTTATCACTAGTACCAGATTGGCAATAGAAACCCTAGCCCTAATTGTCAAGTAAGTTTTCTGTCAAGCTCTATGTTTTCTATGTGTATCAGTTGGTTGGACTCATTTCATATGCTCTTTTTTTTTTTTTTTTTTTTTTTTTGTAAAGTAACAAATCAAAGATTTTGTTTGTCTTCTTCATTTTCATCGCCCACCGTTACTTCTTTCTTGCAGGTAGAGGATAATAATCTCAAATTGATACTGAATATCGTAGGAGAAATCTACCAAGGTCAGGTTTGGTTGATCTTTTCGTTTATTTTTGTGATTTCTCTTGATGACCAACTCTATCCATTCTATTGTCACCTTATTTGACTTGCTTGACTTTAATGTTGTGAAATTGTTAAAACTATTATACCAAGAGTGAAGAAGTGCTCAACTCCATCCATTATATCATTCTTCAACAAGGAACCGCAGGTTCCTAACGATGCCAACATTGATGTCGCTGCTCTCTGCGACTCCATCCGTGAATTAGGTTAGGAACTTTCGTTCTTTAGCGTGTTTAACCACGATACACATAATATAACGTATGTCTTATATTAGTTTTTTTTTAATTTCTTTTCGTGAGGTTTGATCAAGACGAGGGTTGCTGATTTGAATGCGTCTTATGTACTAAAACGTGTGATGCTGGAAGGTTTACTCACTTTATTCGGCTTCTGGTTTTGACAACAACAGCTCATTTACTTGAAGCATTTGTTTGAAGTGTAAAATTGTCAAAAAAAAAGTTCTCTCAAGAGTTCATTATCTTGTTTCTATACATTTAACTCAACTTTAGATAAATAATTTCTTGTTGTTTTTGTCTGTTCTCACTAGAAACAGAGGAAGATGGTGGCCGGCATGATCTTAGGGCAAACGAATTCATTCAAGTGACTGAAAGCAAGTGTATTTGAGTTGTAAAACAAAGGAACGGTAAGGTATGATTTTACTAATTCTTACAGAAGAAAAATGTTGACCAACTGTCTTCAATTCCTGGTTATTTTTTAAACCGTCAACCAATAACAGTCCCTGGTGGCTTCTATTAGAGATAAATACCAACAAATCAATCATGTTGTTTGTCTTTTGTAGGGTCATGATTCACACGACTTCTGTGCTGTAAGTATACTTGCCTTTGTTGATTTAAATGATATATACGCCAGTTTTTCATTACTTCTGGGCTGAGACAGTTTCATAGACCGTCCTCGTCGGTGCCTGCTTTATAACTTTTTGGATTCCCCTTCAAGCCTGCGGAGCTTATTAACTGATTATCAGTTTTCCTCAAGGAAGTTGGCCTACAGAATGTGTGAGCACCCAAACTGCTCTATGTTAAGGTTTTCTTTTTCTTCCCTAATTTTGTAATATATTTAGGATATGATCATTCTCCGTATACTGTCTACTTTTGCGTTATTATTTGTGTTTTTGTTAGGTCCCAATTTCTAATTCTTGTAGTGTTTGAGGATATTTGTCTTTGCTTTCACTCAATCCTTTTGAAATTAGTCTACTACAGGTAATTGGCTTCATATGCATTTATTTAAATTAACTAGCAAATCAGAGATGCAGGTTGACCTGTGCTTTTTCATTGTGTGTTTTCGTCATTAACAATGACTTCTTTTATTGTAGCTTGAGGATAATAATTTCAAATTGATATTGACTATACTTTGGGAAATCTACCGATGAGAGGTTTAAGTATTAATCTTTTTTTTTAATGATCAACTATATCCATTCTATTGTAAGTTTATTGGACTTGCTTGACTGATGATACATGTGCCAATTTGTGTGCAGTTTTGGTTTCATAGATTGACGGTGCATGCTTTATTACTCGAAAGGCGAATTCCCCTTCAAGACTGTACTTATTATCTTATTATCAGCTCCCTCTCAAGGAGCTTGGCTTGTGGATTGTGTGTGTCTGCGTGACAACCTGGTGGGCTAAACAGTAAGGACTTCTTTTGCTTTTACATACATTACATATATTTACATATACCAATTAATTCTTTGTGTTTTTCTTAGGGCTCAATTTTTGGTCCTCGTAGAGTTATGAGGACATTTGTAACTGTTTCATATGTAACTTTTGGTTTACTAACAAATCTATGATGTAGTTTGCCTTTCGCAGATTCATTATTCACACGACTACTCTGTTTGCGGGGTATAGGCCCAGAATTGGGCATGCAACCTGTATTATATTGGGTCTAAAAGGGGGCTGCTAAGTGTCAATATTAGAGTCAGTATGGTCGTGATCATGGTTCAAGTTTGGAATGGATGGAAGTTGGAATGCTAAGTTTTTGTCTTGATCACTTTGGTTTATGGCCTTGTTTTGCTTAAAATATATCTTCCCCTAATATTTTAAGATTGATCAGATGAAATGTACATTCTGGTGGGCTATAGGAAATCTTGTGAGTAACTCATGACCGTATAATCTTTAGCAATTATTTTAAAAAAATATGATATTTATTTAATGTTAATTCTTAGTAACTATGATTTACTTGATGAGGTACTTTTTTCTCGCAAGAACACTCGGTGTCTTTTAAACAACAACCTTAGGGACGTCAATGGTGCTTGTTGGGATTTACTATTTTATGGGATTGCAAATAGTGGCAGATAATTACTTTACTATTAATCAGCAACACTAAAGAATAGTAATTTACATGCATGGGAAGCATGTAAGTACAAGTCCTTAAATCCGGTTTGGTTTGCATATCTTAATATATTATGTATGTTAACTTTCTGTATCTTTGTTAGGGTCCATCGCTAGTGTTAGTGGTGTTTTGAGGGCATTTGTCTCTGCGTTTATTGCATCATATGTGATAAGTCTTCTGGTTACTCATTTCACATGCTCTCTTTTTTTGGTAAAGTAACAAATCAAAGATTTTGTTTGTCTTCTTCATTTTCATCACTCACCGTGACTTCTTTCTTGCAGGTAGAGGATAATAATCTCAAATTGATACTGAATGTTGTAGGAGAAATCTACCAAGGTCAGGTTTGGTTAATCTTTTCGTTTATTTATGTGATTTCTCTTGATGACCAACGCTATCCATTCTATTGTCACCTTATTTGACTTGCGTAACTTTAATGTTGTGAAATTGTTAAAACTATTATACCAAGAGTGAAGGGGTGCTCAACTCCATCCATTATATCATTCTTCAACAAGAGATCGAAGGTTCCCAACGATGCCAACATTGATGTCGCCGCTCTCTGCGACTCCATCCGTGAATTAGGTTAGGAACTTTCGTTCTTTTCCACTTGTGTTTAACCACGATACACATAACATAATGTATGTCTAATATTAGTATTATTTTTGTATTTCTTTTCGTGAGGTTTGATCAAGACGAGGGTTGCTGATTTGAATGCGTCTTATGTATTAAATCGCGTGATGCCGGAAGGTTTACTCACTTTATTCAGCTTCTGGTTTTGACAACAACAGCTCGTTTCCTTGAAGCATTTGGTGGAAGTGTAAAATTGTCATAAAAAATGTCTCTCAAGAGTTCATTATCTTGTTTCTATACATTTAACCCTACTTTAGATTAGTAATTTCTTGTTGTTTTTGTCTATGTGTTCACTAGAAACAGAGGAAGATGGTGGCCGGCATGATCTTATGGCAAACAAATTCATTCAAGTGACTGAAAGCGAGTGTATTTGGGTTGTAAAACAAAGGAACGGTAAGGTATGATTTTGCTAATTCTTACAGAAGTAAAATCTTGACCGACTGACTTCAATTCCTGCTTATTTTCTAAACTGTCAAGCATTAACAGTCCCTGGTGGCTTCTATCAAAGATAAATACCAACAAATCAATCATGTTGTTTGTCTTTTGTAGGGTCATGATTCACACGATTTCTGTGCTGTAAGTATACTTGCCTTTGTTGATTTAAATGATATATACGCCAGTTTTTCATTACTTCTGGGCTGAGACAGTTTCATAGACCGTCCTCGTCGGTGCCTGCTTTATAACTTTTTGGATTCCCCATCAAGCCTGCGGAGCTTATTAACTGATTATCAGTTTTTCCTCAAGGAAGTTGGCCTACAGAATGTGCGAGCACCCAAACTGCTCTAAGTTAAGGTTTTCTTTTTCTTACCTAATTTTGTAATATATTTAGGATATGATCATTCTCCTTATGCTGTCTACTTTTGCGTTATTATTTGTGTTTTTGTTGGGTCCCAATTTCTAGTTCTTGTAGTGCTTGAGGATATTTGTCTTTGGTTTCACGGAATCCTTATGAAATTAGTCTACTACAGGTAATTGGCTTCATATGCATTTATTTAAATTAACTAGCAAATCAGAGATGTAGGTTGACCTGTGCGTTTTCATTGTGTGTTTTCGTCATTAACAATGACTTCTTTTATAGTAGCTTGAGGATAATAATCTCAAACTGATATTGACTATACTTTGAGAAATCTACCGATGAGAGGTTTAGGTATTAATCTTTCTTTTTTTAATGTTCAACTATATCCATTCTATTGTAAGTTTATTGGACTTGCTTGACTGATGATACATGTGCCAATTTGTGTGCAGTTTGGGTTTCATAGATTGACGGTCAGTGCATGCTTTATTACTCGAAAGGCGAATTCCCCTTCAAGACTGTACTTACTATCTTATTATCAGCTCCCTCTCAAGGAGCTTGGCTTGTGGATTGTGTGTGTCTGCATGACAACCTGGTGGGCTAAACAGTAAGGACTTCTTTTGCTTTTATATATTTACATATACCAATTAATTCTTTGTGTTTTTCTTAGGGCTCAATTTTTGGTCCTCATAGAGTTATGAGGACATTTGTAACTGTTTCATATGTAACTTTTGGTTTACTAACAAATCTATGATGTAGTTTGCCTTTTGCAGATTCATAACTTTTGGTTTACTAACAAATCTATGATGTAGTTTACCTTTTGCAGATTCATTATTCACACGACTTCTCTGTTTGCGGGGTATAGGCCCAGAATTGGGCATGCAACCTGTATTATATTGGGTCTAAAAGGGGGCTGCTAAGTGTCAATATTAGAGTCAGTATGGTCGTGATCATGGTTCAAGTTTGGAATGGATCGAAGATGGAATGCTAAGGTTTAGTTTTGATCACTTTGGTTTATGGCCTTGATTTGCTTAAAATATATCTTCCCATAATATTTTAAGATTGATCAGATGAAATGTACATTCTGGTGGGCTATAGGAAATCTTGTGAGTAACTCGTGACCGTATAATCTTTAGCAGTTATTTTAAAAAAATATGATTAGTATTTATTTAATGTTAATTCTTACTAACTATGATTTACTTGATGAGGTACTTTTTTTCTCGCAGGAACACTCGGTGTCTTTTAAACAACAACCTTAGGGACGTCAATGGTGCTTGTTGGGATTTACTATTTTATGGGATTGCCAATAGTGGCAGATAATTACCTTACTATTAATCAGCAACACTAAAGAATAGTAATTTACATGCATGGGAAGCATGTAAGTACAAGTCCTTAAAACCGGTTTGGTTTGTATATCTTAATATAGTATGTATGTTAACATTCTGTATCTTTGTTAGGGTCCATCGCTAGTCCTTGTGGTGTTTTGAGGGCATTTGTCTCTGCGTTTATAGCATCATATGTGATAAGTCTTCTGGTTACTCATTTCACATGCTCTCTTTTTTTTTTTTTGTAAAGTAACAAATCAAAGATTTTGTTTGTCGTCTTCATTTTCATCGCTCACCGTGACTTCTTTCTTGCAGGTAGAGGATAATAATCTCAAATTGATACTGAATGTCGTAGGAGAAATCTACCAAGGTCAGGTTTGGTTAATCTTTTCGTTTATTTATGTGATTTCTCTTGATGACCAACGCTATCCATTCTATTGTCACCTTATTTGACTTGCGTGACTTTAATGTTGTGAAATTGTTAAAACTATTATACCAAGAGTGAAGGGGTGCTCAACTCCATCCATTATATCATTCTTCAACAAGAGATCGAAGGTTCCTAACGATGCCAACATTGATGTCGCCGCTCTCTGGGACTCCATCCGTGAATTAGGTTAGGAACTTTCGTTCTTTATCGCTTGTGTTTAACAACAATACACATGATATAATGTATGTCTAATATTAGTATTTTTTTTTTAATTTCTTTTCGTGAGGTTTGATCAAGACGAGGGTTGCTGATTTGAATGCGTCTTATGTGTTAAAACGCGTGATGCCGGAAGGTTTACTCACTTTATTCAGCTTCTGGTTTTGACAACAACAGCTCGTTTCTTGAAGCATTTGGTTGAAGTGTAAAATTGTCAACAAAAAGTTCTCTCAAGAGTTCATTATCTTGTTTCTATACGTTTAACCCAACTTTAGATTATTAATTTCTTGTTGTTTTTGTCTATGTTTTCACTGGAAACAGAGGAAGATGGTGGCCGGCATGATCTTATGGCAAACGAATTCGTTCAAGTGACTGAAAGCGAGTGTATTTGGGTTGTAAAACAAAGGAATGGTAAGGTAAGATTTTACTAATTCTTACAGAAGTAAAATCTTGACCGACTGTCTTCAATTCCTGGTTATTTTTTAATCCGTACACCAATAACAGTCCCTGGTGGCTTCTATTAAAGATAAATACCAACAAATCAATCATGTTGTTTGTCTTTTGTAGGGTCATGATTCACACGACTTTTGTGCTGTAAGTATACTTGCCTTTGTTGATTTAAATAATATATACGCCAGTTTTTCATTACTTCTGGGCTGAGACAGTTTCATAGACCGTCCTCGTCGGTGCCTGCTTTATAACTTTTTGGATTCCCCATCAAGCCTGCGGAGCTTATTAACTGATTATCAGTTTTTCCTCAAGGAAGTTGGCCTACAGAATGTGCGAGCACCCAAACTGCTCTAAGTTAAGGTTTTCTTTTTCTTCCCTAATTTTGTAATATATTTAGGATATGATCATTCTTCTTATGCTGTCTACTTTTGCGTTATTATTTGTGTTTTTGTTAGGTCCCAATTTCTAGTTCTTGTAGTGTTTGAGGATATTTGTCTTTGGTTTCACGGAATCCTTTTGAAATTAGTCTACTACAGGTAATTGGCTTCATATGCATTTATTTAAGTAATATCTAGCAAATCAGAGATGCAGGTTGACCTGTGCTTTTTCATTGTTTGTTTTCTTCATTAACAATGACTTCTTTTATTGTAGCTTGAGGATAGTAATCTCAAATTGATATTGACTATACTTTGAGAAATCTACCGTTGAGAGGTTTAAGTATTAATCTTTCTTTTTTTTAATGTTCAACTATATCCATTCTATTGTAAGTTTATTGGACTTGCTTGACTGATGATACATGTGCCAATTTGTGTGCAGTTTGGGTTTCATAGATTGACGGTCAGTGCATGCTTTATTACTCGAAAGGCGAATTCCCCTTCAAGACTGTACTTATTATCTTAGTAACTATGATTTATTTGATGAGGTACTTTTTTTCTCGCAAGAACACTCGGTGTCTTTTAAACAACCTTAGGGACGTCAATGGTGCTTGTTGGGATTTACTATTTTATGGGATTGCAAATAGTGGCAGATAATTACTTTACTATTAATCAGCAACAATAATGAATAGTAATTTACATGCATGGGAAGCATGTAAGTACAAGTCCTAAAAACCGGTTTGGTTTGTATATCTTAATATATTATGTATGTTAACTTTCTGTATCTTTGTTAGGGTCCATCGCTAGTCCTAGTGGTGTTTTGAGGGCATTCGTCTCTGCGTTTATAGCATCATATGTGATAAGTCTTCTGGTTACTCATTTCATATGCTCTCTTTTTTTTGATAAAGTAACAAATCAAAGATTTTGTTTGTCGTCTTCATTTTCATCGCTCACCGTGACTTCTTTCTTGCAGGTAGAGGATAATAATCTCAAATTGATACTGAATATTGTAGGAGAAATCTACCAAGGTCAGGTTTGGTTAATCTTTTCGTTTATTTATGTGATTTCTCTTGATGACCAACCCTATCCATTCTATTGTCACCTTATTTGACTTGCGTGACTTTAATGTTGTGAAATTGTTAAAACTATTATACCAAGAGTGAAGGGGTGCTCAACTCCATCCATTATATCGTTCTTCAACAAGAGATCGAAGGTTCCCAACGATGCCAACATTCATGTCGCCGCTATCTGCGACTCCATCCGTGAATTAGGTTTGGAACTTTCGTTCTTTATCGCTTGTGTTTAACCACGATACACATAATATAATGTATGTCTAATATTAGTATTTTTTTCTGAATTTCTTTTCGTGAGGTTTGATCAAGACGAGGGTTGCTGATTTGAATGCGTCTTATGTATTAAAATGCGTGATGCCGGAAGGTTTACTCACTTTATTCAGCTTCTGGTTTTGATAACAACAGCTCGTTTCCTTGAAGCATTTGGTTGAAGTGTAAAATTGTCAAAAAAAAGTTTTCTCAAAGTTCATTATCTTGTTTCTATACGTTTAACCCAACTTTAGATTATTAATTTCTTGTTGTTTTTGTCTATGTTTTCACTGGAAACAGAGGAAGATGGTGGCCGGCATGATCTTATGGCAAACGAATTCATTCAAGTGACTGAAAGCGAGTGTATTTGGGTTGTAAAACAAAGGAATGGTAAGGTAAGATTTTACTAATTCTTACAGAAGTAAAATCTTGACCGACTGTCTTCAATTCCTGGTTATTTTTTAATCCGTACACCAATAACAGTCCCTGGTGGCTTCTATTAAAGATAAATACCAACAAATCAATCATGTTGTTTGTCTTTTGTAGGGTCATGATTCACACGAGTTCTGTGCTGTAAGTATACTTGCCTTTGTTGATTTAAATGATATATACGCCAGTTTTTCATTACTTCTGGGCTGAGACAGTGTCATAGACCGTCCTCGTCGGTTCCTGCTTTATAACTTTTTGGATTCCCCTTCAAGCCTGGTGAGATTATTAACTGATTATCAGTTTTTCCTCAAGGAAGTTGGCCTACAGAATGTGTGAGCACCCAAACCGCTCTATGCTAAGGTTTTCTTTTTCTTCCTTAATTTTGTAATATATTTAGGATATGATCATTCTCCTTATGCTGTCTACTTTTGTGTTATTATTTGTGTTTTTGTTAGGTCCCAATTTCTAGTTCTTGTAATGTTTGAGGATATTTGTCTTTGCTTTCACGCAATCCTTTTGAAATTAGTCTACTACAGGTAATTGGCTTCATATGCATTTATTTAAATTAACTAGCAAATCAGAGATGTAGGTTGACCTGTGCTTTTTCATTGTGTGTTTTCGTCATTAACAATGACTTATTTAATTGTAGCTTGAGGATAATAATCTCAAATTGATATTGACTATACTTTGAGAAATCTACCGATGAGAGGTTTAAGTATTAATCTTTCATTTTTTTAATGTTCAACTATATCTATTCTATTGTAAGTTTATTGGACTTGCTTGACTGATGATACATGTGCCAATTTGTGTGCAGTTTGGGTTTAATAGATTGTCGGTGCATGCTTTATTACTCGAAAGGCGAATTCCCCTTCAAGACTGTACTTATAATCTTATTATCAGCTCCCTCTCAAGGAGCTTGGCTTGTGGATTGTGTGTGTCTGCATGACAACCTGGTGGGCTAAACAGTAAGGACTTCTTTTACTTATACATACATTACATATATTTACATATACCAATTAATTCTTTGTGTTTTTCTTACCGCTCAATTTTTGGTCCTCATAGAGATATGAGGACATTTGTAACTGTTTCATATGTAACTTTTGGTTTACTAACAAATCTATGATGTAGTTTGCCTTTTGCAGATTCATTATTCACACGACTTCTCTGTTTGCGGGGTATAGGCCCAGAATCGGGCATGCAACCTGTATTATATTGGGTCTAGAAGGGGGCTGCTAAGTGTCAATATTAGAGTCAGTATGGTCGTGATCATGGTTCAAGTTTGGAATGGATCCAAGTTGGAATGCTAAGGTTTAGTCTTGATCACTTTGGTTTATGGCCTTGTTTTGCTTAAAATATATCTTCCCATAATATTTTAAGATTGATCAGATGAAATGTACATTCTAGTGGCCGTTAGGAAATCTTGTGAGTAACTCGTGACCGTATAATCTTTAGCAGTTATTTCAAAAAATATGATTAGTATTTATTTAACGTTAATTCTTGTTGGACCAATCTTGACATTAAATAAAGTTTAGGGTCTGTTTTGTAGTTTATTTTAAACTTATTATCTAATTAAATAAAGGGATAAGTCAAGGTAGTTTGAAACTTTATCTCCAATGGATTTGAGATAAGTCTTGGTGATTTAAAGTTTATCTCAAAAGGATATGAGATAAAGCCTAATTTGTAGGAGTTGATTAACTTGATGGACAAGGTTAGTTAGCTATAAATATAGGTAGGTTTTTCTTTGATGGAGGTAAGTTTTTTCCTATCAATTAATTGAAGAAGGAGTTCCAAAACTATTGCTGTGTTTTTGTTCTGTTTTTCAAATCTGGTATCAATTATACTACAATTGGTATCAGAGCTGTGTTTGAAAGAGACTTGGGCAGTTGATTCGAAGGTCTGGATCAATCACCAGATCTGAAAACAGGGCAGCAATACAAGAGGAGATCAAAGCTTAAAACGATGGGGGAAGTTGTGCAGCAAAACGTGAACCAGAATGAGAAGCTGAATCTTCAATTTCAGTGCCCGATTCTAACAGCAACCAATTACCAAATCTGGTCTCTTAAATTAAAGCGATTTTCAAGGCTCAAGGAATATGGGAGGCGATCGAACCAGGATCCAATGTCGATTCAAAGAAGGACAACTCGGCAATCGCATACCTGTATCAAGCACTCCCTGAAGATCTGATTCTACAAATTGCAAGTTGTGACACTGCCAAAGCAATCTGGGATTCGATAAAAACTCGCCATCTTGGAGCTGAACGAGTCATGGAGGCCCGGTTGCAATCATTGAAGACCGAGTTCGATACAATCAAGATGAAGGAAAGCGAAACAGTGGATGATTTTGTGGCAAAGCTTTCTGGGATTGCCTCTAAATCAGCCACACTTGGATCGGTCATTGATGAATCAACTTTGGTCAGGAAATTACTAACAAGTATGCCTGAAAATTTCCTGAATATGGTGGCTACAATCGAACAGTTGGTAAACCTTAAAACTGTGAAGTTTCAGGAGGTTGTCGGGCGACTGAAGGCCTATGAAGAAAGGGCCTGTTTGAAGTCAAAAGGATCAAGCAACAATCAAAACCAATTGCTGCTTTCATATGAGGATTGGGAGGCAAAGAGGAAACTTGAAAAGGGCTATGGCCGAGGTCGAGGGGGCAACACTGAAACCCGAGGCCGAGGTCGTGGTCGTGGAAGATTTGGAGGCCGAGGGCGTGGAGTTGGCCGAGGTCAAGCTGCACAAAGTGGAACTCAAGGCTCATCAAACCAGAAGAAGGATCGCTCACAATTACAATGTTTCAGATGTGATGCTTTAGGGCACTTCTCTGTAGATTGCCCGACAAGGAAAAAGGAAGAAGGTAACCAACCACAGGCTAATGTTGACAAGCCTGCACTCTTAATGACAGTTGCTTTTCAAGATCAAAAGGAGCTGATCTATCTCACTGAGGAAAAGGTGTATCCAGCCAAATATGTGTCTAATCAAGATGAACAATTCGCGTGGTACTTAGATAACGGGGCATCTAATCACATGACGGGAAATAAAGGGTTGTTTTCCAAACTTGACACAAAGGTAGGAGGCAAGGTGAGATTTGGGGACGGATCATGTGTTGACATTGAAGGAAGAGGCTCAATTCTGCTGGAATGCAAGAATGGAGAACATCGTCTCTTGACGGATGTGTACTACATTCCATTCTTGAAAAGCAACATCATCAGTCTTGGGCAACTCACCGAAGGGGGGTGTGAGATCCTAATGAAACAGGAATTTAATTTGTTTTGTGAGCAGGCAGGTATTACAAGACAGTTGACAGCACCCTACACCCCTCAACAAAATGGAATAGTTGAGAGGCGAAATCGTACGGTACTGAGCACAACAAGAAGCATCCTCAACGCGATGAGTATGCCACAAAACCTGTGGGCTGAAGCTGTCAGGCACTCAGTTTATGTGCTGAACAGGCTGCCCACGAAAAGCTTGACTGATCAGACCCCATATGAAGCTCTAAAAGGAAGAAAACCAAGGATGGATCATCTACGTGTATTTGGATGCGTTGGTTATGTGAGAGTGCCTTCAAACCAGCTAAAGAAACTAGACAATAGAAGCTTACCAATGGTACATCTAGGAATCGAAGCAGGTTCAAAGGCCTATCGAATGTATGATGTCAAAGAAGGAAGGATAGTCATCAGTCGAGATGTAAAATTTGATGAAAATAGAAAATGGGACTGGCAAGAGTACTTCGATAATTCTAGTGACAAAGATGCTGATTTTGTGATCCAAATAAATCCATTCAGAACTGATCCAGAGGAATATAATAAAGAACCTGAGCCTGCGGATCTAAACAGCCCACAAAGCTTAGATCAAACAGGCCCATCGCAGCAAGACCTTCCTCATATAGATCATGAAAACTTTTCAGCAGAGCCATCTGGTGATAAAAATCCTCTACATTCTGTTTCTAGCAGCCCAGAAGCCACTTTTACAAATCGAGGACCTATGTTACCTCGGTTGCCTACGGATAAAGATGACCCAGCAGACCCATCTTTGGCTGAAGAAGAAACCTACGATGATACACCACCTCAAGGCTGGAAGAATTTAAATGAGGTCTATGATCTACTTCTTACCGAAGGAGATCCAACAAAATTCAAAGAGGCCACAGGTCATAAAGAATGGGAGCAAGCAATGGAAAGTGAAATTGCTTCCATTGAGAAAAACAACACCTGGGAGTTAACGGATCTACCCCCTGGACATCAGCCAATTGGTTTAAAATGGCTATATAAAAGCAAAAGAGATGCCAATGGTGTGCTTACGCGTTATAAAGCCCGGTTAGTTGCAAAAGGTTACATCCAACAACATGGAGTAGATTACGACGAGGTGTTTGCACCCGTAGCCAGAATTGAGACTGTTAGACTCATTCTGGCATTAGCAGCTCAAAGAGGGTGGCATGTACATCATCTAGATGTCAAAACAGCCTTTTTACATGGGGATCTCAAAGAGGTGGTATTTGTAACTCAGCCTGAAGGTTTTGTCAAGAAAGGGAAGGAACAAAAGGTGTATAAACTGAAAAAAGCTCTTTACGGATTGAAACAAGCTCCACGAGCTTGGAATACAAAGTTAGATGCCGTTTTAAAAGAGTTTGGGTTCAAACGATGCATGCTTGAACAAGCCGTGTATACAAGAAGAACTCACGGAGGATCTCTCTTAATGGGAATCTATGTGGATGACATGATAGTAACCGGAAACAGCCTCGAAAAAATTCTGCAATTTAAAAAACAGATGGAAGATAAGTTCGAAATGAGTGACATGGGTCAACTCTCTTATTATCTCGGACTTGAGGTTATGCAAAGCAAAGATGGCATCAAGATCAAGCAGTCGGGATATGCTAAAAGATCTTAAAGCAAGTTGGAATGTGGGAGTGCAATTTCACCAAATTCCCAATGGAACCAGGGCTGAAATTGAGAAAAGATGATGGCAGCAGAAGTGTGGATGCAACTGAGTACAGAAAAATAATTGGGTGTCTGCGGTACTTAACACATACGCGACCAGATCTTGCATACTCGGTTGGATATGTAAGCAGGTACATGCAAGAGCCTAAAACTACTCACTCACAAGCTGTAAAACAGATTCTGAGATATGTGAAAGGGACTACAGATCTGGGAATTTGCTATAGAAGGAATGGAAGTGATAAGCTGTTGGGATTTAGTGACAGCAGTCATTCTATTGATCTGGATGATGGAAAAGGAACTACAGGTCTATTGTTCTACTTTGCTGATGGACCTATCACTTGGAGCTCTCAAAAACAGCCAACAGTGGCTTTATCCTCCTGCGAATCGGAGTTTATGGCTGCAACTTCAGCAGCCTGCCAAGCGATTTGGTTAAGGGGATTGCTAGCTGAAATTACGGGAAGGGAAAAGGAGCTGGTGGTAATTAAAGTTGACAACAAATCTGCAATTGACCTAATGAAACATCCTGTGTTCTTCGGGAGAAGCAAACACATTGATACTTGCTATTTTTTCATACGTGAATGTGTTGAGAAAGATCAGATCAAGGTTGAACACATCAACGGGGATCAACAACGAGCTGATATCCTCACCAAAGCTCTACCGAAGATTAAATTTACAGAGATGAGAGAAATTCTGGGGGTGAAGATGATTGAAGATACTGGAAAATAACAGAAGACTCAAGGTCAAGATTGGGGGGGTGATTGTTGGACCAATCTTGACATTAAATAAAGTTTAGGGTCTGTTTTGTAGTTTATTTTAAACTTATTATCTAATTAAATAAAGGGATAAGTCAAGGTAGTTTGAAACTTTATCTCCAATGGATTTGAGATAAGTCTTGGTGATTTAAAGTTTATCTCAAAAGGATATGAGATAAAGCCTAATTTGTAGGAGTTGATTAACTTGATGGACAAGGTTAGTTAGCTATAAATATAGGTAGGTTTTTCTTTGATGGATGTAAGTTTTTTCTTATCAATCAATTGGAGAAGGAGTTCCAAAACTATTGCTGTGTTTTTGTTCTGTTTTTCAAATCTGGTATCAATTATACTACATTCATGACCAATTGATTTCATAGGTGTAATTACAGAAAACTCAATCACTGATCATGCAGATCATATACTAATGAATAAGGGGAAGCATTCTCATGAATTTGACCCGTTAGACAACATGCCCATTTTACCACATGTGATATCAAGCATATACAATAGGAACTAACATGTGAGCACAAAAATACAGTGTAGGTACCTTCTTTTTTTTGGTAAAGTAACAAATCATAGATTTTGTTTGTCTTCTTCATTTTCATCGCCCACCGTGACTTCTTTCTTGAAGGTAGAGTATAATAATCTCAAATTGATACTGAATATTGTAGGAGAAATCTACCAAGGTCAGGTTTGGTTAATCTTTTCGTTTATTTATGTGATTTCTCTTGATGACCAACCCTATCCATTCTATTGTCACCTTATTTGACTTGCGTGACTTTAATGTTGTGAAATTGTTAAAACTATTATACCAAGAGTGAAGGGGTGCTCAACTCCATCCATTATATCGTTCTTCAACAAGAGATCGAAGGTTCCTAACGATGCCAACATTGATGTCGCCGCTCTCTGCGACTCCATCCGTGAATTAGGTTAGGAACTTTTGTTCTTTATCGCTTGTGTTTAACCACGATACACATAACATAATGTATGTCTAATATTAGTATTTTTTTGAATTTGTTTTCGTGAGGTTTAATCAAGACGAGGGTTGCTGATTTGAATGCGTCTTATGTATAAAAACGCGTGATGCCGGAAGGTTTACTCACTTTATTCAGCTTCTGGTTTTGACAACAACAGCTCGTTTCCTTGAAGCGTTTGGTTGAAGTGTAATATTTTCAAAAAAAAGTTCTCTCTAGAGTTCATTATCTTGTTTCTATACATTTAACCCAACTTTAGATTATTAATTTCTTGTTGTTTTTGTCTATTATGTTTTCACTAGAAACAGAGGAAGATGGTGGCCGGCATGATCTTATGGCAAACGAATTCATTCAAGTGACTGAATGCGAGTTTATTTGGGTTGTAAAACAAAGGAACGGTAAGGTATGATTTTACTAATTCTTACAGAAGAAAAATGTTGACAGACTGTCTTCAATTCCTGGTTATTCTTTAAACCGTCAACCAATAACAGTCCCTGGTGGCTTCTATTAGAGATAAATACCAACAAATCAATCATGTTGTTTGTCTTTTGTAGGGTCGTGATTCACACGAGTTCTGTGCTGTAAGTATACTTGCCTTTGTTGATTTAAATGATATATACGCCAGTTTTTCATTACTTCTGGGCTGAGACAGTTTCATAGGCCGTCCTCGTCTGTGCCTGCTTTATAACTTTTTGGATTCCCCTTCAAGCCTGCGGAGCTTATTAACTGATTATCAGTTTTTCCTCAAGGAAGTTGGCCTACAGAATGTGTGAGCACCCAAACTGCTCTATGTTAAGGTTTTCTTTTTCTTCCCTAATTTTGTAATATATTTAGGATATGATCATTCTCCTTATGCTGTCTACTTTTGCGTTATTATTTGTGTTTTTTTTAGGTCCCAGTTTCTAGTTCTTGTAGTGTTTGAGGATATTTGTCTTTGGTTTCACGGAATCCTTTTGAAATTATTCTACTACAGGTAATTGGCTTCATATGCATTTATTTAAATTAACTAGCAAATCAGAGATGTAGGTTGACCTGTGCTTTTTCATTGTGTGTTTTCGTCATTAACAATGACTTCTTTTATTGTAGCTTGAGGATAATAATCTCAAATTGATATTGGATATACTTTGAGAAATCTACTGATGAGAGGTTTAAGTATTAATCTTTTTTCTTTAATGTTCAACTATATCCATTCTATTGTAAGTTTATTGGACTTGCTTGACTGATTATACATGTGCCAATTTGTGTGCAGTTTTGGTTTCATAGATTGACGGTGCATGCTTTATTACTTGAAAGGCGAATTCCCCTTCAAGACTGTACTTATTATCTTATTATCAGCTCCCTCTCAAGGAGCTTGGCTTGTGGATTGTGTGTGTCTGCATGACAACCTGGTGGGCTAAACAGTAAGGACTTCTTTTGCTTTTACATACATTACATATATTTACATATACCAATTAATTCTTTGTGTTTTTCTTAGG